>OZ023214.1:11284427-11704427 GCA_963995525.1 Escarpia spicata | reverse complement strand
CATCCGATCATAGAGCCTATTCGAGTTTCTTTATATCCATGGTTCTTAACACAATGCAGGCTAGAAACGGGCATTGCAAAGTTGTTCATTTTCAACGTATGTTCCTTATATCGGATCAGGGATTCCTATGAACAAATTCACTATCAGTTAGGCAGTTAATCCCTTAAAAGAAAGAATTAGATTAAACCAGATGCACATAATCAAACAGTTTTATCAAATACGTGTCAACTGCGCAATGATCAAAAGAAATAACGGGGTTACGAAAAAACATCTGAAATCCTGTCAATACGACGAGCTCGTGGACGAAACCGCTTACGATGGTATATTCCTATAAGAAGAATTAGGTTACTCAAAGAAGTGGCCGTTAAATAGTCGACGTTTTCATTCTTTTAAGGAAGATGCACAACATGCGATTTAAAAATTGTCAAGAAATGTTCTGTCATAGTGTCATAGTATGTCTATCTGCACATGCCCGCTTACTTTTGCATTGTGGCTTTAGTATTTGCATTACAACTAGTATATTATTACAATGCTAGCTTACACCTATCCGTGGAGCTACAAACCAAGGGCATCATATGCTTTTATCACAGTA
The DNA here is from genome assembly GCA_963995525.1 of Escarpia spicata. Taxonomy (NCBI): domain Eukaryota; kingdom Metazoa; phylum Annelida; class Polychaeta; order Sabellida; family Siboglinidae; genus Escarpia; species Escarpia spicata. The sequence goes on along the minus strand of OZ023214.1, from coordinate 11,703,835 downwards.
TTTTGAGCTGAAACCCGTCTCCATGACCATTTAATATATGTCAATTGTATGCCATAATTTATAATGTTAACATAACTCCGCAGTGACGCCACTCGGGCAGTGGCAGATAACTCAATGTGACCACTGGACACAACATTAATAACTCTAAGTAACTACTTTTGTGTTTTAATACATCGCCACTTTGTAGATCGGAGGCCAGTAGTCTAGGGATGCGAATTAATGTAGGAAGAGGCGAGTGGACCTCTGCGCCCGGGAGGAGATACATTTAGAATGGTATAATGTTAGCGTATTAATACTATATTGATATCTTATCAATATAACTAGTATATTATTACAACCATATATCTTATCAACATAAGTGTTATATTACTACTTCTTATACAATGTCCCCTATGGTGCTGCAGCTCGACAAGGTGAGCGTGGACAAGAGCGGAGAGACGTCGCCGAGCAAGACGACTTCAGAGGAGGGCGAGTTAGGCTTTCGGCGACCGCCGTTCGCTAGAACCCACTCACTCATAGACGTGGTCGACAGCTGGGGAGCGCCGAGGCCGTTCGCCGCCCTCTCACACTATATGGGGCAGGAGACGCCCCCGGTGAGGTTCCACTAGCTCGTGGTTCGAGGAACAGGACGAGATGTGGATGATTGGTTGGATGAATAGATGGATGGATGGTTGGATAGCTGGATGGATGGATGGATGGATGGATGGATGGATGGATGGAAACTAATCGCATGTAGAAGTGGTTGCTTGGAAAGACGGATGGGTGCAGATGATGAGTATTGGGTGGGTGATGGCAAGATTGTGAAAGATAGATGGGCGACGGATGGGCGGAGGGTGATGGATGGGTGACGTATGGGTGATGGATGGGTGGTGGATGGTTGGTGGATGAATGATGGATGGGTGTTGAATGGGTGGCCGATGGACGGAGGGTGATGAATGAGTGATGGATGGGTGATAGATGGGTGACGAATGGGTGATGGATGAGTGACGAATGGGTGGTGGATGGGTGATGGATGGAAGACGGATGGGTGATGGATAGGTGATGGATGTGTGACGGATGTGTGATGGATGGGTGACGGATGGGTGATGGATGTATAATGGATGGGTGACGGATGGGTGACGGATGGGTGACGGATGGGTGATGGATGAGTGATGGATGAGTAACGGATGGGTGATGGATAGGTGACGGATTGGTGACGGATGTGTGACGGATGGGTGATGGATGGGTGGTTTATGGGTGTACTGTGAGCGAATGAGTTGTTAACATGAAAACGTTGTTTAACTATTCTTATTTCATGTTTCCACGTGTGAATAACTCTTAATTGATGATTTTGTTAACGCACTGACAAGTGTTATTTTACCGCGGGTTTCTTCGCAGGCAGAGTCCGAAGTGAACAGGATTTTAGAACGAGCCTACCACCTCGACCAAAATGACCACGGTCGGTTGTACGTACCTTATTGTTTTAGCTTACGATGTGTCATAATTATAACGTCAATCGACGAGCACATAAAATAGGGAGCCATGTGTTTGAATCTTAACCAAAACTCGATTCTAAGCGGTGTGACATTTGCCTAATCAAAACTCTTCTTTTCTGTCCACATTGTGTATATTAACCAGACAACGCAATATGTACCACACGTTTGCGCAACATGAGTGCTGAATATATTCTTCTATTCCGCAGCTTCCTGGTGTCAGATCATCCGAGCAACATCTGCGGTGAAATCAATAAAATCACGCTGTGTTATAATGATCAGAGACTTGAGCGAGAGTACATCAATAGGCGCGACTCTTCTTTCAAATGCTACGTGACGTGGGCATTTGTTATATTTGCCTTCATGATGGCTATACAATTTATTATTTTAGAAAGGTAAGACTCTGTGTACATCTCAATTTCGTTTTTCAATTTATTTGGAAATAAATACTGTGTTTCTGAGATAAAATTACGATTATTCATCAATGAACGGTACTAGCCATTGATATACAGGTGTAATTCAAAGCGTTACGTTTTGTTTCAGAACGAAGACTCTCTACATTAGTTTGATCCTTGGGACATCTGTGTTTCTATCGATTCTGGCTATGACTACGGGTCTTACGTGCGTTGTCGGATTTACCCGTCTGTCGGTAGGTGTCACATACCTATTAAACATATAGCTATGTCGCTGGTATGTTGTATCTATAAGGCAATGTGAACACAGGTCTTGTTCCGTGTATAATGATGACAATACAAGACGTAGTCAATGGCATGTAAGCTACAAACACGTGTCGTTCTCACGGCAACATTGTTTCAAACACACATAACACAACAGTTGAAGTCAAGCAATTCGGTCTTTTATGTGTCCATCCATATTCACTCATTCATAGCATGTATTAAGCAGAGTGTCAAATGTGACAGCTTCGTCTGGTGTCTATTTTTAAACAACACTTTGACAAGAAGTAAATTGGTATCGACAGTGGCGTTTTACAGTAGTACAGCAGCACCTTGTTGCAGGCTCGGACACAGGCTCATCTGCAAAAAATGGCCTGTGTACTCACGTCGAATGGTTGGCTAAAGGTCCTTCTCAGTCTCGTGTCGTCATGTGTCGTCTTCGGTGCTTGCATAGTCCCTGTGGTATGTCTTCGGGAACTGCAGACATGTTTACGCTTTCATATCACATTCTAAACTAATCGGTCGGTGCTTATGAAAGGTTAAACTGTTGCATGACAAAACTTTAAAAAAGTTTCACAATGAAACGTGTAGTTTATTAAAGAACTCTCAATCACAATCTTGTCACTACGTATTACGTCTCTGTGTAAATGCGCTGATGTAATTACGTAATAAAGAACTTCGTTTCTTATCATTTATTATTTTACTTTGATGTTTCTTATGGATTTCTAATTACTTTGTTCGCACCAATGGCATATAGTGGATTAACCCATGCTACCCATAATAATGTGTTCTTTAATATGTCCTATATAAATTATTTCGCCACTACATTTGAGCACGAAAAACTAATTGGTGATTAGGCTTGATTCCCCGTTAGCCTCCTCATTTTCATATCACAAGTGCCTCACTGATTCGCAATTTCGAATATGGGCACTGGCAAATGACTACTTTATGATTGCAGACTGACTGTCAGTGGTTAAACGCCAGCTTCAACTTGTCCGCTCTCACCCCTCGCGGTAACGATGTACTTTATGATTGCGTCGTCAATGTCTCGTGTCCGTGTCTCTTTGCTCCGGTACGTTGGTTCATTGATCGATTGATTAATGGATTGGTTGCATTGCATCGCATTGATATCGTGATCATTCTCAGAAACATGTGATATAATAATATGTTACGTAGAACCAATTGTGACGTATCACGACAATGCATCTTGATTATGTCTATTTAGTATTCCGTCTGGTTCACTTGTACAATGAGGTGTAGTTGTTGTATTGTTGCAATGATGAGGTGTAGTTGTTGTATTGTTGCAATGCTCTTTCTGCTGTTGCTTTCCATTACTCCCAACCAGCATCTATCCACGTTTCATCTTCTTCCGTCTGTGTCAAATCATACTTAATGTCGTCTTTAAGGGTTTAAATAAAGTACCCCGTACTGGTCAATGTCTATTTCTACGTAGTCCGTTACAGTGCAATGTCGAATTTTGTCAGCATGGGAGTGATACCAAATACGTATTAAGAGTTGTTATAATTATGTACTTGGTGCTACTGCAACAATGTGTTATGTCTGTCATCACATGTTATTCATAAATATGTAAATATTGTTAACGATGTAACGATGCTGATCTGATACGAGTAACGTAGAAGCAGTATTGAGATAAAGGTTCAGTTACCATGTCGAAAGCCGACATGATCTCGTTGAGCAAGCGCAGACATTCGCTTCCGGTGACGCTGGCGTTCATGCAAGATACATGATACAGCTCCTACGTGAACGGACATACCTGCATGTATACCATTATGTTGAGGCACCACCGTTATGGTATATATGTTTTGAATGCTGCGTTCTTAAATATGTTACTTTTGACCTTCGCCGACATTCATGTATCCGCCATTTTGAATGGCGCTTATCAAAGCTAATTATTCCCATACCTTAAGAACTTAGGTAATGTCAAAATATAGGTTTTCAGATGGGACAATTTCATATATGTTACATTTTACCTTCTCCTCTGATATTCGTATCTGCCGTCATTCTGGTGTGAAGTCTGTTATTATGATTATGAAGGGGAAGGGTTACCTGTGGAGATTTCAAAGTTACTGATATACATCCGGTGGCAAAGAAGCCACAAGGAAAACAGAGGGAAGGGCACACACGGACGAAAGCAGTCGACTGCACACTGGTCACAGCTCCTTTGACAGAAAGACAACCAGACAGAACTATTTAAACTGCCAAGTGAACGAGTGCATGCTGATGTCCTGGCAAGTCGGTGATCACACCTGGAGAAGAAATGGAGTAACTGTCACTGCGTACACACAAATATGCTTACACTCGGATGCTTTCGTATGGTGTCAATCAAAGGCAAAGAAGGTAGTAATATAACTGTTGACACTGACATTGTTATGATAACCGTCAGTTTTGTTCGCGAACTGAGACATGAAAGTATTGTAGCAAGGAGATCTATACAGAGAAATCATTCCGATACGTACATATTACCTCCACAATTACACGTAGCGCCACCTGTTGCAGTAAATACCTCCACAATTACATGTAGCGTCACCTGTTGCAGTATTGCCTCCACAATTACACGTAGCGCCACCTGCTGCAGTAAATACCTCCACAATTACACGTAGCGCCACCTGTTGCAGTAAATACCTCCACAATTACATGTAGCGTCACCTGTTGCAGTATTGCCTCCACAATTACACGTAGCGCCACCTGTTGCAGTATTGCCTCCACAATTACACGGCGCCACCTGTTGCAGTATTGCCTCCACAATTACATGTAGCGCCACCTGTTGCAGTATTGCCTCCACAATGACATGTAGCGCCATCTGCTGCAGTATTACCTCCACAATTACAAGAACCGCCTCCTGTTGCAGTATTACCTATACAACTGCATGCTGGCGCTAGTTTCGTGCAATGTGTTTCTGCGGATCGGCTATCTCGTCAAGTTCGTCTACATGCTAGTTGGTCTCCTCATCTTCAACGTCATGTTCTACAGCATCTTCTTCCATGTCTTTGAGATTTACGACCTGTTCAGTAGGTAAGTCATTGCTCGTTGCAATGGCGGCCTGAAGCGCCATTGTTGGTTGGCCCAACAGATGTGAAGCACTAAAAATGCAATGAACATTGGTTGATTTATTATTCGTTGTGCTCCAAGTAGTTAAACAACTGCATTTTAAGACAATGCGTTGAAATACGTAATGAATATGGTTGTGGTTCAATATACCTCTAAATCACAACATTATGTCAAATATAAATTGCTACAGATTTTTAAAACGGTAATCCGAATGCAAATAGTATTAATACATTGTATTTTAACAACGTTGTGGGTTTTCAACAATATCGTATTGTGGTGATTTATAAGTAGTTCTAATGTTGCGTAATTTAATATTTAAAATAATAAATACTTTGACAGAGTGGAGTTTCTGCCGACGAGAGTGATGGGCACGGTCTACACCACAGGTCTCTTTGTGACGTTGTTCGTATTGGACCGGCAGGTAAATAAGCAAACCATTAAAAAAAAAATTGATTTCCGATTGTTTTCCCTTTTCCCCAGTTCGTTCATACATAAAACCAACGGCTGGATAAACACGATATATCATATAACAATTTCCAGCGGGTGACCCCTATAATATCGACCTGTCTGGCCTTAATAGGGGTCTACAAAATCCTTAGCGGCTATTAGATAAGTTAATTTTTATTTAAATTATAATTTGTTATGTATGTTTTATTTGCTATTGTTCTGAATAATTGATATATAAATTATTATTATGTGATTATTATAATGGGTAAGATGGAGTAATCACATTTGGGGTTAAAAATACTAAAACATGTGTCACAGAATGACAAAACAACATTTATTATTTTCTCTGGGACAAAACTTTCATTATAATTTTCCTGGATTTAACATCTTCGTTATTAACATTCTTCAGCATAGATCTTTTTTAATTCAGAAATTTCAATTTGCATATGTCAAAATTAAGTTGTTGAATTTAATCACATTCGTATCTGATTATCTGTTCAGATAGAGCGTCACTTGCGACTAGACTTTCTCTACGAAACAAAGATCAGGAAAGAGATGGGGGAGGTGAAGCGGAACGGATTGGTAAACGAACTCCTCCTCGCCAACATCCTCCCGAAGCACGTCGCCGAACATTTCATGGTTCCGCACAGACTCAAGAACGTGAGTAGCTCTCCTCGTCTGACTGATCATTGCTGTTTGTCTATATTTGTTCTACCAATATAGATATATATATATATATATATTGGTACAACAAATATAGACAAACATAATTCATAAACATATCTATATATATGTATATATATTCATATATATATATACATATATATATATATACTGTTTATGAATTATGTTTGTCTATTCACATATATCTCGTTCTACACATGATTATGTTATACTTCCATAATTACTCAGAAACTGACCTCAAGTGTATTCAGGCAGAGTGTAAAAATACATGTGTTTCTGCAGACCAGTTAATAATTTCAAAAAAGATAGGACATAAAGATCAACCCTTGTATGGGAAATACATACGCCGAATTGTTCAGAATCTATTTCGATAAACGTCTTGCATGACACATGTACTCGGACATATATGGCATTACGGTGGTGCCTCAACACAATGATATACAATTATGTATGTCCGTTCATGTAGGAGCTGTATCATCAGTCATGCATGAACGCCTGTGTCATGTTCGCCGCCATTCCAGACTTCAAAGCAAACGAGACATTCTCTGCGGCCAGCGTCACCGGAAGCGAATGTCTGCGCTTGCTCAACGAGATCATATCTGCTTTCGACATGGTAACTAAGCCTTTGTCTCAATACTGCTTCTACGTAACTCGTATCAAATCATCATTGATACGCTATAACAATATTTACACAGGTGATAACAGTCATAACACAGTGTTGCAGTTTCACCATGTACAATATTATTATAACTCTTCATAAGTCTTTGACAGAACACCCATGCTGACAAAATCCGACATTGCACTACAACGGAATACGTAGAAACAGACATTGCACTGACCAGTACGGGGTACTTTATCTAAATCCTTAAAACAGCGTGCTATGTTCAACGTATTGAAATTGAATCGAACATTCGACAAGATGTAACTCCTAAAATATATCATGGTGACCAGTTACTATGACGGTTCACATCTCCCACATAAGATGAGTATTTGTGCGCTCAGACATATGTCAGCTGAACACGTATTCGCAAAGAGTGATCGAGAATCGCCGGTAAATTACTATCTGAGGCCGGTAAGATGAGATAAGAATAACACTTATATAGCGCCATCAATCTAGAAAAATCTATTCTGAGGCATTTAGAATATATAATTATATATATATATATATATATGCACAACATTAATAAGTTACATAAAATTAATGATATTAAATCAGTTAAGATAAACTATAACATACAAACAAATTAACATACAAACAAATTATAACATAAGTTATATCATGATAATCAGTAAAGTTGAAGATAAAATGATAATAAATAAGTAAAGATATTGTGTAAAATTAGTATAACACATGTACAAGATAATAGTAATACAAAATTAAATAAACTGAATGGTGGTGCCTATGTTGCGTAAGCAACCCAAAAAAGATGCGTTTTCAAAAGGTTTTTGAAAGTCACTAGGCAACGCTGTGGCATTAAATATACTTAAATGCAAACACGCGATGCCGTCGTTGCAGCTGCTGCGACTACCAGAGCTCGCTGACGTGGAGAAGATCAAGAACATCGGCAGCACGTACATGGCTGCAGCCGGGCTACAGTCCGGGGACGACAACGTGCACGTAGGACTGCCATACACAGTCTGTCGTTCACATAAACGTCCATTTGTACTTTAGTACCACTTTTAGTGGTACAAGAACACTAAGTCATTCCTTCAGTTGATTGCGCCCTTTTAGGAATTGTTTCCAATGTTTGGTACCCTAACGGCCTCTCTGTTCTCGAAATGAAACTCATATAACTAATGAAGTGTGCACATATAATGGACACACGCACGCACGCACACGCACGCACACACACATACACACACATATGTTATATATATATATATTCTGTATATAGATATACACACACGTATATGTGCTTGCGTGCGTGTGTGTGCATGCAACAGTGTGTGTGTGTGTGTGTGTGTGCGTACGCGCGCGATATATGGTGTAATGTGTGCGTGTGGTGCGTGGTGTGTACGCGTGTGTGTGTGTGCGTTCATTCGTGCATGCGTGTCTGTGAGTGCGTGTGTGCGTAAGTGTGTGTGTTTGTGTGTATGTGCGTTCGTTCGTTCGTGCGTGCATGTGTGTTAAAGCTCTGCGCGGGGCGTCTTTTGGCCCGCAGCTGAATTTGTTTATTTGTTATGGTGCGGTGCGGGTCAAGTTTCAATTTGTGCGGGGCGGGGCGGGGCGGGGCGGGGCGGGGCGGGGCGGGGCGGGGCGGGGCGGGGCGGGGCGGGGCGGGGCGGGGCGGGGCGGGGCGGGGCGGGGCGGGGTGCGGGCTGAGTTGTAATACGCGGGGCGGAATGCGGGGCAAATGATATAGTTGCGGGGCGGGTGCGGGCTCAGATTTCCAGCCCGCATAGGGCTTTAGTGTGGATGAGTGCATGTGTGCGTATGTGTGTGTATGCGCGCGCATGTGCGTGTGTGAGTGAGTGTGTGGTGTGTGCGTGGCGAATGTGTGAGTGTATGCGCGCGCATATGCGTGTGTGAGTGAGAGAGACTGTGGTGTGTGTGTGCGCACGCGTGTGTGTGTGTGTGTGTGTGTGTGTGTGTGTGTGTGTGTGTGAGTGCGTGTCTGCGTGTACGTATGTGTGTATATGCGAACGCATATCCGTGTGTGAGTGAGTGTATGGTGTGTGTGTTTGCGTGCGTGCGTGCGTGCGCGCGTGTGTGTGTGAGTGAGCGTGTGTGTGTGTGAGTGTGTGTGTGTATGTCTGCGTGTGTGTGAGTGAGTGAGTGAGTGTGTGTATGTGTGTGTGCGTGCGTGAATGTGTGAGTGAGTGAGTGAGTGTGTGTGTGCGTGCATGGGTGGGTGTGAGTGTGTGTGAGTGTGTGTGCGTGCGTGTGTGCATGTGCGTGCGTGTGTGTGTGCGTGTGTGCGTGCGTGCGTGCGTGCGTGCGTGCGTGCGTGCGTGCGTGCGTGTGTGTGTGTGTGTGTGTGTGTGTGTGTGTGTGTGTGTGTGTGTGTGTGTGTGTGTGTGTGTGTGTGTGTGTGTGTGTGTGTGTGTGTGTGTGTGTGTGTGTGTGTGTGTGTGTGTGTGTTCTAGTGTTCTATCGTCGTCACTTGATGGTGTATTGCAGGACGATCACAGGACGGAGGAATGCGTGATGTCTGTGACGAGATTCGCATTCTCCATGATGCGGAGTTTGAGAGAGCTGAGCAAACACGCCTTTCACGAGTACCGTCTCCGAATAGGTTTGCACCTCACGGCAGAATCCATCACTACATCAAATTGCATAATAAGATACATGGAAATCGAACAAAGTCGGATTGTGTAAATAAACCCATCTCATGACATAACGTTCATGCATAACAGCAATATAATTGTTTTTTTTGTTAGGCAATTTTCCTTCTGTATTGTGTTTGCTGAACTGGACGTTTCCAAATGATTAAACACTTTCATTCCATTGTGTTTGAGTAATGGTAACATATTCCATTTTGAAAACAATCAAATCACGTCATTTTTAGTAGCACGCCATCTAAGGGAAATACTCGCATTGTGTAGTCACACAAGTGCTGTTCGGCAACACCTATTTTGTATGTCACTGAAAGTCCTTGTTATAACCTGAATTTTACTTCTTAGTATGAGAGAAAACGTGACAGGGGAGGATGTGACCGTAGAGAAGGACGGAGGGGAAATGGGACGGGAGAGGAGAAAATAAAATGTGATGGGAGGAAAGATGAAGGGACGCAAGGAAGTGAGAATAAATGTGATAGAAGAAAAGTTGATAAAAGGGACGATGACACGAGGAAAGGTGATAAGAGAAAAACCGACAGGAAAGAATGGAGCGGAAGCGAATATAACAGGAGAGAAGACGGCAGGGGGCAAGACAACAACCAGACAGATGCAAACAGGAGACGGAGCTACTCTGAAGCAGTGATTGAGGGGAAATGAGAAAAGAGAGGGTGTTCATGGGCGACTCTATTTTAAGAAAGACAAGACACTAAGTGAGGGGGGAAGTTGTTGTTTGTCTACCGGGGGCTAGGATAGAACATGTGACTGAAAGGATGGAGAAGGTATTGGGGCATGGCAAGTGAGGGTCTATACTAGTACATGTAGGGACAAACAATGCAGACAAGGAGAGAACAACTGGGATAGTATAGAAGTACAGACAGTTAGTGAGGAAGCTAAAAAATATAAGATTTGAACAGATTATTCTCTCAGGAATTTTGCCAGTAATGGGAGGAAGGGGGGCAACATACAGAAACTGCAAGAGGATGGCCATCAACGCAGTATATGAGCAGATGTGTGAAGCAGAGGGGGTGGGATTTACATAGTTATGCGAATACTTTGTTGGGAGAGAAGATATGCACATGAGAGATGGCCTCCATCAAAGTGGAAAGGGGGCAGCCGTTTTCTCAGAGAACCTGCTGCGATCTGTTGACAGTGGGACAGGTTGCATAAATTTAAACTAGATTCGCAGCGGGACTCACAGAGAAGCCAAAAACTGGAGGCATAGATAAAGACAGCACAAATAAATCAGCAAAAACAGTCTGCAAAATGAATTGTAACCCCGGAAATGGTAGCTAAAAAATAAGGGTTATGAAGGATAATAAATCACCTGGAGTAGATGGGATTAATCCCAAACAACTATTGGAAATTGTAAAACATATTAGCATACCGCTTGCAACAGTTTTCAAATTGTCATTAGAAAAGGGAGTGGTTCCTTTAGATTCGAAAGAAGCAAACATTATAACATTATTTAAAAAAAAGGTTCGAGAAACAAGTTAGAGAACTATAGGCCAGTGGGTTTAACTTCGGTTATTTGCAGATTATTAGAAAGACTAATTACATATCACATGGTGCATTTTCTTGTTAAACATAATTTGATAAACCCATCTCAACATGGGTTTCTAAAGGCGAGGTCAGGTTTTTATATATTTTTTGAAGATACCATTAAGTGGGCAGACGAGGGATCACCAGTAGATATCATCTACCTAAATTTTCAAAAACCTTTCGACAACATGCCACATCAAAGATTACTGCTTAAACTAATGACCCATGGCATAGGAAATGGAATAATTAACCGGATAGAAAGATGGCTGACTGTCAGAAGAAAACGGATAGTATTTGATGGGGAGGCTTCAAATTGGAAATCAGTTTTGAGTGTGGTACCACAGGGATCAGTATATTATTCTTAATATATATCATCGATTTGGACGATGATACCACAAGCAAGATGTTGAAATTTGCGGATGATACAAAAGTGTTTAGAAGAATTTAAAGTGATGGAGATAGGCTGTATTTATAAGATAATCTTGACAGGTTGATCAAATGGACTGAAAAGTGGCAAATATTATTCAATTTTGGGAAATGTAAATCCCTCCACACAGGACACGGGAACGAGGGGTACTGTCCTAAGTACTACTGTAAAAGAAAAAAATGACTTAGGGTTAACAATTAGTGCTGATATGAAGTTTTCAGAGCAGTGCGGAATTGCAGCTTCAAAGGGAAATCAAATCCTTTTTATTAATTAGGCGAAATATAGCGTACAAGGAAAAATTAACTAATATTGCCGCTGTACAAAACAATACTTAGGCCTCATTTTGAATATTGTATACAATCGTGGATGTCATATCACAAGAAGGACATGTATATGGTAGAAAGAGTACAGAGGAGAGCGAATAAAATGATACCAAAACTGAGGAATCTTAGTTATGAAATACGCCTAAAAGAGTGTGGGTGGCAATCTTGTTAAATCTTGTTAGATAAGTATATATTGGTTGAAACGAGACAGACTAATGTGGCTACCATTAAGTTTAACCAGATTTAACAAGATCCAGAAAGTTAACTCTAGATGCCAGATGGACAATGATGCCTTTTGGCTTATCGAGATTCCAATACTTTTTTTATTTACGTGTATCCTGCCCTTTTAAGGTATGTGTCGATTTTATTTTTAAACATATTCACGCTACTAGCACCAACACAATCAGGAGATAATCTGTTCCATTCATTTACAGTCCTTTGTGAGAATGAGAACTTTCTTATATCTAAGCTACACCGCTCCTTTACTAATGTAACTTCATGTCCTCTGGTCCTTCTATCTTTCTTAACTGAGAAAAAATCTGATCTCCTCTCAATCTCCTGGTCTCTAGTGTTGTTAAACCAAGCGTATTTCGTAACTAAGATCCCTCAGTTTTGGTATCATTTTAGTTGCTCTCCTCTGTACTCTTTCTAGCATATCTATGTCTTTCCTGCGATATGGCCTCCACACGCTTGAATACAACATTCTAAATGAGGCTTAACTATTGTTTTGTACAGCGATATTATTAGCTCTTTTTCCTTATACGTTATCTATCGCCTAATTAATCCAAGGATTTGATTTCCCTTTGAAGCGGCAATACCGCATTGCTCTGAAACCTCCATATCAGCACTAATGGTTAACCCTAAGTCCTTTTATTTTACAGTAGTACTTAGTACAGAACCTCCCATTGTATATTGTACATCTTCGTTCCCATGTCCTGTGTCGAGGCATTTACATTGCCCAATATTGAACAACATTTGCAATTTTTCAGACCATTTTATCAACCTGTCAAGATCATCTTGTAAATGCTGTCTATCGCCATCACGTTTAATCCTTCTAAACAATTTTGTATCATCCGCAATTTCCACCCCTTGGTTGTTTTTTATATCGTCGTCCAAATCGTTGATATATATTAAGAATAATATAGGTCCCAGTACTGATCCCCGTGGCACCCCACTCAAAACTGATTTCCAGTTTGAAGCCTCCCCATCAACTACTACCCGTTGTCTTCTGCCAATTAGCCATTTTTCTATGCAGTTAATTAAACCATTTCCTATGCCATGCGCCTTTAGTTTAAGCAGTAATCTTTGATGTGGCACTTTGTCGAAAGCTTTCTGAAAATCTAAGTAGATGATATCTACTGGGGATCCCTCGTCTACCCACTTAGTGATATCTTCCAAAAAACATAATATATTTGTTAAGCATGATCTCATTTTTAGAAACCCATGTTGAGATGGGTTTAACAATTTATGTTTAACAAGAAAATCCACCATGTGCTCTTTAATTAGTCTTTCTAATAATTTGCGAATCACTGACGTTAAACTCACTGGTCTGTAGTTCTGACTTGTTTCTGGAACCTTTCTTAAATAAAGGTATAATGTTTGCGCTTTCCATTCTAAAGATACCACTCCCTCTTCTAATGACAAGATGAAAACTGTTGCAAGTGGTATACTAATTTGTTCTACAATTTCAAATAGTAGTTTGGGCGGAATCCCATCCACTCCAGGTGATTTATATCTTCCATAGCCCTAATTTCCTTAGCTACCATTTTCGGGGTTACAATTAACTGTCATAAATAGTCTGATTCTGCCCCGTTGAACTTAGCCTCTGGTACTGGCAGTGAACTAGTATCTTCCCTGGTAAACACTGACCTAAAATACTCATTCAGGTCTTCTGCCATTAAGAATCCCTCTGATATTATATTTCCAGCACTATCTTCTAGAGGACAGACCTTATCCTGATCTTTCTGTTTGCTCTGAACATATGCATAACAATTCTTGCTGTCTTGTTTTATATTACAAGTTATTTTGTGTTCGTAGCTTCTTTTCGAATTTGTAGCTTGGTTTAATGTTTCTCTATAAATGTTGTAGTCTTCGTTATTTCCAGTACGTCTATATGACTTCCACATCGTTTGTTTGTACATAATTTATCTAATGGTTTTTTTCGATAAGTATTTCTTTCTGGACCATTTCCCTTCTTTTTTAAGAGAACAAATTAAATGACGATGCACTCTATTTCACTCTTTAAGATATTCCAGCATTTTGTTGCTAACTTATTCTTCAGTGTATTGTTCCAATCTATCTTTATCTATTATTAAATATTTCCTCATTTCCTTATATCTTCTTTTGTGAACATTTCTCCTGAACTGCTTTTTATTATTTCTTTCTGATTTTACTTTGATGGTAAAATGTATCTGGTTGTGATCACTACTTCCCAGTGGCTCACATAATTTGACATTGTCAACTAATTCATTCTGTGAGGACAAAACTACCGTATGTCTAACACATTCTCACACCTGGTTGGCTCTAGCACTTGTTGAGAAAGGAAACTCTCTTGTACTAAAACTAAAAACTTATGGTCCTCACTCCCCGTAGTCTGTTGATATTTCCATTGTATATGACCATGGTTAATATCTCCCATAATAATACAGTCTCGTTTGCTAACTTCCCTTATAGCGTTTTGTACTTTTTCATTTTTTTCTACACTTATGTTTGGACTTCGATAAACTAACCCCATCGTTAACCTTGAGTTTCCTGTAAATATGTTACACCAAACAGCTTCTTCGCAATCTGCTTCTGTTTCCAATTTTATTTCATAAGCCTGAATAGATATAAAATAACTCCACCTCCCCCTTCTTCCTATTCTATCTTTCCTGAACATTTCATAGCCTGTTAGTCCCAATTCGGCATCTGATATAATTATCAGTGGTGGCCCATGATTCGGTTATACCTATTATGTGACGGTCAATATCTTCTACCATAATGTTTAGTTCACTTCTTTTGTTTACTCTGCTCCTTGCATTTAAGCAAACGCATCTATATGCTGATTCAGTACAGTTTTCCAGGCTGTTCTTTGCTGATTTATTTCTGCTGTCTTTATCTATGCCTCCAGTTTCAGGCTTCTCTGTGAATACCCTTGCGAATATAATTTAAATAGATGCAGCCTGTCCCACTGTCAACAGATTGCAGCAAGCTCTCTGAGAAAACTGCTGCCCCCTTTCCACTTAGATGGAGGCCATTTCTCATGTACATATCTTCCCTCCCAACAAAGTATTCCCATAAATCTACGAATCCCACCCCCTCTTCTTTACACATCTGCTCAACTAGTGCGTTGTTCGCCATCCTCTTGCAGTTTCTATATGTTGGTCCCCTTCTTCTCATTACCGGAAAAATTCGTGAGAGAATAATCTGTTCGACACTTGTCTTCTTTAACTTCCTCAGTAACTGTCTGTATTTCTGTACTATCCCAACTGTTCCCTCCCTTTTAGCATTATCTGTTCCTACGTGTACTAGTATAGACCCTTCCTTGCCATGCCCCAATACCTTCTCCACCCTTTCAGTCACATGTTCTATCCTAGCCCCCGGCAAACAAACAACGACGTCCTCCTCTTCGCTTAGTGTCTTATCCGTGTTTCTCATAATAGAGTCGCTCTTTTCTCAAAGCCCCCTCAATCACTGCCTCAGAGTAGCTCCTTCTCCGGTTTGCGTCTGTCTGGATGTAGTGTTGTTCCCCTGTCTTCTTCTCTCCTTTCACAATGCCGTCTGTTCCATTCTTTCCTGACGCTGTTTCTATTGTCACCTTTCTTCCTATCATCGTCCCTCCCAACTTCCCTTCTGTCACATTTACTCTCACTTCCTTTCTTCCCGTCATCTCTCCTCCCATTGTATTTCCTTCTCTCCTCTCCCGTCTCTTTTTCCCTCCTACCTTTTTCTCTACGGTCTCTTTCTCCCCTGTCACCTTCACGCCTGTCACATTTCCTGCCGTCGACCCTCCAATTTCTTCTGCTCCGTTAGTCTCACAGTATTCCCTTTCCATTCCATCTGTCTCCTTGCTGATTCTCATATCCACCCCCTTCACAATATATATCAATCTAGCTACCTCCTTCTCCAGACATTCTACTTTCCAACATTCCACGCACTGAAAGGTGAATCCCTCTTCCCTGGTCTCTGCCCATGACTTCCCACAGCCGGATATGGCAAAATCCACCCAACTATGGCAGTCGTCGCACATCAAGTGTCTCTTTGCCTTGACTTGCCGCTTGTAAGGAGCCATAGCAAAATGTATTTAATAATAATAATAATCTAATTAGCTATTTAAAACACTTTATGTAAGATTGCCTTGTTTATTTCGGTTACAGTTTTTGGTTATAGTCACAGCTGACTATCTATCCTATCAGAAATGCTAACGTTACCGGTAGTGACCTAATTTAAATACAATGAATTATTTTATGCTAGACTGCTTTATTTATTTAGGTTTATATATAATATATATTAGTTCGCCCGGTTATCGCAAATGTAAATTTTAACAACAAAGCTACCTAATCAAAATGTCTAGCAGGTACTGGCTTACACAGATATTATCTTATGTACGTAGTTTTATGTTTGCAACTTTATCGCCAATCTATTCTACCACATAATGAGGTTTGTTAAATCTTGTTTACAAACTTATCGTAGGCTAACTTACCCTATTATCACTCACTAGACTAAAGTGTTCTCAAATACTTAATCTAACTAACTTCAAGCACAACTGCTACTCAATATATGTTTATTGCTGCTTTATGAATGATATGAAGGCAAGAATAATACTTATCAATCAGTAATTCAACTTGTTTATCAACTTTTCTGCACCACCAATTTCTACGATATATCTCCTCCAAATATATCCTCGAATTGTAAGTTCCAAGCCTATGTAAATTTTAGCGTGTTGATGAATGTGTTGTAGGGATGAACCACGGCCCTCTTGTAGCCGGGGTGATCGGGGCACAAATGCCACAGTATGACATCTGGGGAGACACCGTTAACGTGGCAAGTCGTATGGAGAGTCTAGGCGTCATAGGACGACTACAAGTAAGCGAAGCCGCCAGTGGCTGCATATTTGTTGGATAAGTAATTAGCTCTCTGCCAAAACAAGTGTCATAACCATGAATTAGAAGTGTTGTCAAGTGAGAAACATAACACGCCATGCTAACATATTTTTTCTGGTGATACAATAACATCGGCAACATTACAGATGTGGAATACTAGTGTATCTGCAAAATTATGTTAAATGTTGGCCACTACCGGTGCACTGACACCAATGTAAAGGATAAAACTGTTCTCACTTGAACAATTACAATGAAAAGCACGTTCAAGAACATTCTGTAAAGTGCAGATTGTCATTACGCAAAACCAAACAGTCACATGCATTATGGCGTTGTGTTTGTATCATGACGATCCTAGACTGTGTTAACAACGCAATCATCTTCGATTCAATGACGTTGGAAACACGGTGATATGGGACGAGATGGAAGGAGCCATATTTATTGCTTAAACGAATAGTAAAATGATCATGGACAAACCTTAGGGCGACGCATTGCAAATTCGGGATTAGCATAATTTGAGGATATCTCGCGATAAGCTACATGTTATCTGTGGTGTTGTAGCAGCAGGCTTTGGGTTCGGTTTTAACAATATTTTACCAAGATTGTTACCCAGAACGATTAGATTGATGCTGCAAGTCGAAGTGGATCCCATTGGCTTATCGCAGCGGTTCTTAACCACTGCGTCGCGCCCCAAAAATGGACTGCCGTGCCATTTTGAGTCAGTCGCCAAGAGTCTCAAGTAAATCTCCGAATTGTGTATTACTGTATAATTGTCAATACCAAATACATGCGAAACGAACGTACTGTTCCTTTACTACGGGGATAGGTTGTAGTGATTCGTATACATTGATACTATGCCAGGTTTAAATTAATTTGTAAGACATTTTACTTTATATACAAAGATATGCCGAATTGCTTTAACTATGTTGAAAAGGTATTTTCAAATTATGCCTAAATATACATGCATATTTAATTACTGCTTTTATCCTGTGGACGTTTTCCCAGGTAGAACATTTTAATATCTTAAATATATTGTTTTTATATCATATCCTTTCTTGTTTTAACATACATTTAAATGTATGTATGTATGTGTGTATGTATGTATGTATGTATGTATGTATGTATGTATGTATGTATGTATGTATGTAACACATTTATTTTGAATGTACGAAGTAAAGATCCATAGACAACTAATTGAATATGGCGCTAATATATATACGTATATATATATATATATTTATATATATATATATATACGGGCTCTCTGTATATATATATACGTATATATACGTATATATATATATATATATATATAAATACATATATATATATATACGTATATATATATATATATACATATATATATATACGTATATATATATATATCCATATATATATATATATATATATATGATATGATATGATATTATTTGTATTGTGACTATTCTAGTGATTCACTGCCCTATTTGCTTTAGGTGAGACGAGAGACAGCTGACATCCTCACCCAGTGTGGCGTCACCTGCGAGGAACGTGGAGTCATCAGTGTCAAAGGAAAGGGACAAATGACAGTCTATCTCGTCTCCAACGACATTGAATCGGACCCCGCATACTTGGCAACAACGGAACACACTCTTACTGGCAGCGCATTATCAAACCGTTGCCACACATAATGACACGACTTATTAATCTACGCGTACTGCTGAATTGTCGTGTACCGTTGTGTAGTATTTATTATGTACAATGTTGTATTTGTGGTTTAGTGTTTCGGCCACGATAACACAAACTACGATAATAGAAACCGAGGCACTGGTTTGACCACAATGGATATTAGCATATATATATATATATATATATATACACCCACAGTATACCGCATTACAACTGTTTACAGATCAATATCCATACATTGATAATCCAAAGCTGTAAACATTCACGAAGCTTATTGTAATGACAAATTAACTGCTAATGTAATTATATTGCAGTTGTTTGCTGTTTGTTTGGGGATATGGGAGTAGTGCCAAATATTAACGATTGATAGAGAATTGAATAGGTCTTAATAATGTTTTTAACATTACACGTTTACCGATTGAAACAATGTCGGGCAAAATCTGCATATTTTTAGTTTCAATTGGTAGTAAAATACTAACTTTTGTCATGCTCTCAATATTAATTTGTGGTACATTTATGGATGGTGTTTTTTGTATACTATTTCATTACCAGCACAAAATCGGTCGTGAAAGTGGTGCCTTACTTGAGTACATCATTGAAATGGCGTACAATGTCGTAAAACACAATGGCGTTGTCAGGCCTACCAATCGTTTGTTCCACTTCCCTTGCATCAATTTATAATCTAGTTGTGCGAGAGTTATAACTGTAATTTTCAACGATTAATAGGCCTGGCGAGCCATTGCTGTTTACGACATTTCAACTGCACCTTTCCGACCGTAACAGAGCATCACAAATATGAGGGTTATTTATTTATATTTAAATATCCGACACAAACCCTATTTCCACAGTTATATGCAATTGAACTTGAAATATATCTTAATAAATATAGCTTACATAGTGAGATGCATATACGTGCCGTTAACGACGTCATCGTTATTGTATTTATTCTTTTTTCAAAAATCTTAAACTTGAGTAAATAATATCCGAAGAAACATTAACTGTTTAATTGGGATTCAAGTATCGGTTGTGACAGGCTTGTTAATAATCAATATGCAGCCTCGTTTTAGATTTGAACAATCCTGTCAACGATGGCAATAGTTGCATAATTCCTCATTGCGTTTTTAAGAAAATATATATATATATATAATTCATAAACATTATATATATATATATAATGTTTATGAATTATGTTTATATATCTATATATATTTCTTTCTACACATGACACATGATTATGTTATACTTCCATAATTACTCAGAAACTGAATTCAGGTCGAGTGTGGAAATATGTGTGTTTCTGCAGGCTAGTTAATAATTTCAATAAAGACAGAACATAAAGATCAAACCTTGTATGGGAAATACATACGACAAATTGTCCAAAATGTATTTAGATAAACGTCTTGCATGACATATATGGCATAACGGTGGTGCTTCAGCATAATGGTATATATGTTTGTATATCCGTTCACGGGAAGCGAATGTTTGCGCTTGTTCAACGATATCATGTCGGCTTTCGACATAGTAACTAAACCTTTGTCTCCATACTGCTTCTACGTTACTCGTATCAGATCAGGATCGTTACATTACAACAATATTTACACATCTATGAATAACAGGTGATAACAGTCATAACACATTGTTGTAGTATCACCAAATACATAATAATTATAACTCTTAACATGTCTTTGGTATCACTCCCATGCTAACAAAATCCGACATTGCACTGTAACGGACTACGTAGAAATAGACACTGCACTGACCAGTACAGGGTATTTTATCTAAACTCTTAAAAACAGCGTGTTATGTTCAACGTATTGAATTGAATCGAACATTCGACAAGATGTAATTCCTAAATTATATCCTAGTTACCATTTACTATGACGGTCACGTCTTCGCAAAGAGTGATCGAGAGTCGTCGGTAAGTTTCCGTCTTGTTAAGATAAGATAAGAAGAACACTTATATAGCGCCATCAATCTAGATAAATTCATTCGGAGGCGCTTAGAATAATAATAATAAGATAACTGAATGTTGCGCCTAAAACCTTGGTAACCAAGCTCAGAGGCCCATCAAGACAACATGATTGGTCAGTCTCAAAATCCATAAGCAGTGAATGGAAATATGATGGATGCTTACTGGACAGTGCCTGGTATGTAATGGTACAGATCTTACATATTATACGATATCGTACAGGAAGTCAATGCAAAGACTTCAAAAGTGGTACAGGGCGAGAAAAACGAGATCTTGTAACTACCCTTGCCAAACAATTTTGGAGACGGTGAAGTTTTGTAATATTCTTGCTAGCGAAATTATAAAGGAGGGAATTGCAATAGTCAAGTCTGCTGCTAACAAGCGCTGTTGTAATAGTCTTAGCAACGTAAAATACATATACCGGCGAATACGGCGACGATCACGAATATGATAAAAACAGCAACGACACGTTTCAGATATGTGTTGTCGGAAATTGAAGTTACTATCAAAGATCACTCCCAGATTCCGCACCGATGTTGCAGGCGTGATGTGCTGATTAAAAATACGCATAGTCATCCAGTGGAAGATATCTTGGAGGCAATCACTAAGTTGGTTAAGGCAGCGATTTGTTTCCTGGGTATACAACGAAATGTAGATCTAAGAATTATCAGCATAAAGATGATCCAAGTTATGTCTTTGTATAAGAGAGCTTTGTGGCGAGGTGTAAAGAATAAAAAGGAAATGCCCAACAACAGAACCCTGGGAAACACTAAATAAAGTTGGAAGTGCCGCCGAAAAGTAGTTCCCAATCTTTATGGTTTGATATCTATCTGTTAGGAATGAAGAAAACCAGCTTAGAGCTGTGCCAGATATGCCGTATCACTTTAATAAGCGTTCAATGAGAATCATTAATGTTAATGTCAATGTGAACCTTTTAAGAGGGCAGTCTCTGTTGAATGAAACTGTCTATGTGCTGATTGTGACACAGTAGTTAATACATTTGTGCTAATGTGAGACCTACCACTACTTTTCTAGTATTTTGGAAATAAAGCTGCGGTTAGAAATAGATATATATAACCGTTTCGGTTTTGTTTAGGCAGAGATGACTTCATAAGAAGTGGTGTGACATGGGCGTATTTTAAATCATCAGGAAAACCGCCAGAGCAAACAGATGCATTCATTATAATTGTTATAGGTCCAATTAATGTATCGAGACATACTTTTAGCAGTATTGTTGGAAATGGATCAAGTTCACAACACTTATTTGGGGAGGACATAATTATTTTCCTAACTTCATCAACTGTTGCAGTTTCAAATGATACAGGTAGAGAACTGACTTGTGGAAAGTCCACACGGACATTACTTAAATTATGTCGTGGGAAAGCAGAACGAATAATACTGATTTTATTTTTAAAGTGACTAGAGAACGAGTCACATAGAGACCTAATTGATACATGATCAGGTAGCGGTGGAGCTGGCCGTCTGTGTAGAATGTTATTTATGCAATAACCAACACAAGCCCATTGTAGTTTGAGAATTGAAATTGGCCAAAGGATGACGTTTTTATTGGAAAGTGGATTGCTTCTAATGCAGCCACTTTTGGGCATAAAGATAGTAGGAATGTGATGTATAACATGCAAACCAGATGGGAAACTGAACCCTTGTACAGCCCCATCAAAGTTTCTCAGGCACACATTCCTCCAACATGACGACAATATACAGACATACATTATTTGTCGCTATAGAAGTATAAAACCACTATGAATATAAACCTAAGCAAACAATACAAACATTCCACCACCAATAGACACATGCAATTACAAAAATGTGGGGCCATTCCGCCACAAGGTCACCAAGAGGAACCTGTGACCACCCCACCGTATGAAAATGTTATTTATGCAGTTCCATAACTGACGCGGATCATTAGACTTCTTTATGACCATATTTGTATAATAATCTGATTTAGCTTTGGCCATTTATCTGTTATAGAGGCGACATTGCTAAGAATAGCGCCACCTGTATAAAATGTTTGTTACGTAATAGTCCAGGAGAACTAGAGGTGAACCGTGACATGTAGTATAGCTAAGGTTTTTTTGCTGAAATGTGTCCACCAGGCTGTTCTTTTAAAGAAACTGACGCATGCCCAGCTGGCAGGGTTGAGTTTTTTTTAATTGAGGTACAAAGATTTTAAATGATCGGCATATGTCATATGTCAAATGTCATTTAGGGGAAACCAAAAGAAAGAACAACACTATTCATTGTTTTATTATTGATTTAACTACTTGTATACTTTTTAACTTTTTATGTAATGTTCAGACAGTATTAATATTATGCTACCAAGGTCACTTTATGTCAATAGATGTATGACTGTCTTAAAATACGTTGGCAGTTGGCCTTGGTTTAAATGTATACTATATACTATACTATATATACTTTATATATTAAGCATAGTTTCATTATGTTTCTGATTGTATATGTTGCGTGTGTATGATGGGGGGCAGGGGAGACAAGCGTGTATGTATGTTGATGCCACAACGCCATTTAAATGCTACTTGGTCTGAATCTGAATCTAACATTTATGACACGCTAAAGAGGTTTCTGATTAATGTTAATATCCAGATATATGTGCCCGATCATTTATTACTTTACTGACTTTACAGGACAATAATGAGTAAATTACATTTAGCTTTAGTGATTGTCACATATTCAAACATTAATTGACACTGCTTGGTGTGTCTGTCTACACATCACAAGCAGTCTTAAATCTAAATTATAATAAGGCAATGGTGTAATTACTATAGTGATTGTCACATATCCAAGCACCAGATCAGTAAGCCAAATAAACTATTTAGTCACTATCAGAGCTATCCGATTTACTATCCGATTCACTGGATGTGTACGTATTTGTGCGCCTATCGTCTGTTGCACACTGACAGTATATGGTGCATGACACTCCCACTGAATGGCAAGTGTATCTGTTACTAGCACATTTTAAATGATCGGCATATGTCATATGTCAAATGTCATTTAGTGGAAACCAAAAGAAAGAACAACACTATTCATTGTTTTATTATTTATTTAACTACTTGTATACTTTTTAACTTTTTATGTAATGTTCAGACGGGCGCAAGTGTATCTGTTACTAGCACATGGGTTGTCTCATTTGCAAGAGTATGTAACATCTTGGAACAACTGTAGCTGTGCCACAGATTGGGCTTAGTTCCAAACCGAAATTGGTGGCATCTACATCTGGAGAGTGACCTACTGACACTGCACACCAGGTTAAGATTTGCAGGCGTGCACGTTTGAAATGTTGAACAGCTGCATCATGTGTTGGTGGCAGGCTTTTGATAGCAGGCGGTAGATATTTGTTAAAGATAACATTGGTCTGATGTTCTTTTGAGTACTTGCGACAAAAAGCATTTGCAAAATGTTGCACGGTACCCAGCTTTGGCCCCAACATGTGATAAAGGGCCTTATTCCCGTCACCTATCTCCAGGTCGATGAGATCTAAAGGGGGAGATGCATTGAAAGCGATCCTGGAAACAAGGATACTCTTTGTTCCTTTACGCATATTGCCACAGTCGTCAAACAGTTACGAAGGCACAGGGGCCAGTTCATTTATGAAAAGGTCTTGCAGATTGATGTCACATTTCTGTGAAATGACCAACAAACGAGCATACAGCTTTCCCATGCCACGCCAACCTTCAGGCCTTTCCTGGCAACCTCCATTGTGATAACTGCCTTATTCAGTGGTTTGTAAAAAGAGCCAGGCAAGTCTGTAAAGAATACTGCCGCCATTTCTTCACCTATGGAAAGGGCATTGACAACGTTCACATTGTCTGCTGCATCTCGTCCACTAACAATGTCCAGCAGTGCGTAATCTGTAGGAGTGGTAAGCGGGTTTGTGTATTTTCTGATCTCGGAAATGATCAGATTTCTGTCAGAGCATCAAGCTGCTTTCTCCTTTTTCCTTACTCTTTGTGCCCTGTTGTATCTGCATCCTCCTCAATTTCCCATGCATCTTGTTAAATGTGATGGACAGTGTATTGCAGAGATGGTACGACTGAGTCCATGTTGCTACCTGCTCCTCTGAAAGGGTCTTTTCCACCAGCCCACCTTTTGCTTTTCCATAACGGATGTTGGTTTTTTCTCCAAAACTGATCCAGGAACAGTCCATTCCAGATACCTTTCCTATGGCGACACACACGATCACCACGGAGGAATGCTTCTGCTACATCATATGGAAGAGATGTCATGTGGAGGAGATGCCACAGAATATAACGGGCATAATTCCAATCCTTTGGGTTTTTCTCAAAGCAATCTTGTAGAGATATATGTAAAGTGTCTTTGCGCTGCTTGCCTGATTCTGTGATTTGTGGTATTCTTTCATGAACTCCAGTTACTAGGCGACCAGTTCTATTGCAGCCGAAATAGCAGCACTCACTTTCCTCCTCACATGCGTCCATGCTGGTATTCATTCAGACACAGTTGAGCCTGTAACATAAAGAGTATTCATCAGACTGTGTCGTGAAGGTATGAACTTTTAAAAAGTTGAAATGGCATGGTGTCAGGAAAAGAAAAAAACACATATTCTGATACGAGTATAGCTGTATACATTCCAATTATGTTTGAAGAACATTAAAAATGAGTGTATGTCCATTGCATAGCCATCAAAACATACCTTTCATGTACAAACAAACGCATGACCAAGTTAATTTATTGTGTAACATATAAAACTTTAAACTTTCCATCAAATACTGAAGATAACCTATCTATGTAGGCACAGTTAACAACTGCACTTGTTGACCTATTCTTACCAAATAGCTATAATAAACAATGCCTAGTGATCACAGGACGGATAGTTTTGGATCTTAAGTGAGCGTTCATTGGCATTATCTCCCTTAAAAGTAATATTATGCACAAACTTTGTCACCATACTTTCAACATGCATGGTGCAGCAATACGTGCTTGTCAGCTTCGCAGCTACGAACAGCTATAAATTAACATGTTGACACAATAATAAGGCATATGAACCTTAATCACAGCTGCTAGAACATTCCAAATTATGGGCATGCAAATAGTTATGCAAAAACAATTTAATTTGCAACAGTAAAAAGTCTTGTTTATGCGCGAACCTGACTGCGGCATAAAAGGGCACTCCCAAGCATGACCATTGCACTTGTTGACCTTTCTGTGACCTTGCCAGAAGGACATAGATGATCAACTTACATAAAGAAGAGATTTCCAGAGTTATCCAGTGAGTGATCACTTGTCTAGGTGCTAGAAATACAGCCAAAGTAACAGCCATATATGTTACACCTACCTCCATAGCGAATGTTCAACGTGTAGCATATTTTTGTTACAAATGCAGTGTATTTCTCTGGTCCTATACACAAATGCTCAACCATGCCATGTGGGCACACGTCAGATTCTTAAAGTGAACACGTTGAACAACTTATTTCTTCAAAAAATAAATTTTGGGGTTTGGCTTGACAGTACTGTTTATATAAGTCAGATAAGTCTTTTTTGATATGTGATAAGGTCAGATTTAAAGATGTCATCCATTAAAGCCGTAATGTCAATCATGTGAATGGCTCTGTAAGATACATAGTGTTTCGAATCTAATGGAGTTATAGAAACGTTAACATTAGCAAGTATGGTGGTCTAATAACCCATCTGAAACAGTAGGTGTTTGGATATTATTACAAGTTGAACGGGTTATCAAGAGGTCAAGCAAATGACCGTGCATATGTGTCGAAAAGGTTTCAGAGCAGTGCTGTATTGCCACTTCAAAGGTAAATCAAATCCTTGGATTAATTAGGCGAAATATAACGTTAGGCCTCATTTAGAATATTGTTTTTAAGCGTGGAGGCCAAATCGCAGGACGGACATAGATATGCTAGAAAGAGTACAGAGGAGAGCAATTAAATTATACCAAAATTGAGGGATCTTAGTTACGAAATACGCCTAAAAGAACGTGGTTTAAAAACACTAGAGACCAGGAGGTTGAGAAGAGATCAGATAGAAGTGTTTAAAATATTGAATGATTATGAAAATATTGATAGAAATATGCTTTTCTCAGTTAAGATAGAAGGACCAGAGGACATGCAATTACATTAATAAAGGAGCAATGTAGATCAGATATACGAAAGTTCTCATTCTCACAAAGGACTGTAAATGAATGGAACATATTATCTCCTGATTGTGTTGGTGCTAGTAGCGTGAATATGTTTAAAAATAAAATCGACACATACATTAAAAGGGCGGGATACACGTAGATAAAAACTATTGGACTCTCGATGTGACAAAATATTTTCTTGTCCACCTGCCATCTAGAGTTAATTTTCTGGATGGCAATCTTGTTAAATCTTGTTAAAAAGATGACAGGTTTCAAATCAAAGGATGCCAGAATATCAGCAAACGTAGTTGTAATTGAAGGTGTATCCAAATGAAGATTAAAATCACCAAGAATGTAAAATTCTGAATTTAGGTTACCAGATTTTCCAACAGATCCTGAAAGTCTTCAAAGAAATGTGCTGGGTGTCCTGTAGATAGATACAAACAAAGTATTCAAAAAAGAAGAATGTGAAATTTCAGCACATATGGACTGAAGTATTCAAGGTTGGAATGTAATTTAACTTTGAACTGCTGTGATACTAGAAAGCTAATACCACCACGTCCGACTAAACGTGGTCGATGGTGAAAGGTGTAAACAGAAGGAGAAACGTCAGCAATGCATGCAGCTGTATCATGTGGTCTGAGCCTGGTCTTACGTAGAACAAGGATGTATATTTTCTTTGAAATTATAAATCACATAGTGAGGCTGTCCTATATATCCTGCTAATAATATAATTGTTGCTAATTTCAATATTGGCGTAGAGCGGAGGATTGGCAGTAACTGTTTATTATATAAAACAAGAAGATATGGCAAGCTATACAAAATTGAAATAGAATGATGTATTCATTAAAATAATTAGACGTCAATGGTTTGCATAAAACAACATCTTTATCCTTTACGGCAACAGAGCAGGACAACCAGAAAACACCCAATAAGAATAATGGTGACATAATTATGTCAGACTATTATCATATTCAGTAGAAATTAAAAGAGCAAAAACATGAAGCCACAATATATAAATACAAATGCTTAGCCATGGGTAATAATTAACAAGAAAACATTTATTATTGATTGTTTAAGTCAAAAATCACTAAAGTAAAAAAAAGAGAAAAAGCTAAAATTATATTATCCAAATTGCATGCATAGTCCGTGTTAACAGAACAGTCAGAACAAGTCTAAACTAGTGGACACAAGACGTTGGTCAAAGGATATTAATAAAATGGCATAGATAAAATGTCAACTTAGAAATGCAGATTGTAATAGTTAATATATAAAAATGCATTATACATAATTGTATATCATCTTGATAATAAATAGTAAGGAATGGTAAGCCAAAAGCTAAAGCTAAGCCTTAGGCGTAAGTCAAAAACTAAATTACATTTGCAAAGATAGTAGGGTCTCAATTTTAACAATAAAGCCTTATTTATTTAATTAGAAAACGTTGAACCAGGGCCAACTCCGGTCACTAAATTGAGACTTACTGGCCTGTTAAGGGAGGGAGTACTATTTGTATTTGTTAAAATTCACTCAGCCGTAGCCTTAGACAGGCAGAAACTGACTGCAGTGTAAATGCTTAGTAAATCGGTTCACAACTCGACTGCACCATGATTCCGTTTTAAATATCGTTTTATTGTAATAATATAAAAGGCCAATAACAATAATAAAAGTAATAATAAAAGGGTCAATAAAAACAATCCAGAGACAACGCTCAGACATAAGTCAGCTGAATACGTCTTCGCAAAGAGTGATCGAGACTCGCCGGTAAGTTACCATCTAAGGCCGGTAAGATAAGATAAGAAGAATACTTATATAGCGCGATATATCTAGATATATGAGGCGATTAGAATACATAATTATATATATATGTATATATATTATATATATATATATATATATATATATATAATTACATATATATGCAGAACGTTTATACATTACGTAAAATTAATGATATTAAATTATTAAAAATTAATTATAATATATAAACAAATAATATATATATATATATATATATATAAAGATAATCAGTAAAGTTAAAGTTATAGTAATAATAAAGAAGTAAAGACATTGTATAAAATTAGTATAAAACTTAATCATCTATTAGTGTAACTGGTACACAGGACAACATTAGGAAAACTAAACATCGCCGACGGCGAAAGTGAGCGATAATCATTGATATTGGTTAACGGTTTTTTAAGTTGAATGTGACAGGGTCAAAAGTTGTTAAAATATACTTACAGTTTAAATATGCTTATTGTCACAAATTTGGCTCATGGGGTGGCGGCACAAAATGCGACTAACTCGTGACAAAGGTCTAGGTGCATCAAGGAGGAGAAGAACAGGAATATGACACAACACAGGGAGTTTAATGTGGGAATCCAAGTGGAATACCCATTTAATAAATATAATAGACCAGATAAACGATACAAATATACAATTGGGCAACTATTAAAGGATTTCCTCGTTACAAAGTAATAGTGATGTATTACAAGTAGAGATACATACACATATAAACATGTTATAAAAAGTAAAGAACAACGTGGCACAAAGAGAGTCGTGAAGACCGGTATAACTAGTCATTGGGATAACGAACATCTATGCACCCTGAATGCAGGGGTATGCTGGGAGGATACGACATTCAACCTCGGCATTTCCGACGAATATAAATTGCGAGGCGTAACTCCCTACTATGAACACACGAGGAAAATCCAGCCGTATCTCGATAAGGTGGGCGTCGATTGGTGTCACGCGATGAGCGAACGTACACGGCAATGCGAGTGTACAATCGTGTCGATGAATGCTAATTGAAGGAACCGGTGCTCTCGATTCAATCTTGTTGTGCCATGACTGTTGTCACCAAGTACCCAAACGCAACCATGCATTATATGCAAGGATGTCTACATTTAAATTATTGAAGAAGTTACACGGGCGACAACACACGTCGATATAAGGCCCATGTCTTGGAGACAAGACGATACAAGCTCACATAAATACAACTACGGTCATCTCACTTTAAAGTGGCCGTAATTCTCTTAAATACTCTAATGGCGACCTAGCGCCGGAAGTCTAACTAGCCAATAGCAAAACTTAACGCAAACTAAACCATCCCAGAAACTGCGCTTCCGAATTCTCTAGACCCTCGTTCAGACTCTAATCAACGCGTTGGGTTTAAAATAAACATTATTGCATAATAGATACACAATCGTTAATTCTTAAAAATCCTCAACTTACCTTAATTACATATAAATTTAATATCATCAGAACCCCTGAATCGAGACGGTAATAACGATAATAATAACATATTTTAACGTTCACAATTTAATACATTAGTTTAGTACAACAAATATTCTATTCGGACAAGAGGTGTGAAACATCAATTCGCACCTGCCCGGCGCGCTAAACAACCTTCCTAATCCACGCTACTAACTTCTTTTAACGTCACTAAGAGTGACTTACAATAACACCATATTATCAGTTAGGTTAAACCCGTTGTTCTCATAATGAATTTGGCGTTCCTAGTAATACAAATAGTATAATAATTAATAAAATAGAATTTGTTAGCCGGCCAATAATATTACTTGCGCTTCGGTCGCAAGATGGCCCTAGTGTAACATTTTACATTCCAGCACATGAGGGATGGCAGCACCATACCATGGAATTCCTGACTAGTTTATTTATTAACCCTCTAATTTTGAGCCAGACTAACTCTACTCAAACCAATTTGTAACATAACCCCGGCCTTTGAGAACTTGTGTAAGCGATAAACTCATCAATTAACTCCTTAATATAAACATAATCATTCCACCAACTTAATCTTACTTGGCCTAGGCATTCTTTCGAATGTGTGGCCTTCTCCAAAAAATAAGGAACAAGGTCATTCCAACCGGAAAGCCTTCCTGAAATAAATGAAATTAATAAATTTTAGTTATGCTCCGTAGGGGAGGTTCGCATAAAAATGTACACTAACGTTTGAATACTTTTGTGAGACTCTGTCACAAGTCATTCATTAAATATCAATTCTGTCTGACAGCATGGACACTCGCGTAGACGGCCTTCACATCGGACCGGCTAAGAAAATCTGTTCCCAAATTTTCTTTTCCTGGAATAGCCTCTCCTAAATGGGTAGGGTTGAACCTTCATGGCCCATCGGATTTGCCTGGGATTGGATAATCTGGACGAACTAAGAAAGGCCAACGTTTGGAATAAAAACGATCGGCCGTACAAGTAGTTTGTGAACTTCTCGAGAGCCCACACGATTGGTAGACAATCTCGCTCGATTACAGCGTAGGGCATCTGGGCTGTGGACAACTTCTTGCTAGCATATGCTACCGGGAAGTATATCTCCTCATACTCCTGGAGCAATACAGCTCCCATTTCGGTATCGGATGCATCCGTACGAAGTATAAAGCGGCGATCATAATCGGGCAGCTTCAGGATAGGAGCACTGCACATCTTGTCTTTCATCTCCTTGAAGGCACGGTCAGCATCAGGTGACCAGACCACTCGGGTTCTTGGTAAGATTAGTCAAAGGGGCAGCTACCGTGGCGTAATTGGGTATGAATTTACGACCATTCCCTGTCAACGCAAGAAAGGAACGAACTTGGGTGACGTTTCGCGGTATCGAAGCATCCCGTATTCGCTCAATTTTATCTTCTTGCGTCATGAGTTGACCTTCCCCTATTTGATGACCCACAAAGTCAATCTTGGGGTATCCAAAGCAACACTTCGACAGTTTGACAGTGATTCCTGCCTCTCGGAATCGAGTAAACTCCTCGCGGATTGCGATCAGGTGATCTGACCAGGTCTGGGTATGGATCACGATTTCATCTACGTAATTGTGTACCCCCTTCGTGCCCAACAGTAGCTCCCTCATTATTCAACCATACGTCGCGCCTGCATTGACTAACCAAAAGGGCATACGCCTGTGAACTGAAACAGCCCTGAAGGGATTGAAAATGCCATCTTCTCCACATAATAGGGCTTTCATAACTATATGCCAGTACCCTTTTGTACATTCTAGTTTAATGAAGATACATTCCTTAGTGAGAGACGCAAATATCGCTTCTGGGTCAGGCATGGGTTCCGCATCGAAAGTGGTAGCACAATTCAATTTGCTGAAGTCAACCATATGTCCCATATTTCTTTCGAATCAGCAGGAGGGGGAACAATATGATGATTTGGAAGGTTCAATCACCCCGAGCTGCAGCATCTTATCTACTTCTGAAACTACGTCGGAAACCTTAGCATATCGGCTACGGTTTCACCCGAATGGGTTTAACAGTGTCCAACTTAATGGAATGTTCTACTGAGCTAGTACACCCGAGCTTATCCGTGAATATATCCTCAAACTCAGCAATCAAGTTCTATATCTGACCGATTTGCGACTTAGTAAATTCTGGTGCTATTGATACATCTTAATAGCTCTCTGCCAGTTTTTCCAGCAAGGGTTGAACCTCCAGAGAGGAATCATCCTCGGCCTCAAGGAATGACATCGGCCCCCTGATTGTCCGACCATAAAGGAGTTCAAACGGCGATAAACAGATACTCTCTTGAGGAGTTTCTCAATAGGCGAAGAGCAACGGTTTCATGTACCGATCCCAATATCTAGGTCGTTCGGTGCACATTCTAACCAACATCTTTTTTAGCGTCCCATTGAATCTTTCAACTAGACCGTTAGCTATGGGGTCAAATGCACTTGATGCATTGACATCGGGCGGGCTACTTCTTTCATTACCCCCGACATAAATTGCGGCCCGTTATGACTTAAAATTTCACGAGTTAAACCTACACGTGAGAATATCGCCAGTAATGCCACCACTACTGCCTACGTCGTGGTGGAAATTAGGGGTACTGCCTCCGGATACCGTATGGCACAGTTAACTAACGTTAACATCCATCTATGGTGTTTTTTCCGTTGGTGGAGATAATGGGTCTACCAGGTCGATAGCTACTTTCTCAAAAGGAACCCCTTCTAATGGGATAACTTCCACCGGGGCACCCTTTACCTTACCCTTATTGACCGTCCTCTGGTAAATGTAGCAAGACTGACAAAACCGGGTTATGTCACCAAAGATTCCTGGCCAAAAGAAGTTTCTAAGGATCCGATTTGATGTTCTCTTGACACCCAGGTGACCGGCTAATATAGCTATGTGACCTACGCGACGTATGTGCTTACGGTATTCTGAAGGGACTACTAGCTGGTTCCCCTCTTCCTGTTCCTCCCGACGCTGAAAATGTCTTTGTAACAGGTCCCCCTTCATGAAGTAGTAACCCGATCTTGAGTTTTCATCTCGAGGATACTTAACTTTGGCAAGACATGCCTTCAAGGTGGGATCCTACTGTTGGGCCAGACGAAAAGACTCAGCCGAAACATTAATTGCTTCCGCCTCGGGAACGCAAAAGGGCGTCGATCTTGATTTCGTTGCAAAGCCTGATTACGTGTTTCTACCGCACCTACTACCTAAGCCTCAAGCACAAGCGACCTTGCTGGGTACATCGACGGTTATCCCTGGATCCATTTGGTCAGGGCATACCTCCAATTCTCCAATGATACTGGCGTGTACTCCTATCACATTGCCAATGATCACATCACAAATGGGATTGTACCTCGGTTTCACCGGAAAACACTGGTGACTCTATACAGCACCGAGCTGCTAGTACTGATATGGTCGAACGGTCCAACATGACAAGGATCTTCTTCTGATCAGTAAACTGATCTGGATGAACTAAATCTCTCCTAACTACAATCCCGCTACATCCAGTGTCTCTAAGAACATCCACTGGTTTCTCATTTAACACTTGGTCTCAAACGCCTGTATCTTCTTCGTCATTGCATCCGTCAGTGTCCAATTTTCGCAGCCGTAGAGCATGATGGAGACAACAAGGGCTCTGTACAGTCTGATCTTAGTTGGGAAGCTGATGTTAATGCTTCTCCATATCTTACTGAGTTTGGTCATTGCTGCTGTCGCAAGGGCTAGTCGGATCTGGATATTCCTCTTAGGGATCTCTCTAATTCCTGCGGCCGAACGAGACACAGCGTATACATCTGCGAGTTCTTTCACGTTATCCATGTTCGAGGGAGAACGCTCCCCAATAAACACGGCTAAGTCACGAGGACATGAATGCAGAAATTGCTCGAACAAAATTAGCTCCTTTAATTCCCCATCTAGGTCTCGCCAATATCTACTAAGTTGACCAACTGGCTCAAATTATGATCTACAGTAATCTACCTAGATATTGGGCTGCGGTCTCATCTAACCCTTGTTTACTCTTATAGGATTTTGCCCTGTAATCATCGGCGGTTAGCAGAAATTTAGCTAAGAGGGCCTGCTTAAATTTGGGATAATCCTGCATGTCCTACAAAGGGAGACGGTAATACACTTCCAATGCTTGACCAGTTAGAAGACTGCTTAGTCCTAAGGTATAATCCCCTTTACTCCATCCTGCGATTTCTGCATATCGTTCAAACCGAGTCAAATAGGCATCCACACTATCTTCTGCCTCCCTAAACTCGGGGAGTTTGGGCATCTTTATTCCACTTCGGGAATGATCTAGGCTTGATGTAGACTTGACCACCCCCTTAGCCTTAGCTTTCTCGGCTCTAGGTCTAATGTTGCCATCTCCTTCTCATGCAACATTTCTTCTAGCCTCATTTTACTATCCATCTCCCTGGCACGCTAGCGCTCAAACGCTCTCTCCTCACGCTCAATAGCGGTTTACTCCTTAGCCTGCTGTTGCTCAAGCGCTCTCTCTCCTCACGCTGTTGCTCCTGTTCATAACGAACATTATCATGGAGCTCAGTTCCTTCTAATTTCAGCTTCACGCCTATCTCTATAAGCTGTTGAAAATCCGTAATGAAAGGAACTATAATTACTATATTCATATTACTAGCTATCTACGTAATATTTATGGAAACACTCTAGAGGGACCTATCTGTCCACTTCTTACAAACAATTTGTTCAACACCGGACCATAATACTAAGATCACCAATGACCTCCTACTTATGCACCTATCCTACTACGCTGGCTGCATGGAAATATCCACTGCATAAGGCCGACGGGGGACTCTCTCTAACCACGCATACATTTGGTCGTCATGGGACAGAAAACTAGGATCTAAAAAGATCTCCTAGTGATGCATCTACTCTAACAGGTTGGCTGCAAGGAAATCTCAAATGCATGAGGCCGACGGGGGACCACTTCAAACCAACACACCTCGGCTAGGGACTGTACACTTGTCGACTACTAGACTAACTGTGTGACCGCTAGCGCGTACCTTAACAGAATGCCTTACAGACGATAAGGGGTAATGACTGCCATCACGATCGACATCGTATTCAGTCTATCTCACTGTCAATCGTCGTAATAAGTGAATCTCTTCCTTCCTGTTGCCCATTAAGTAATGATTCATTCACCAAGTTAATAACTTCTACATAAATGATTAAATGAGACTTAATACTGTTTAATTCTCCATAAAGAGATACAGTTCGAAAGGTACTTATCATAATTAGTTTGCCATTGCCTAGTCCCTAAACTGATATCCCAAATGGTATTAAATAAAACGATATATACGTGTTATGTCACTACTAGGCCTACGCTTTGAGGCCATTGTCTGACAACAATATATGGCGTTATCCATTAAAACAGTAATGTGTATGCTTTTATTGCGAAATCAGGCTTCGGCGATCAAAAAGGTCACACGAATTGGCATGGCAGGGTAGACATTACTTTTTTAGTGTATGAAATCTTGTGCATATGTTTTAGTGTGTCTAGCTCGCGTCGCCGGCTTCGCTATAAACATATGGTTTCGGCAAAGCAGAGTGTTTTTACATGAAAGTGGAAAGTTTACGGTATTTACTCGTAGTGTGACGACAGTTGCCGTTGTAAATCTAAAGTCAAATGGGATGATGTCTGACAACGCCTTCATTATGCACTTGTGCACCAAATGTCACCGCCTTACTAAATTTCCTAACGAAGCCTTCAGTTGTCACAAATTTGGCTCATGGATTGGCGGCAAAAAATGCACTGACTCGTGACAATGGTCCAGGTGCAACAAGGACGGGTAGAACTGGAATATGACACAACACAGGGAGATTTAATGTGGGAATCCAAGTGAAATATCCATTTAACAAATATAATATACCAGATAAACGATACAAATATACAGTTGGCCAACTATTAAAGGATTTCCTCGTTACAAAGTAATGAATCATATATACAGGTACATGCGCATATAAACATATGTTAGAAGAAATAAATATCAAAGTGTTATTGCTCACCCACAACGAGAGTCGTGAAGTCCGGTATAACTAGTTATCGGGATAACGAACATTTGTCAAAGTCAAAGGCGTTTATTCAAACAAATCAAACAATTCAAGTGTTCAAATGAATGAGTCTATCTGCATCCCGATTGCAGGGGTATGCTGGGGGATGCAACAATCAACCCCGGCATTTACGAATATAAACTGCCTATTATGAACACACGAGGAAAATACAGCCGTGTCTCAACAAAGTGGGCGTCGATTGGCTTCACGCGATGGGCAAACGTATGCGGGAGTGCAACGATACACGGTGGGCGTCGATAGGCGTCACGCGACGAGCGAACGTATACGGAAATTCGACGATACACGGTGGGCGAAGATAGGCGTCACGTGATGAACGAAACGTGGTGGTACTCGGGGGGGGGGGGGGGCGTCGATAGGC
Source organism: Escarpia spicata (assembly GCA_963995525.1). Classification (NCBI taxonomy): domain Eukaryota; kingdom Metazoa; phylum Annelida; class Polychaeta; order Sabellida; family Siboglinidae; genus Escarpia; species Escarpia spicata. The sequence continues at coordinate 11,667,383 of OZ023214.1, read as the reverse complement.
GTCAAGCGATGAGAAAACGTATACGGCGGTACGACGGTGCACTGTGGGCGTCACGTAGAGAATATATGTGGCGAAGATCAATAGCGAGACGATAATCCGAATGGTTGAGAAGTGGGGGAATGCGAACTGTGAAACTTACCCCTAGTCTTTACGGTATGTGCGAGACGACCCGGATCAGCTGTATCGGCAACGACAACCAATCTTGTCGATGAGTGATAATTGAAGAACAGGTGTTCTCGATTCAATCTTGTTATGCCAAGACTGTTGTCACTGGAAATTCTCCCAAGTAACCAAACGCAATCATGGTATAAGTTTGTCTGCATTTAAAATAATATTAAAGAAGTTACAATTTCAAGACACGGGCGTCAAAACACGTCGATACAAGTCCCATGTCTTGGAGACAAGATGATACACGCTCACAGCAATGCAACTACGGTCATCTCACTTTAAAATGGCAGTAATTCTCTTAAATACTCTAATGGCGACCTAGCGCCGGATGTCTAACTAGCCAATAGCAAAACTTAACACAAACTAAACCATCCCAGAAACTGCGCTCCCGAATTCTCTGGACCCTCGGTCAGACTCTATTCAACTCGTTGGGTTTAAAATAAACATTATTGCATAATAGATACACAATCGTCAACTCGGTAATAACGATAATAATAACATATTTTAACGTTCACAATTTAGTACATTATTTTAGTAAAACAAATATTATATTCGGACATGAGGTGTGAAACATTAATTCGCACCTACCCGGTGCGATAAAGATAATCAGTAAAGTTAAAGGTATTATGATAATAAATAAGTAAAGACATTGTGTAATTTTTTTATAAAACATGCACAAAATAATAGTAATACAAAATAAATAAATTGAATGGTGGTGCATAAGCAACCCGGAAAATGTGTGTTTTCAAAAGTCTTTTGAAAGTCACAAGGCAACGCTGTGGCATTAAACATATTTAAATGCATACACACGATGCCGTCGTTGCAGATGCTGCGTTTACCAGAGCTCGCTGACGTGGAGATGATCAAGAACATCGGCAGCACGTACATAGCGGCAGCCGGGCTACAGTCCGGGAACGACAACGTGCACGTAGGACTGCCATACACAGTCTGTCGTTCAAATAAACGTCAGAAATTCACAGATGGCGTCTGTCTCAGGTTCTGGTGTAGCTATCTCTGTGTGTAGTCACGTGAGTCTCGTTGAAGATGTTCCTAGTGTGGAAGGATATTGTGGAAAGAGTTCGAGACATGGGAGATTAGGAAAGAATATGCTCGGAGTTATTTATGCAGTTGCGGGACTTTATTAGGAAGTACACGAAGCGCTCTTGCATGTGAACGATCGATTGTCTCCAGGTGTTCATTAAAAACAGATGGTGTGTGGTGTGGTACGTGTGTGTGAGTGCGTGTGTACTCATGTACGCGTGTATGCATCTGTGTGTGCGCGTGTGTGTGTGTGTGTGTGTGCGTGCGTGCGTGCGTGCGTGCGTGCGTGTGACTAAAGGATATGTATCTGTATGTCCAAACAGAGAGAGGAATAATGTGTGTGTGTGTGTGTGTGTGTGTGTGTGTGTGTGTGTGTGTGTGTGTGTGTGTGTGCGTGCGTGTGTGTGAGTGTGTGGTGTGTGTGCGTGCGTGCGTGTGTGTGTGCGTGTGTGTGTGTATGTGTGTATGAGTGAGTGACTGAGTGAGTGTGTGTGTGTGCGTGCGTGCGTGCGTGCGTGCGTGTGTGTGTGTGTGTGTGTGTGTGTGTGTGTGTGTGTGTGTGTGTGTGTGTGTGTGTGTGTGTGTGTGTGTGTGTGTGTGTGTGTTCTAGTGTTCTATCGTCGTCACTTAATGGTGTATTGCAGGACGATCACAGGACGGAGGAATGCGTGATGTCTGTGATTCGCCATGATGCGGAGTTTGAGAGAGCTGAGCAAACACGCCTTTCACGAGTATCACCTCCGAATAGGTTTGCACCTCACCGCAGAGTCCATCACTACATCAAATTGCATAATAAGATACTTGAAACTCAAGCGTGCCATAACAATTTGATACACACATTTGCGACACATGCAAATCTGTTCTGAGGCTACTTTGGCCGAGCTCTTGAATAAATGGGATTGATTTTGTATTGTGCAAACTCGGCACTTTCTTTGCTCTAGATATCTTAAGAGTATTTGCTAAATAGATTTAGGGTTACTGTTTAACAACCTGATGAAGGCACCGAAATATGTCACTATGAATAATGAAGGCGTTGTCATGCATCATCCCATTTTATTTACTTTATATTTACAACGGCAACGGTCATCACACTACGAGTAAATACCGTAAACTTTCCACTTTCATGTAAAAACACTCTGCTTTGCCGAAACCATATGTTTATAGCGAAGCCGGCGACGCGAGCTAGACACACTAAAACATGTGCACAAGATTTCATACACTAAAAAAGTAATATCTACCCTACCATGCCAATTCGTGTGATCTTTTTGATCGCCGAAGTCTGATTTCGCAATAAAAGCAGACGATTCACTGTTTTAATGGATAACGCCATATACTGTTGTCAGACAATGGCCTCAAAGCGTAGGCTAGACATAACACGTATATATCGTTTTATTTAATACCGTTTGGATACGTTAACCACGCTTACTGTCGGTCGTTCACAAAACATGTTTGGGTCTCTATTTGTTTACATTTAGGCTCAAATGGGATTAACTTAAGAATTAAGTAGTACGACTTAACCTTGCATTTGGTATGAAAATAAAGTCGGATTGTGTAAATAAACCCATTTTATGACATAGATGTTATGCATAATTGATGAAGTGGACATGTCCATATGATTAAACACCTTCAGTTCATTGTGTTTGAGTAATGGTAACGTATTCCATTTTGAAAACAATCCAATCACGTCATTTTCTAATAGCATGCCATCTAAGGGACATATTCGCATTGTGTAGTCACACAATTGCTGTACGGTAACACCTATTTTGCATCGTTACAGAAAGCCCTTGTTATAACCCGAATTTTACTTCTTAGTATGACTTAAGTATATATTGGTTGAACCGATACAGACTAACGCGGCTGCCATTAATTTGCAAGCCTATGTAAATTTGAGCATATTGATGAATCTGTTGTAGGGATGAACCACAGCCCTCCTGTAGCAGGAGAGATCGGGGCACAAATGCCACAGTATGGGGAGACACCGTTAACGTGGCAAGTCGTGTAGAGAGTCATGGCGTCATAGGACGACTACAAGTAGCTACAGTGGCTACATATTTGTTGGATAAGCTCTCTGCCAAAACAAGTCGCGAACTTCAAGACATAAGTGTCATAACCATGAACTAGAAGTGTTGTCAAGTGAGAAACACAACGCGCCATGCTGACAGATTTGTTGACCGAACTAAAACTGCCTTTTTCCATAGTTGCTGGTGATGAAATAGCAGCAGCAACAATATTGATGTGACAATATTAGTGTATCTGCAAAATCATGTTAAATGTTGGCCATTACCGATGTACTGTCACCATTGTTAGGTACAAAATAAACACTGTTCTCACTTGAACTAGTTACAATGACAAGCACGTTCAAGAGCATTGGGTAAAGTGCAAATTGTCATTACGCAAAACCAAACAGTCACATGCAAGTGTGGCGTTGAGTATTGTTATCATGATGATCCTAGAATGTGTTAACAGCGTCATCAACTTCAAGTCAATAACGTTGGAAACTGTATTATATGGGACGAGATGGAAAGAGCCATATTTATTTTTACTGCAATAAATGAATATTGAAATGATCATGGACAAACCTTAGGGCGACGCATTGCAATTTCGGATTTAGCATAATTTGGGGATATCTCGCGATAAGCTACATGTTATCTGTGGTGTTGTAGCTGCTGGCTTTGGGTTCGGTTTAAAAAAGATTTTACCAAGATTGTTACCCAGAACGATAAGCTTGATGCTGCAAGTCGACGTGGATCCCATTGGCTTATCGCAGCGGTTCTTAACCACTGCGTCGCGCCCCAAAATTGGATCGCCTAGCCATTTTGAGTGGGTCGCCAAGAGTCTCCAGTAACTCTTCGAATTGTGTATTAGTGTCTAATTGCCAATACCAACTACATGCGAGACGAATAGTGTGTGCCAAATCTTACATGAATTCAAAGTGAGGTGTGATATAATATCCTAAGATACTTCAAATTCAAGCGATATTTGGCATAAACGATTCGGCAGATGGCTGAAAGAGCGTCATGCGCACATTGTATGGGTGATAATCAGTGCCTTTTTCGATTCTCAAAACCAAGACAAGCCTTCTAGTTTTAAGTACACTTTCACAGATTAATATCGCTTTGATCTGTATGTCCTGGCACGTTTTATTGCCTATGTATCGGACTGTTTGCCTGCTGGTTATCACCAAAAGAAGTAAATTAATGCAATATCCTTCAAACATTGTCGAAATCCAATAGTACGCTGCATATACACAAGACCTATCGGCGACATCGTTGCACGACACGGCATGCAATACAATTGTTATGCGGATGACACGCAAATTTACATGACAGTGGAGCACGATCAACCCATCACTGCAGCAATAACGAAGATTGAACAATGTGTAGCGGAGGTAACCGACTGGTTTGAACGAAACCAACTTAAGTTGAACACCGAGAAGTCAGAAGCAGTCATCTTCCTCACCTCAAAATAACGAAACGATATTTCCGTGACAATTGGTGAACATCGGGTTGTGCCGTAAGCAACCTAAGAGTCATACTTGACAGCGATCTTACTATGGAGGCACAGGTTACACAGATAGCAAAGTAGTGCTACCACCAGATTCGCAACATTGGTCAAATTCGGCTAAGCATCACTGATGATGCGTGCAAAACCCTTGGTGCACGCGCTCGTGACTTCACCCCTCGATTATGCAAATGCATTAATCTATGGCCTTCCGCAGACGACGCTGCAGCGTTTGCAACGTGTGCAAAACTGCGCAGCCCGTTTCGTCTGCCGGAGGAGGAAGTACGACCACGTCACTCCAGTGCTGCAGTATCTGCACATCTTAAAACAAACCTTTTTAGAGTAGCGTTCTTGTAATATAATCACGTGGACTTTATCTAATGCACTTTTGATGTACTTATTGTTATCATTTTAAAATTAGTTATTACATTTTAATTCACTTATTTCTATTTCTATGGTTTAATACTGATCATATAATATTAATTGTTTGTACATGGAGGTCTAAATATTATGTAATGAATGTTTTAATTATCATTGTATGGTATACATTTTAGAATGATTTTAAAATAAATATGTTTCTATCTATAATACAATTCTACATAGTTACGTGTACATGCATGTAAAGCGCCTGAGAACAATCTCATTGATTTGGGCGCTATACAAATAAATTGTGTTGTTTTTACATACTTCTTTATATATATTTACTTTGAAAGTACGAAGTAAAGAAAAAGGTCCATAGAAGACTCATTGAATCTGGCGCTATATATATATATATATATATATATATATAATATAATATATATATATATGATATTATATTTGTATTTTTACTATTCTAGTGAGTCACTGCCCTGTTTGCTTTAGGTGAGACGAGAGACAGCTGACATCCTCACCCAGTGTGGCGTCACCTGCGAGGAACGTGGTGTCATCAGCGTCAAAGGAAGGGGACAAATTACAGTCTATCTCGTCTCCAATGACATTGAATCGCATTCCGCATACTTGGCAACAACGGAACACACTGTCACTAGCAGCGCATTATCAAAACGTTGCCACCAATAATCACACGACTTATTATCTATGCATACTGCCTAATTATCATGTACTATTTATCGTGTAGTATTTATTATGGACAGTGTAGTATTTGTGGTTTAATGTTTCGACCACGATAACACAAACATTACAACTTTTTACAGATCGATATCCATACATTGATAATCCGAAACAGTAAAGACTCACGAAGCTTTCTGTAATGAGACATAAATTGCTAATGTAATTACATTGCAGTTGTTTGCTGTTTGGATGTGGATATGAGAGTGCAAAATATTAACGATTGATAGAGAATTGAATAGGTCTTAATAATGTTTTTAACATTACGTGTTTACCAATTGAAATAATCATATGCAAGATCTGCACATTTTTAGTTTCAGTTTGTAGTAAAATACTAACGTTTGTCAAGTGCTCAATGTTAATTTGCGACACCTTTTGGATGTATTTGTGTAAACTATTTCATTATCAGCTCAACATCGGTCATTGTTTTGAAAGTGTTCCCTTATTTAAGTACATAATACAATGTCGTAAAACACAATGACGTTTGTTCCAGTTCCATTTAATCCATTTTGAATTTATAATCTAGTTATGCGAGAGTTATAATTGTAATTTTCACGCATGCGCGGACGTTTGTGTATAAAATCGTATGCATTGTAAATGAGACAGATCGGTAGCAAAAGGAATTGATAGCTTGTAAAAATACGTAAACATGCCGTTACTCAAAACATTAACCAACAGTGCAGTTACTATGTGTCCGATTGGTTGGGTTATGATGTAACTAGTTGTGTATGTCCAATCTCCGCGCATGCGTTAACATCAGTAATGTCAACACTGACGCAACTTCCTCATAAAATACAAAATGGATGTTGGTGAAGTGGTTCAACGATTAGTAGGCCTGGCGAGCCATTGCTGTTTACAACATTTCAACTGCGCATTTCCGACCGTAACAGAGCTTCATAAGCGTTATTTATTTATATTTAAATATGCGACACAAACCCTATATCCACAGTTATATGCAATTGAACTTGGAATATATCTTAATAAATATAGCTTACATAGTGAGATACACATATGTGCCGTTAACGACGTCGTCGTTAGTATATTTACTTTTTTTTCAAAATATCTTAAACTTGAGTAAATAAATATCCAGAGAAGCATGAACTGTTTAATTGGGATTCAGGTATCAGTTGTGACGTTGGGACCCCGCCTCGTTTTAGATTTGAACAATCCTGTCAATGTTGGCAATAGTTGCATAATTCCTCATTGCCCTTTCAAGAATGCTGCCTTGAGTGAAAAATAACACAAGGGAGAATCCGTGTGTTATGTTGACAAGGCAGAAAGGGAGAGGAAAGAAAATACGAAGTACTGGGAATGGGCAAATAAAGGGCTCGAAGATTAGCCACTCAATATGTATATCTAAACCTACAGAGCCATTGACAGGAAGGGGAAAATGTGACAAGGAGGGCAAGATGGAGCGCTTGGGGAAGGGAGAAAGAAAGACAGAGCCGGGAGGGAAGGAAGGAGGACGGGATAGATGGCGCGATGAAGGAGTGTACGGGGGTGGGTGGGAGGGAGGATGCGAGGACCAGAAGGAGGGAGACAGAGAAGACGGGGTGGAGAGAAGAGAAACGGAATGCGTTAGCAGATAAACAACTAGCGAGAATATAATATGGTGAGACACGCACGATGGGAAACCTATTCAGAAGTCAATTTAGATCAGATGTATATAAAATATTCAGGGCATACAACACTGAAAGGTACCCACATGAATGTTCCCTAGTAGCAATAAAACATAAAACAACACATCGATTTACTTTTTAAATGTATGTATACATCACCTATTACATGTAAAGTTGTCAAAATATATATATATATTATATACTATCATATACGATACACTGGACATCTAATTAATTAATCAAATCTGATCCCGTTAGGCGAAATGTAAAGTACAATATTTCTCGCTATTAGGATCCATGTTAAAAATCATCCCACTTTTTAAAAATATATGTGAGCTGCATCTATAGTTCATCTTTGTTTACGATAATATATGTTGACATTGATTTCTATGTTTAACTCCAATAACATTTGACATGGCATCCTGAAGTATTTGCAAATAAACACTACACGATGGTAAATAAGATCTTATCACATTGCATATTCGACATTTTAGGATCATGTGCTGACAAAATCGTCCTAGTCCAACGAACGTGCGGTGAATTAAATATTATTCTACGCTATTAGCTACTTAGCGGTTTCTTATAATAATTATATCACCGAGACGCTGTCGTGTTATAATATTTCGATGTCGTCGAGCTTACTAGGTGGTGCGTCACTTGAGAAACATACAGCGCCATCTAGTGAATGCACTCTAACATGGATGCAGTTCTTGTGCGGTGACAATTGTCTGTCTCACGTACGTATTACAACGTTCACCTTCCTGAGATACGAGAGAGATATATATATATCTAGTACGGTTTCACTGCCCCAGACGCAACAGTTTATGTAGAGAAACGTACTAATTTGCGTCAAGCCAGGCGTTGCCGACGACGCAATAGCAGTTCATTGCAATGTTAGACACTAATCTATGATCTCGCCGACTAATTTTGAGATTAGCCGTTGCATGTCGGCGCTTCGTTTCTCTCCCATCATCAATACTTCTTCGTGGTTGGGTTCCTGATCACTGTCCAACTCCATCACGCAGCGGTTCGTCACCAGTGACACACCGAACACGCGTATCCCACAGTGCCTGGCGACCAGCACTTCCGGTACTGTACTCATACCTGCAACAATGGACGCGCGGTGTAGGATCGACAACAGCAATGATTCCAACACAGATGTGTGTGATTGTTATCATTTGGTACGCAACAGAAACATATCGTACGCACCAACATAAAGTCTACGTGCATGCTATTTTATGGAATGAAACAATAGACCGTTTTCAATGGTCTTTCAAGTTTTCGTTTTATACAATTTATTACGATAAGTAAACTATATATAGCAATACATATTCAAACATCACGTGAAACTTTGTTAATTTAATAAAATCGAACAAATTAACACAAGTTGGCTATTATATTTATGTTAAAACATTGAGCTACCTAGCAGTATTCCGTGACATCATAGACCATTTCTACGTGATTTCCGTTATCCAAACACAACACGGTATGTCACACACTTCAAACATCACATCCCTATGTTAATGTTTGTTACACAAATAACAACGGTTATTTAAATCCAACCACTGTCATAGACATATAAGACACTATTATTATTATTATTATGCATTCCCTCGTTAATAAAATTTAAAAAGACGTCTTACCAGTTACGTCAGCACCCATTACGTTGAGCATACGACACTCGCCGACTGTCTCAAAGAATGGCCCACATTGGAAGGAGTAGACGCCTTCACGGACGAACTCTTTCATGCCAAGGTCTTCGGCCAATTTCAGACCCATGCTACGCAGACCTTTGTTGTAGGCCGTCGACATTGGCGGAAAGCGGGGACCGAACCTACATGCAAAATACACATAATTAATTATTGTGTGGTTTCTTGGGAACTGCTCCACGCAGTCAGTTAATACAAGTAAACGAATAAATTAGTTCTTGTTGAATTTCTGTTTCCAAATAGCCCGCTTCTTGGGTGAATTATTGGTAAATTAATTAGTTTTAGACAAACGAATACAGCATGAGCCATTAGGAAATAGGCTTAAACAGGAACTTAATCTGACTACGCACTATTTAGAGATAAACCACCAGCGGTTCCCTTTGTCTGCACCACTAACCCTCGAGGCTCGTAGCGCCAGTTCCTCATCTACAGCCATCACATCATGAAAAGCTATAATACTGACGCTTTTTGTGCCATTTATGAGTTGTAAGTGTCATTTCATATCAAAGCTCTACTTTCAACGAAGACGAGTATGTTAGTAGATAATTGACCAGTTCAAATTTTACTCATAAAATGCAAATGAACTAAGATATAGAATACAGCTGAAACTGACTTATAAAACATGATGGAATGTGTCAGTGTTTTCATAAAGTTGTTGACCAACAGCACAATAGTTGCTGGCCGTCATTAGCATCATTAGGCCAACATACTTAAAAGTGCGTCCTTGATTCAATTCGATTGCTCATTTAATGTCATATTCATTTTGTGAGACAGCGAATGTATTCACTACAGCATGCTAGCTCGTTTGCATAACCTTTAACGTAGTTTTGATGGAATTGCCACATCAAATTACTAACTTATTTTATGTTTGTAATGAGACTAGAATGGTTCAAATTGGTAGTTGTTTGTCTGTGTTCATACGCATTTGGTCACGATGATGTTATCGACATTCCTTGTTCTTCCGAAAACCACCTGGCTGAGAAGACAGTGGTTTGAAGTCAACATTATTTCGGCAAAATTAAACAAAAGCACAACTGCCGATATCGTTTAATCTATTCACACTCAACATGTTTGGACACGCACAACAATGATCAATTCACTACACTGGCCTTGCTTACCTCGAGTCGTTGACTCCGACTAACGGGTTAAGTCCAGCGAGTCCGACGAGATTAATGTGGTCACAGATGATCATCAGATCACCCACATTGTATGTCTGGTTGATCGCCCCAGCAGCATTCGTCACGATCAGAGTTTTTACACCCAGCAGCTTGAAGACGCGGACGGGGAAAGTGACCTGACAGTTCCAGAAAGTTACATCACAATCAAATTATACGCGTGACGTCCGTCAAGCTTTGTCTATACCCACACAGTTTACATTGTCTGTGTACACTACATTACCATGGCGGCATGCCATCTGCCAGATCTGTCTTTCCCGCATTGAGGCTACAGTTCTTGCTTAAGTACATTGACCTATTTTAGTTGCAGAATATTGCTGCTTATAGTATATACCTTATGTGTTACATTGGTGTAAGAATTGGTAGGATTATTGTTCATAATTGCGCAGGAGCCATAAAATAAAACTGATTTTCATATTTCTTGTCGGCCATCTTGATTTTTAACATAGGCAAATTATATACTAATTAGTTTCAGCAACAATTATTTTAGCATCAAAATGTACATACATCCTTTCTGATTCAGATAATGTATACTTTTATGTACTTGTGATGAACCATTTTTATTATACAGTTCATTAAATGAACCCATGTCTAGTTTTGAGTTTGAGGCACTCAGAAACTCAGAGGTTAAAAGATTAAAGCTGGGTTATTTGTTCCGTTACTCAGAATCACCCGGGGGTGCTTATTATTAGCACGAATGTCGTTGAGTCAATAGTACTTTAGCCGATGTTGTGGTTAGCAGCGTAAACACCAATGAACTTCAAATGTACGTTCGTGTTGAAATGGTTGTTTACAAACTGAATGTTCTGTTTACAATATGAACATGTCGTGGCTGCAGCATTCATATTAAGAACACTGTTTGGATTTTAAAGTCAGCAGGCTAAATATATTAATTTCCGTGTTAAAGGGAGATGTTCCGTTCTGTTTCCAGGGGTCGTGATTGTTAGCAGGAAGTGTGCTGAATCACCTCTACTTCGACCCACTTGTGGTTTTGATCGCGGAAACCAGACCGGTCGCTTCAACGTCCATGAAATTGCGTTTACTGTTGCATGTCTTTATAACAACTATGCTTACTAGTTGAATGGTTTCTATATAGGTACCTACGTTTCGCGGGAGAAACCTTCAAAGTGCAAATTCTGTTTCAGGCGTAATTAGGCGCAATTTTGACATGCCGTATACTTTCAGCATGTACAATCTACTATTAAGAACATTATATTAAAATGAAGAACAAATAGCCTCGGGTAAACAAAAAGTGTCGTACATAAAAACCAACAAGCACACATACAACAGGGAAGACTGGTGTACAAATCCACTTCCTGTTGCTAGAAATGTCGTTTAGTCTCCGTTGCCTTGGTTTATTCCTATGAATAAATGAGTGCTTGGCAGCGGTGAGACTCCAGTGATTTTGCGTATGAATACACTACCGAACGCTGAATCTTTACTTGTAAGTCAGGCATGCAAAAAATTCTTTGGAACTACTACCATAATGATAACTACTTATATAACACCTGAAACCAGCTCCTACTGACGCTGATGAAAACCAAACTGAGATAATCAAATGTAGGGGCTTAGCTGCATACTTCTATCAAAATGCTTTTCTTTGTTCAGACGCCCCAATATTTGTAAAGGATTATACGACCACATTCAAACACGCACTTGAATTTATCTTCAATGACCTAGTTTATATTGACCCACATTGAAGGAGATAGCACGGGTAAACATAATTAAGCGTCTACACTGCACAACGAGACTGTTTACAAGTCTGACACGCAAACTAATTTTCTTTGGTCAGTTGCCCAAATATTTATTAAGGGTCTGTCACGACACGACTGCACCCACACGCCCACTTAAGCTGCCCGTGACCCGGAATAGCTTGACCCGTATTTCATAAGATAGTGCGTCAACAAATTGTAAATCAACCCAGCCACAGAACAATGGACAGTACTTCTGAATAGGTCGTTTATGATGGCAAGATCCACGATTCTTTAGTTACAAATGCGAGAAACATGTACAACATTTTCCCAAATGAGCAGGGCGTTTTTTTTGGGGGGGCATTGCCCACCCCTCCCCAGCCCTTTCGTTTGCCCCCCTTTCAGACCAACGTTCCCCCCAGTGTGCCCCCATTTTCATAAACCAGCTCCTTGTATGGCTTACTTGTTACTCGTTTTATTGTGTTTGATTTAATTTACACTGGCATAAAATAAAATAAAACTCTAAGTAGCAGTTGTCATGCATTCGCTAAAGAAGAACGGTGCCCCTGGACTACTTGAAGTGGTGAACAAAGCTCTGGATCTGACAGGAGATAAAGACACGAAGCTGGTTGGTGTCACCACTGACGGCGAGGCGGCCAACACCGACAGACAGGGTGGATTATGGCGTCTGCTTGCTGGCCAATTGAGTCGGTCGTCAGCACCGTACCTGAGTTGGGAATCTGGAAGTCCAATCTATTGGGATTCGTACGATTCTTCCGGACTCCGAGATGGATGAAAATGCGCAGGCCAGGAATGTCAAACAGTTCCCCCGGCACCACGATATCAGGTTTGCCCAGCACAAGCTGCAGCTGGTGGATGCTGTGCTGAACAACCTATCAGCCTGCATTATGGTGTGGGTACATATGCAGGCGCCAGAAAGTACCAGCGACAGAAAGGAGAAGGCTGAAGCCAAAGGGTTCCTGAGAATCTGGAACCACCAACAAACGTTGATCACCGCCCTGATGGGCGACATCCTGGAGATATTTGAAACACTCCAGAAGAAGTTGCAACGGAGTGATTTGTTCATCAGCAATCTTCTCACTGATTGACTGATACGGTAATCAAGAAGTTGAACCTAATGAGGGACGGACCATTCCTGGGAAGAAGGGAGGAGAAAGTGAGTTATCCAACCGATAACACAAAAGAGAACCTATAACACAACGAAAGTGTAATCACCAGTTCGTTTGTATAAACCGCCGCGACAGACGAGCAATCAGGTTGGAGGTCGTGCAAGCATGCAAGCAAGCATGCACCCGGAGCAGGAGGACGTCATCAAAGACGTGAAGGAGTTAGTGATGTCATGCAATCTGAGATTATTCGTTGAGCATGGTGTGCGCGTCGTCAGGCGCCTTTTCACAAATGAGGCATCTAACTTTGCGGACGGTGCAGCCGAACAGTGGGAAAACATGATGAATGTGCCATTCCTGCCTAATGGCTGTGATCTCGGTTGTAAGTTGACTGTCAGGCAGCCCCAACTTCTGCCAGTCACAATAGGTTCAGTTCAGAAGGGGTTGGAATCTCTGGCTTGTACAAGTCCACACTCTATGCAGACCGAAACGATCATGAGCCACCACAACCTCGTGGTCGATAATCACCGCACCAGTATGAATGAGGACACGAGAAACGCATGAATCATGGTGGCACTGAATAGTGTTGGCACCGCCTACTATGACCCCCGACCCACTGTCGTCAAATTCTTATAGAAAACAAGAAGATGCTAGGCTCCATACTAGGACATCTACCGACAGCGTGAATTCGTTAAGGACTTCACCCGCGAAACGGGACTCGTCTAGTCAAATTGAGACAACTGTCAAACGTTCTGACTTGCAGGATACGTCTCATGTTTCTATGACTACTGCATGTATTGGTTGTAATAAAACATGTTTCTAGGATATATGTGTAACATTTATTTTCATACCAAGATGCAGCCGCCACTTGTCACTGTAGGTCCCACAACTAGATGGATACAAAGATAATAACACATTATATTAAGCAGTGTTCTGCCTATGTCGAATTTACAGGGCGTTACGCCCAGCCCTTTTTCAGTGACGCCCTGGTACCCAAAAGGCAAAAAGAACACCCTGCCTTTTTTATACGACGCTTTGCTATATTTTGCACGTAACCCTAGTCGTGGCTACAGACGGCTACACGATCGTGTATATTATTATTAATGTGTGAGCGCCCAGATCTCGAAACGCATCCCGATCGCGCCACATGCGCAGTTAGATTGTTCCCAACTGAGCGCATCCCCAATCGGGAATGGATGCGTCACGAGATCGGGGCGCTCGCAAATTAAAAATAATATACACGATCGTGTAACCGTCTGTAGCCAAAATAATGTTTTATTCATACACTCTTTATTTGTTAATGTACCGTTATATAATGAGTAACGACGTTTAGTATAACATAGCTCAACAATAGTAGTGAATAAATGCATATTGTCCGCGTTAAAAGAACTTGCTCCCCTCAATAAGCAACGACCCGCCGGCACATGACGTCGCTCATACTCGTTGCAAGGCGTGCCGTTTCTAGGTCACGAGGTCACGTGCGTGTGTAGCAGACTAGCCAAGGGTGCTAAAAGGGGTTAGGACTCTGTTAGACTTCCTGCTTGGTTACAGACGAAAAAAAGTGCAGAATATTTTTGAGAAATGACTTTTTACAATATTCACTTGCTTTGACATAAGTGCATTTGAGTAGTCAGATTTCTAGATGTGATTATAGAAGCTGTTGGCAGTAAAATGGTGTCTTTTTAGCTGATTTTACTAAGCGGAAGGGTATCTGGCAGCAATTTGGCTAGTTGACACTTTAGCAGGATTACTGCCTGCATTCATTTATAAATATTGACGGGTATCATACATACAGGCATTTTGCAAGAGCTAGAGATATTAGATTTTGACTAAACTCGACCAGCATGTCAATGAGATGATAATAACAGCAGGTGAGAAGTTTAAGAAACTTTATAGGTCACGTTTTCTTATAATCACACAAAACATTAACATGGTCGCCAATGGGAAAACTGACAGTGTGCTGACCCCTAAAGTTGCTGGCGGCTTCTTTTGCCAAAGCGTGTAGCAGTAGCTACCTTTAATAATTATTATTCGGAGGGTGTTTCAAACTAGTAATAATTACTTGTTTCTGTTTATTGACTGATTGTTAAAAATGAGATCGTGTGTGGGTAGTTTTTCTGTAAATAAAATTTAATTTTACAAATTAGCTATGCATGTCTATAATTATTTTAATGTTTGACATGACACTTTTTACTATTTGCAGTGTAATATATCTCAATTTCTGTTCAGCTTAACCCAACAATATCTTACATACCTATTGCTTATATAATAGTCTCTGAGAATATTAAATATGGTGTGAATTTATACATAAAATGTTATGTCATGATGGATATCGTGTTTTGCTACAGTTAAGTTAAGTTAAGACATGCCAATTTAATAAAATAAAATATGTTGTATTGTCTATATATATATATATATATATATATACTATATAATCATCCATTTGTCCACATTTATATTTATTTAAATGTCATTTTTCAAAATTACTGTGTTGTACTTTTATTTTCAAAATCGAACATAACAGTATATCTCAATTTGTGTTAAACTTAGCCCAAAGAAATTTGGCACACATATTACCTGTATAATATTCTCTATGTATATATAATATTATGCATATTGATACAAATTAAAAAGCTATGCAAAGCTAAATATTGTGTTTTTGTTCTACAAGTGCTTGCCCAAGCCAATATTATAATGCATAAATATACGTATACACTGTGTAGTGTGTACATAATATACTATATGTAAGTAGAGTGATATTAAACTACAAGCTGTACACAGCCACTATGTCTTGTTAACTATTTAATTTAGTCGCATGTCACAAGTGCCTTTTTATCATTGCTTACCGCGCTCTACATGCCATTTACTAAAATGGCATACTGCCCTTTTAAAAAACCTGGGCAAAACACTGTTAATATCGGTCATGTGAACGATTTAGTCACGCGTCGCACGTGCCTTTTTAGCTATTGCTCAACGCGCTCTATGTGCCCTTTTTTGAAATGGCACCCTGCCCTTTTGAGAATCTGGGCAGAACACTGTTAAGCTTTCATACATGCCTAAAGGTTATGAACATAATAATTAATGTATGCGTAAACGGCCCTTTTTACCCATTAGAAGTGCCCTTCCAAGACATCGTCCCCCCAGTAAAAATTCAATAAAAACACCCAGCAAATGAGACATATGCTACTCAAACGCGATGCTTCCAATAAATAAAATGTGACACAGAAACTGTGTCCTTCTTCCTTCCTCACCTTCTTGGCCGAGTGTCCCTCGTACATGTGAACACGCCCTTGCATCAGGACGACACTCTTCCCTTGCAGAGATCCAAACACTAGTTTGCCCGCGTGACCCGGCACTGCAATATAAACAAAAGTAAACACACGAAAATATAATAGTTAGAACCAAGATAGTTCTTTGTGAAAATTAAGTTATATTATATTATTCAACTGGCAGCTCGCCACGACGAGTTGCTGATGTAAGCGTTGCGTAATGTTCATCTTGTATATGTTAACCAAAAATAAATAAAGAAAGAGTTAACAAGATGGTTACCCGGATAAGTAACTCCAGTTAGCAAATGAACAAGGAAGTATTTGCGTATTGAGCATCCAAGTTTGTGTATCTATGTTAATGCACCTCTCTGTTCTGTTATCGGCATGATAAACGTGTGTTTAGTATCATCCATTTGTTCATTCGTTCGTTCGTTTATTCGTTCATTCATACAATACATCCATTATGTATCACTACAATTCCCTCAAACCGTACCTGTGCTGGTGGCAAAATTTGGAATATCGCGGAATTCGAAAGAGTCCGTGTCAATGAGAATCTTGGCTAGACCGCCAAGCCCGGAGCCGCAGATGATGCCGATCGTCGGCCGATGGTCCGTTTGACTGAGCAGGAACTCTGATGTCGACATGGCATCTTCATAACTGAAGAAGATTGGTTATTTGCAATCAGGCGAACGATCAACGTGTATTCAATAGAGCATACATACATATATATATATATATACATATATATATATATATATATATATATATATATATATATATATATATATATATATATATATATATATATATATATATATCTCAAAGCCAGCATACATATCAAACACACACTGTAGTCATTAGTATGACACCTGTGTGACACTGCGTGGCTAATGACTGGGGTATACCGTATACTTTACAAAGTTCTTACTTTCGAAACAGTTCACACAATAATCACCCTGCCAAATACGACCCACGTCTTGCCTTTTGGCAACATTGAGCGGAGTCGTGCGAACTACTGATGTGTCTAATGAAAGGCGTCTCGCAATAAGCGGCTATAAATTTGGTAAAAAATTTGCACAATTACGGTCAAAAGAACAAATCACACACATCGATTTTACGGCGCGCTACCTTTAACTTTGCTCAACCCAAGTTGGCATAAGCAAGTAAGCAAGAACTACAAACCCGAGAACGTTCGCCGCTGACAATTTTGTGAAGCCGTTCATAGTGCAGTCGTTGTCGCCTTGTGTGTTGATACTTGTAAATATCCTACAGTTTGCATGAGCGGCTGCGATCTGCTGAATATATATCAGCCGCTGACTCATGAGTGACAGACGACCTGGTCAACACACGCCTATTATCAAGACGCGTATTGTTGTAGTGAATGAAGCGGCGTATGTTTACTCAAGTTTACCGAAGTACCAATCCACTCTATGCATTCATGAGTGACTCGTTTACAATTAGCACCTGCAATAGCTGCGACCTCATAGAGTCATTTATATACGCTCAGTTTTAACGAACAAGTGACTTGGCATCATTTGTTGCACGTGACATTTGATGGAATGGCTGTAGGTATACAGGAACAAATGTACCGAAACCCTTAACTAAGCAGTTGTACTAGTCATGGCTAACCAATTTGATCTATGGCTGGAATCTTTCCATGCCCGCACACCACTTGCTGGGTGACACGGTTGAACGATTCCGGAGAGAAAGCCATCATAGTGGATGATGGAGGCGTAATTGACATGTTCATGTCCCGGCGTTACAGAACCCGAACCAGTCATCCGATACCTTGAAACTAAATGAAAGTTCACGGCACATCGCTTTGACATTCAATTCTCATATAGATGGCGACCAAGCAGCATTGAGTCCCGCGGCATGCGAGGACATCACCTCACGCAAACTAACCTTTAATTATGTCACGCAATTCGGTGGTTATTGTGAGTCGCGTTTGTTCAAAATGTCGTGATTGAAGTGGAATATAAGGTTAGCCGCGGACGCAGTTCTTCAACTTGTTCTAACGAACGATTTTCCAACAACCTCTATTTTGTAAGATACATTTGACTATACGTGCTATGGGCATAGCCATTGCCACTTAGGTGGAGCAGCTCGATTGATGTTGCCTCATTGCATACTGTATCGGTTCCCCCGATAACACATGTGGTGATTGATTTTATTGCTGTAGACAGTTTGTGTGTGTTATGAAAAAGCTATATTGTTCATGATGTGTGTGCATAAAACTTAATTCCATGAATTTCCGTTGATCGGTTTCTAAACACACCGCAGATGATATAATTAAAATAAATTCGAAATCAGTGAGTTTAGAAATAAAAGAGTTCTGCGATAACCTATGAATATATAAATATGAACTCGATAGTCGAAGTCCTAATTGCGGTTAATATAATATGCATTAATATGATTGTATTGTGGCACGTTGTTAGTCTTGTGTAACAGTCCAACAACACTAGATGGTTTTAACGTGTATCATAGTAATAGCTGCTTTGTTAAAAGGCATAATTGTTTGTGGATACTTTTGAAAAAACATTGTTGCATTGTTCTGAACATTGCGAATGCCAAAATAAATGATATCAGTCGGCGTGATTGTTCTTACAATATACTATTGTGGAGCGCAGCGGTGCTGTAGCTAGTTGCGTCGGATTCTCGACCGAGAGAACCCGGGCACGAATCCTGTGCTGCGGTGTTGAACCTTGAAAAAGTTTGTTCACTCTACGTTGCTCCAGTTCACTCAGCTGTATGAATGAGTACCTGGTTATAGACAGTGCTGAATATATGTGTGTGAATAGTCTTCGCGGATTAATTGCAGCGTGGCTGGATGCTTCCCAGAAAAGTATAGTCACATGTCACAATATAAATTTAAAAAAATAAAAAATTTACCTTGACATGAAAGTTGCTTTTTTTAATTTGCTGGCCTCCACATTTTGACACAGGGAGCATTTCATTGCTCGTCTAGCCATGGCTAATTAGCGTTATCGTCACATCACATGTCAAACATTGTTCAACGTCTTCTCACGTGTTCATGAAGAGCTGTGTCTGGCTGACCTTAGCCTCTGTCCACCCAAGCTTGAACATATCGTCGGGATTTTCCAGAGTCACATTCTTTTCCCGGCTGATTGAATCAATGATACAGTGTATTCGTCCTTCTCGTGTGAAGGCTCGTTTCACGCTACTAACCTTCTTCACCTCACACAACAACTTGCTGCGGAACGACGTCGTCAAGTCGTTGTAGATGATCATCCTAGGTACATTGGTATCATTCAGCTTTTTTTACTTTCATAATTTCTGTTTTTGTTTCTCTGCGACCAAATTTCGCGACGATCGCCTTGGCCCTTCCCTGTATTCGGCGACTAGTGCTGATGTCTTTGTCGGTGAAATCTACGCCAATCTTCTTACACAATGTTATCACCATCCGTGACGTGTTTTCCGTTCCGCCTGCGCAAGCTCGGGGAAACCGATGATCTTCATGTTGTCACGTCGACTGTATTGTTTAAGTGCGTTAATGTGCCACTGTTGATTTTGTACTTCTCGTCTGATGTTGCATAATTATATCTTCCTTGACAGTCTGCATCAAAGTGTTCAGCTCATTTTTTATTTCAGTCACAATCGTCTCTGTAGATGCTGTTAGGACGCTGGTGACTGCGGCAGTCACAGTCTTGACAATCACTGGCTGGATAGCCGTAAATACTTGCGACACGATGTCACTGATCGCTGTCCCCGGTGGTCGCGTCGGTCAGGCTGTTCTTTTGTCTCCTTTTCGGCTTGGTCGACTGGCTTTGGCAGGCTGTCTTCTTGACCCCGTTGTTGTAGTGAGTACCTTCTACAACGCCGCTGCTACAGCCCCTTCCACGTCAATGTCAGCGCTCCGCTCCATTCCACCGTTAGGCGTGGCGCATCACAGGTCACACTGTGTCAGGACGTTACGCCTAGTTAGACACGGGTAATCAGGAGCTGTGGCAGTTGAATGTAAACACCGTTCACACAGGCAACTGCCGATGTTAGCCTCAGCTCACCTGTATTGTCTTTTCACCGTTTGGCGGGATAAACAATGTAGAATATTCTATTTCGGCAGGCTCACCAAATGTCACAAAATGGCTACAGATATGCTGATATCACTGCACCGCCATCGCTTAGGGCCGTTCATGGAACAGTGTGCCAACTCTCATCATGGCTTGTGAAGAGTAACTATCAGATTTCACTGGTTATGCCTGGACACTCGATTATAGCGGCGTTGTTACTGTCACTGTCTCGTGCTAAGATCATATAACGTGCTAATTTTGATCGTGATAGGAGATGGTGTACGGTGTATATGACTGAACAGGTCTGCCAGGGTGTAAAATGTAAAGCGCTTTTAGCAGTCCTGAGGATTGGATACTACGGTATAAAAAAAAATGTGTTTTACCTTTATTTGCTGACACAATACTTCGTTTAGTATTTGCTAATAATAATAATAATCGGACAGGCGTTTTCGTGGATGTAAACTGTGTGTCAACAATTCGAGATTAACTGTTTAGGTACAATCTGACCCTGATCTTTTCCAGTTCTAGTTGTTTCCAGCGCTCGGCAACATTCTCTTAACTGACTAGTCGGTATTATTGTGGTTACAATGCAATGGTCTTATGAGGTATCATTCTATTAGTCAGCCTTTTCAGAACATTATCGCCAAACAGACCTTTATATGCTGGCACTGAGGGTGGTCACTGCCAGGGTACTTGTCAAATTGAGACGGGACCGAGATTAACGTGATCTCCGAGTAACGAGGGATACACAGTCCCCAATGTTGAGAGCCAAGTTTTTACACCAAATATCATGCCTGCCCGGTCCGGGTTTCGAACTGAGAGCGCTGGCACGTGTCAGGCGGATGTGCCAACTACTACACTAGCCGCGCTCCCTGTTTATGCTATGCTGTTTATGTGTATCGATCTTGCTGGTCAGCAAACATTGTAAACATGCTATCGGGGACAAAATATTCGAATTAAACAGATAAGGACGTGTACGTAGTATCGTAATATGAAACCAGATACGTGGATTAGTAAACGCAGATAAGATAGATCTACGTGGTTTCCATTTCGACGAATGTATGCACATATTGCAGACGACACTAAGGTGTTTAAAATAATTAACAGTCGATGTGACCAGCATGGTACTCTACATGATGACTGAGACAACGTTGATTCAACGACAAATGTAGCGCAGCTAGATATACGCTTATAATCATTATTGGATCAGAGTGGATTGTTATTTATATTGTCCATGATCAAAGAAATAGTGAACACAAAAAAGGGGTTACTATTAGCCCAAAGTTATAATTCGATAAACATAAATCAAATCAAATAAATTTTATTTATACACCACATATCTCTACAAAGCAGATTCAGGGGTGTTTACAAACTAAAACATGACGTAAGAATACATTACGTTGTCGTTATAATATTAAAATACATGGGTGACATATGCTAACACAACTGCACATTTCGATTATTATGTGGGCCATATATAACATTAAGATGTACATGTATGTATTTAAAAATACAATAAATTACGAAAAAGCCTGATTAAAGATAAATGTTTTCAGGTCTCTCCTAAAACATCCAGAGTCACGTTGGCTTCTTAGCTCTAGTGGAACAGAGTTCCAGAGAGTGGGACCTGCACATGAAAATGCGCGTCGGCCGTACCGTTCCAGGTTAACTCTAGGAACAACCATGAGAAACTGGTCGGCCGGGCGAAGAGTACGACAGAGAACATATGCACATATACGGCCGGCCGGCAAGGTACTGTGGAGTGTTTTCATACACAGCACCGTGCATCAAGGTCAACAGTTTAAATTGAATTCGCTGCGCCACAGGTAGTCAATGCAGCTGTCATAGTGCCGCCGTCATGCTGTGTTGGTCACGCCGACGTAAGCAGAGGACGACACGCACAGCTGATAGCTGGACCATCTCTAGTCGGTGCAAGAAGATTCCAGTAATGCCGTACAGGGCCGCGTTTCCGGCAACACAATAATTCAAGAAAGCAGCGTCAGGACAGTTAAGGTCTTTTACAATATTCGATATAAATAGTTTTGTGCCGCATGCCTAGATAATAACAATAAATTAGCATTGAATAATGTTCTACAACTATAAAACCGTCTTGCCATACTGCAAGAGAAATATGTACATTCTCAGGGAAGTCTGTACATCTGACTACAAAAGCCACAGCCTATAATCAATAATAATATAAATAAACTAAAGCAAATAGACACAATGAAACATTATCGTTAAACTGGACAACCTCCTAAATGTACATTGTCACCACTAACGAGAGGCTTCTCGATGGCTCAACGGAAAAGCAATCATTGTGTTATATTCTTCGAGGTACGGTCGACTCTCGTAGGGACCATTATGCCATTTGAGTGATTGACATTATTGTTAACGAATGTCTGGCCACATTTGTGGTTGTCTGTCGAAGCGGGTCATACAACTATTCCTGTTTGTTCCGTCAAGACAGACCAGTCAGTCTGTGGTTTGACCTAGACAAGATTGTAACTGAAACAACTATCGTGGTACACAAACTCTAGACACATACCGAACAACATATCAAAAGTTCGCCTGAAACATTGCTCAAACTACGAAAAAACAGTACAATTTCAGTGGCGGATCCAGGGGGTGTCCATAGACCCCCATCCCCTCTGAGGGGTCCCGGACACCCCCTGCGAGAACAAGAACAAATATTTAAAGGTCGTATGAGGTGTTACAAAGAATTTTACTCATGGAATAATAAATAGTGCAGCCTACACCGCCGAATAAGTTGAAACAAATCAATGCGCAAATAACATTGCATAGGCCTACCCATGTCCACTGAAACGTCTTCACAAGTCGCGTTCGCTTATGAACGGAACTATGAAGATCAGTGGCGGAGCTGCAGAAGAGCGTTCACATTTTCAGCCGCTTAATCATTATCATATTAACTGATCCAAAGCTTCGAAAATGCACAGCAAGAGTAGTGTCACTAGATCAATAAAATAAGCTTTTGCAGTGCAAAGGTAGGTCTAACTATAGAAATATAACATATCTAACAGGTGTTTATTGAAGTTTACTAATGCTAATGATTCAACTGAATTGAAAGGACTGGGCGATAACATATTGGTGGGGGCACAAATTGTGCGGCAACTTGTTTCATGCTGTTTTAGCAAAACCTAATCAAATTCTTCCGTAAGAAATCTATTTGCTAAATCTGTAACACCTATTCCACCAACGTTATGCAAACAGACTGTTAGAAAAGTTGTTTTGGGTGAATTACTTACTAAACTAGTCCAGCGGAATTAAAATCTCGTAAAAGACGCATAGGTCAAAAACCGTGCGACGTATCTGCACTGTGTTAATCGGAACGTGTCACGTGAAACAGTGCGATACCAGTCAATGTATGATTGATTGATTGACAATTTTATTTCTACTCGGTGACATACTTAGTGTTCACTATTTTCGATGGCCGAGCCATTCATAAACTATTTACATCAATCATACAACACGTGTTGATATAAGGATACAAGTTAAAAGAGATTACAATAAATAAATAAATAGAATGCATTAAATATAAATAAAAAACATAACGTATATAAAGTAGTCATAACATACAAGAAACATATAAAAACAACGTACATTTAAAATGGTGGTGTAGCACTCATATATTTGTGTAGGGTCTTTTTGAAGGTTGGGACAGAATGGCTGTTTTGAATTTCAATTGGTAGTTTATTCCATAATTTCAAACCGGACACATTGAAACTGCGTTGATAGTAGGCAGTTCTGGTTTTGGGTGGTTTCAGCTGAGAGGCATTTCTGGTATTGTAAGAATGACTATTTAATGTAAACATATCACACAAATATTGTGGTGCTAGACCATTTATACACTTGTACATAAGAACACATTTATTAAAATCCCTTCTTTGCAGTAAATCGACAGACAGACCGCGCTCTTCAAGAAGGAATGCTAGCAAACAGAAAAAAATTGATGCCTATCATCAAAACCATCATATCTTATGGGAGACAGATTATACCTCTACGGGGCTATCGTGATGATGGCAAAACACACCGGGTCATAATCCAGGAAATTTCCAGGCTTTACTCCAGTTCAGAGTAGAAGCAGGTGACGAAACACTTAGACGACATTTGGCTACAACTGATTCACGTGCTACTTGTCGATCAAAAACTACCCAGAACGAACTGTGTGGTGACTTCATTCGTGATGGTATCCTGGATGAAGTGCTTCGGGAAGGATTTTACTTTATATTAGCTGATGCTGTTGATAGAGCGAATCATGTGCAAATTACATTACTACTGCGTTTCGGCGATGCAAGTGATGAGATCAGGGAAGAGTTCGTGGCCTGTCCGCCTACGACGGGTGAAGCCTTAGCCGAAACGATTATCGACAAAATCGAGAATGACTTGAATATACCGCTGGGCCAATGCAGGGGACAAACATACGATGGCGCGGGAAATATGGCCGGCTCGCAAAGGGAAATAGCAGTAAGAATACAGGAGAATAATAATAATATATAATCTTTATTTTATATAGCGCCATATCCATAGCGTTCATAGCGCTTTATATAAAACTAAAATATAAATAGTAAAAATTAAACAAATTTAAATATAAAAGTAAAAACAATTAAGATAGTAATGCTGTGTAAACATCGATAGATTAAAAAGAAAACAATTCTCATGGTAAAGTAAGTAGTTAAAATGTTCTTTCGGCTGTTAAGAAGATCAAGATAAAAATATGAATAACTTAGAATAAAAATGTTTCTGTTGTCTTTCAAGCAGAATACGCCGTAATGAAAAGGTAAGTTTTTAAGGCTGCCTTGAAGGATTGCAGGGAGGTTTTGGAAGTAACAGTAGTTGGTAGATTATTCCATATTGTAGCGGCAGCGTGAACGAATGGCATTCACCAGCTTTGGTTCGGGCTCTCGCAACGACAAGATTATTACCCTCAGCACAACGAAGATGTCTGGCTGGTTTATAAGCTGACACAAGTGACTGCATATATGGTGGCGATAGTTCAGCATGTAACGCCATATAAGTAAGTTCTGCTATTTTGTAGGTAATGCGTTGCTGGACAGGCAGCCAGTGGAGTTGGCGCAGTAGTGGTAACGCACTGTCGCATCGCGCACGCCGAGTTATTAGACGAACAGCAGCATTCTGCAGTCGCTGCAGCCTGCCGATGTTCTTGGCAGAAGTGCCAAACAGAAGCGAATTGCAATAATCTAAGCGTAATGTTATCATTGCATTTACAACACGTTCTGCTGTCGACTGTGGCAGGTAACGGTGAATTTGGCCGATGTTACGTAAATGCAGTGAACAGGTACTAATGGTACGAGAAACCTGGACCGTCATGTCAAGATGTTTATCTAAGTAGACACCAAGATCTCTCACACATTCCGCGGCATAGACGACTTCAGATCAAACGCGCACATGCAGTCCAGCAGCCAAATCAGATGCCGACCTGGGTACAACCGGTAGAACCTCGGTTTTTGCATCATTCATCAGCAAGTAGTTGAACGTCATCCAGGATTTGATGTCGTCGATGCACTGCTCGACACGATGCACAGCGTTAGTAAGAGAAATGACATTCAAGTCAAAATGACATAACAATTGTAAGTCATCGGCATAATGGTGATACTTCAAATTATGGTTACGAATGATGTCACCGATCGGCTGCACATATAAAGAAAACAGCAGTGGACCTAACACTGATCCTTGCGGTACACCAATGTGCAGAGTCGTTTCTCTTGAAGTTGCGCTACCGACAACAACACTCCGGCGAGGCCATAGCGCCGTTGTAGACGATTGAGAAGTATTGTGTGGTCGATCGTATCGAACGCAGCGCTTAGGTCAATGAGCATGACGACAGTGCCTTGCCTACGGTCAAGGGCCGTCCTAATTTCGTTTATCACACAAAGTAGGGCGATCTCCGTTGAATTGTGTCGTTTGTATGCAGACTGAAGAGGATCAGTCAGTGCTTGATTGACGAAGTAAGTGTTCAGTCTGGTGGCCACCACCTTTTCAATTATCTTTCAGAGTTGCGATAGATGGCTGACTGGGCGGTAATTGCTTATCGTGTCTTTGCACAGTGATGGTTTCTTTGATAATGGGTGCACAAGAGCACGCTTCAATTCAAGCGGCATTTTTCCTTCCGTTAGGCATGGTTTGTTATACTGGCAGCAGTGATAGCAAGTGTGTCAATGTTCTGCTTTACATGATCAGAGGACAGATGATCAAGTGTAGACGTTTTACACTTCGCTCTGATGATAGATGTTACTTCACAAACTGTTGTTGGTGTGAAACTGTCAAACGGCGTCACGTAGCAACGCGGTTCGTGCGGCGGCGTGATGCGCTGTCGGGCAACGTGTAACTCACTGCGAATTCCAGCAACCTTAGTTTCAAAATAGACGGAAAATGCATTGCAGCAATGAAATGCGCAGGTATGTTCTGGATACGCAAGTGGTGGCTTCCCATTGAGAGAACTGACGATTTTAAAGAGGTTCTTGTTGTTATCATTTAGCAACTTGTCCTGGTAGTACTTCGTCTTTGTGAGAGATATAATGTTATTGCACTCATCGCGTGCATCAACAAACATTTGGCGATGAACTTTCAGTTTCGAACGCCTCCACAACAACTCCATTTTACGCCGTTGTCTTCTCGCATCGTCAATGTCACTGTTATACCACGGATTGGGTTTGTGGCCTCGAATGATAGTCGGGCGCACAGGCGCGTGCTTGTCTATGACTTTCATTAAGTCAGTGTTGTAGCGTGACACAAGTAGCGTTTGATGTTAATGCAGCAGCGGCTAGCAAATCGCACGTTGTTCTTACATCGTGGTTGAATGTGTCAGCGTCAAACGAACGGTAGTTACGCTTGAGTATTTCTGTTGATGTCTTGGGTGGTCTACTGGCATCAATGATACAGCGCACGACGTGATGATTAGATATTGATAACGGAACGACTTGCACTGCGGTGGCAAGATTATCGTCATTGTGCGTAATTACGAAATCCAGTGTGTGACCAGCTGAATGTGTGGCTTCACTGACGTGCTGGACAAGGTTGAAAGAATTGAGTAGCTCAAGTAGTGGTCGTTTTTTAGTTTCAACGTCATATTTGATGTTAAAATCACCGACAATGCAGGAAGGAATCACACATAATAATAACTCTGTAAAAAGCTGCTCAAGTTCCATGTAAAACACAGTCTTTGTAGACGACGGTGGCCGGTATAACGTGTACAAGTTAAATTTCCCGGAAACGTCACCAGTGAGCTGCAAGCCCATCAGTTCAAATGAAACATAGTTCGATGAAGGAATCAGCTTGGACGATAATGTGTTTCTGTGTAAGATGGCCACACCTCCTCCCCGACCCGTAACACGGGGTCTGTTGATACAAGTGTAACCAGTCGGCGTTAATTCCGCAATTATTGGTTTGTCGCTAGACTTCTTCAACCACGTCTCGGTAATCGCAAGTATATCAATATCATGATCTGTTACAAATTCATTAATGGTGGTGGCTTTATTTCGGACAGATAGAGCGTTCAGGAGTGCAGCAAACAAGTTGATCGTCGATGGTCTAGTCGCACCATTCGTCGTGACGCGGATTAGGTTGCGTGTTGAAAATGCAGCAGACAAGTTGACCGTCGTACTATTCGACTATTGAAGAAATCTAGGAGGGTGAGGCAGATGAGATGAAACTAAAGGAACTCTGTCGTACCCGGTGGGTTGCACGCCATTATGCGTTCAACATCTTCATCGGTTTACTCGAGTGCATTGTTAACTCCCTGGAGGAAATACGTCACAGCAGGGAGAATGCACAAAGCGCGAATGATGCCACGACGCTTCATCTTTCCACCACACAATTTCCCTTCATTGCTGCATTGATCACAGCACGACACATCATGGCCATAGGAGTCGTATCGACCCGGACGCGACATTGATGCCAGGCGGCCCGGAGGTCCTAACCGGCATACCCGGTATTCTACCCGGCATTCTACCCGGCATCCGCGGCCCGAAGGGCAGGGACCCACGTATAACTCGAAACCGTAGAGTAGTCGAAAGCTACCCTCGCGTGGCTGTCTTCAGAAGGACATTATTTAACCCGTAAAGATCACTTCGTTAACTTACTTTGGTACTGATCGTTTTTTATCTTATAGCTAATTCCTAACCGCATTTTTCTATTTATAAAATGTTCATTCAGGCACAGCGCTTTATTTGAAGTGCCCCTAGGGTGTATGTTGTGAACAATGTGTATGTCAGGGGCGTAGCCAAGTCCCGCTCTCTTGTGTGATCCATATGTAAATCCAGGCCCGTAAGCTGGGGTACTATAGGCGCAACGGACACCATTCCAACTATGCGTAAGAAAATAATAGTTATATACGGGATAGGCAAGACAGCTGCTATATATGCCTTTAGACAGCGAAAGGGACTTTTGGAGCCAGTGACTAGAACGGGTACGGCCTAACGATGGAATCGATGAAGAGTCAGCGGAAGATGGCGAGCTAAGTAACAGCAATAACGAGGATCTCCAAGACTCGGCAAGAGAGGAGTTCATCGATGAACCGGTGCACCCGCAGGCAAGGAGAAAATATGATAATCTGGCCCACTCATCACCGAACACGCTGAAGCTTCTGTTGGAATCTTGATGGCCGTGCAACTCGAAAGCTGTGACAACTGCTAAGCTATTTTACCAGCAGAATAACAACCGGGGCAAGAGAGCGGGACGCTGGTAGACAGCACTTCAGCGTGCTCATCGATCATGGCGTTTACTACTCCCTTCGAATCGAGATTTGGAAGACCTATGCTGCGCCCTCATTCTTACCCACCGTGTTTCACAAACACCAGTTCTGCCTGTCACGACCATACGTGACACGGCCAGAGTTCTCCGTACGCGACTGGAGGAGCGCTTTAATGAATGGTACGGATTAGTAACCTTTTATGAGATTATTGTGTGCGCGCATAGCGATTGGACATCGAGGGTCCTCAGCTCGAGTGAAAATAAAACTGAAACCGATGAAGCTTCATGAGTAGTATGTTGACGGATCCACCAGGAGCTGCTCAGACAAGTGGTTTTGGTATCGACTGAAGCTATGCCACAGAGGACATGACGATGGTGGGCCATGGTCTGCTCTGCTCAAGATCGTCATAGAACTGGCATTTCGAGAACTCCACCCTGACATCGACTGCAACACCTGCAATAACGAGGCGACAGTTGTTCTATGGTTGTTGCCCATTCTCCCCGGTGTTACTGAAAAGAGAGAACTTTGTGAAGTACCTGCCGTTATACACGAGAGTAGTGGAAACCTTACTGTGTCTGCCAACCACGACCTATTCCCCAGAAAGATCGTTTTAGAGTTTTCTCGCATCAAGTCAAAATACCAAATGTCGATGGGTTAGCTCCACGTGAACAATTATGCCACCACAACAAGACAGCCATCGTCTCCATTGATCTGGAAATTGTTGCGGACGAATTAGTGAGCTTCGTATTTCTCAAAAACATCTACGCAGTCGACGTGATACGTTGACGAAAGCCTCTGCCAGGTAAATCAAATACATCTAGGATATAAAAAATGAAAGTTTATGATTTAGGAGTAAGTAATATGATATATATACATATATATATATATATAATGTTTTACCCCATACCGTATACTAAAATAAAGGTATAAAATAATATTATAATGTCAACAACATATTGTATTCTATTATAATGTCAATTAAAGAAATCCCCCCATTTAGGCCTACTAGTAGTTAATTAGTAAGCCTAACAT
Source organism: Escarpia spicata (assembly GCA_963995525.1). Lineage (NCBI taxonomy): Eukaryota > Metazoa > Annelida > Polychaeta > Sabellida > Siboglinidae > Escarpia > Escarpia spicata. Next base: position 11,637,185 of record OZ023214.1, on the reverse strand, counting down.
TATTATGCATTACCTGATTATTTGTTTGATTTTATTGACGTATACCCTTTTGTATATTACTTGCGCGAAACAATATGGGCGTGACTTGTTGTGTATGAAACCAAGGGGGCGTAACTTGTGTATGAAACCAAGAGGGCGTGACTTGTTTATATGGAACCAGTGTGAACTGGTATTCACTGTTAACCAAGTCGTACAAGAACAAATCAGTTGATGTTTTCAACTATCGGTAAAAATAGCTGGTGAAAACTGCCCCCTTGCCGCACCAATTCAACTCGGGCGAAGATTCCTATGCACTGTCATTCATTAAGCCGGATGTTTATATTCAACATTTCTATAGGGATAAACATTTGTATTCATGATGACTACTTATACACTTTGTGAATGAGAACGTGAGTGCGGAAAGGTAACTTTGTGTACAGCACACGAGCACGGCACCTAGGAGTACATAAGTGTCAACATAGCATTAGTCAAGGAACGGGGCAGGGGGGCTATGAGAATGTACCCATTCTCACAAAGGACATCAAATGATTGGAACACATTATCTGATGATTGTGTTTATGCTAGTAGTGTGAATAGACGTCAATGTTTAAAAATAAAATTGAATGTTAACTGGCGAGAGTGGGTTATATGTAGTCCATATGCTGTCTGCTGAAGCTTGTAATTTGGGATAACAATCGCGTTAAGCCTCAATAAACATATCTTAATCAAAATGACTGACATTGTGAGCCAATCAACGTCGTCCCGCGAAGACGCGGTTGCTTTGCACGACTGTTAGTGTTATGTGTGCGGGTTTGGCCGTATGGGGGCGTGTCACACGTTTCTTCCCACAGACGGTTTGCATTTCATTTATGACCACTGCACAAAAGGTAACGTAAAATTTCCGTGGGTTAATTGTTCCTACCGGGCGTTAAACGATTGTTTGCAACGTCACGCGTGTTTTCTGAGATTGTTGCTAGCTAACTAGTATGTCAAACGCCTGTGTACATACGCTAGTAGTCTACTTCAAAGACCTCATATCAATACAAGACGGTGCAGCGCGTGCTATTTACATTGTTCGAGAAAAGTCGTAAGCAGTTCGTCCGCCATTCTGTGAACAAGCCAGACCACATGCGCGCAGAAAATGCAGTTGTTTGCATTTATCATTGCTCAACATTTTCAACGATAATCTCAATATTTTAATTATATAAGAAATGGTACAGTCAGATGATTATTCTGATGAAATACTACGCAGTTCAGATGGCTCAATAAATAATTGCAACGTTTCTACGTGATTTGTTTGCAAATTTTATTATTTGAATTGTGACAGGTAAAACACTTCAACGATTACAATAATATATTTCATTTTATATGACGCATCACAGCTTGGTGATTATTCTGATGAAATGAGGTGTCTGAACAAATACGCTAACATCGCGTGCTGCGGTCCCGCAGGCGCATGCGCTTGCCTCCCGAATGGCGATCAAAAACCTTCAGTGTAGACTGTCATTTTCTCGCTCAGTGACGCCTCCTGTCCAAATAGAGGCTCCTTGGCTTACTTCTAATTGTTTCCAGCGCTCTGCAACGTTCTACTAACTGACTAGTGTGTATTATTGTCGTTTCAATATAATGGTCTTATGATATCTCATTCAACTAGTCAGCCGTTTTCAGAACATTATCCCCAAACCGACTTTTATATGCTGGCATTGCCATTGTATTGAGGGTGGTCACTGCCAGGGTGCTTGTCGTCTTCAGTGAGACAAGACCGACATTAATATGATCCCCAAGTCACGAAGGATACACAGTCCCCAATGTTGAGAGCCAGGTTTTTACACCAAATATCACACCTGCCAGGTCCGGGTTTCGAAGTCAGAGCGCTGGCCTGCCGGGCGGATGTGCTAACCATTACACTAGTCGATGGGGAAAATATGTTTTCCGTAGGTAAGACCTCTTGCGATGGTCCACAACTGTGTGAGCCTGGGGTGGGTATCTAGAAACTGCATCGTAAATCTAAACTGACGAGAAAATTTACAATGACGTTACGATACGATAAACGAGTAACTGGAAAGGATCGTAAAGCTCTCGTATTGTAAATAGTTACGAGTTGAAGATACAATGTACTAGCATGCGCAATGCACGTGGTGCAATACGTTGGAGGTAGCGCTAATTATAACTGGGTCGCTCGTCGTCTACATGTCATCGGCACGCGGACTCCAAAATGTAAATATAGGCATGCGCATGTTCATTGACCTCATTCTTCATATTGAATTCAAAATATCCAAGCGAAAAATAGTTAAAGGTTTAGAGGCCGCCGGCGAACAAGAATCAATGTTAATCGAGCAACTATATTAAATCGTGAATAGCCTACACATTACACGTGACTTCGTAGATAATAGATTAGGCTGCTCCGAAAAAAATGATGAGCACTATTTAATGTTGGGTGAAGATAGTGGCCAATTGCTCACATAAAATTGTTTTATGATCAACAATTAGCAAACAGTCAGGAGGTGCAAATTGCACCGGTGCAAGTTGCACCTGCTTCCTCTATAATACCAGAATGCCTATGCTGACTGATTGCTAAATACGGTCGCTATTAATCGTTGTCGAACATTGCGTCCCTCTGTAGCACCGTCCTGCTGATCTCGAACATTGTCTTCTTCTTCAACATCGTCATCTAAGTGAGCGCCATTCGCCATTGGTAGGTCAATAGGCTGACTTATGCAAGCACCGGAATCGCATCTTCCACACTGTCGCCGAGAAGCCATCCATCCCCATACTCTCCTGTCTAATAGTTCGCATATGTATCGCTGTTTAGCAGCATAAATGAGTCGTGCTGCAACCACATTCGTGAAAAGCGAGTTGGCGTTCATGATGCCTTGGACGTTTATGACGTAGTATTCTTTTCGTGATATGTACACCGGCGCATTATCACTTGGCGCTAATATTGGCACCAGTGACCCGTCTATGGCACCTAACACTTTAGGAAAACCGGCTAAGTTATAGAAATTTTCCTTCGTTGCATTGATTTGCCGTGCATTTCTTGGGAAGTATATATTCCTGTTCGCATTTCCAGCTAGAACAGCTGACACGGCGTGCAGCGATCTACACACTGACATCCGGCCGATTCGTAGTTGCCTACCATTTTGCGTCATTCGGTGCATTTTTAAATAAATAAATATAACATTATGGCCTATAATATATGTCACTGACATTGCCATTGTTCATATACCTTCAAAGAGACGGGTAACGCCATGCTCCTGTGAGTTTGGCGGTGCGTCGTTCCCCATACCTCTTCACACAGCTCCAAAATGCAATCTCTGTCGAGGCGGTAGACCGCTATTAATTGTACATCCATGTGATCTCGAAAAACATGTGGACTCCGATGTCGTCGACGCCGTCTCGCAAAATGCAACACCATTGCAGCCATATTGTATGTGCCACTTACGAGACTTTGCACGACTTACGAGAGCTTGTTTGTCATCGTGAATTTTGGGCAGTTTACGATGAAGGTTGTACGAGGAGAAGTTCACGTTTACCGAGAGAATGGCAACAATATCTCCTTGGCCAACTCTTCGAATGGTGCTCAGTGTGGATCTTGTTACCACAGAAAAGAATATCTCAGTTTCATTTGTTGAGATGCATGGTAAGATACAGTTGATACGTCTAGACAACGTGGCGAAAAACCCGCGCGATGTTTGTAAAGAGAAAATAATACGTTCTTATACAGAACAATATCCAGTCCGCACTGCAGCTCAAAGCGACTTCTCTGGAAAGCTTTCAGCCACGCTACAATTAATGCGCGAAGAGTATTCGTACAGTGTTTGACACGGCGGGACAGCTTTCAAATTCGGGTTTTCTCGATTTAGAATCCGATGCTCTAGTCACTGCTCCACTGCACATATAGTTGTGCCGTCACTCCGGCTACACGAGAAACACTTTGCCGCCTACTGTCCTGGAAAATTTAGGGTTTAGCTAATGGCGAACAAAAGGGATTTCGCTCGGCCTATGTCTGTATGCAGAATGACACATTCCTCATAATATTGTTTTCTGTACATCTTGATTTATTGGTTGCAGTTGAGTACGCCGACAAAAAGTGAAGTTGCAAATACTCTCACATGATGCGTGAGTGATCCAAAAGGTTCTGCACTGGTTATAGTCATACGTAGGGCCAGAATCCAGTATATGCACATTCATGGTGCGACAACATCCGCTCGTCCTTTTGCATATAAGGTCTGTCAAGGTGGCGTGCTCAGTTCTTAGCTGTTCTCCATCAATGCAGCACAACTTGCCAATATGAACAACATGATGCCCTGCTATACAGACGACACCCAAGTTGACATGCTATAGTGCCAGGAGGACATCGCTGCGGCTGCGGTGCGTATCGAACAATGTATGATTAACATGTCATGGATGAGTATATAGCGGACACCGTGGCGACATATATGTCAACTGGTTAGATCGCTGCGTTCCAGCGAACGCAATCTACCAACTGTCATAGTTGGCAACTGCATTTGAAACACTAGAATATATTAATATAATTATTCTTGTAGGTGTGAACAACCAGATGGTTGATGATTAATAGGAAAACTTAAAATTGGTAGTCGTAGTTTTTATTTCATTCATCAGTGTCCACTGTTTTGTTCCATCTCTCTCTCTCTCCCCCCTCTCCATATCTCTCTCTCCCTCTCTCTACCCTCTCTCTCCCCTCTCTCTCTATATATAATATTATATATATACATATATTTATATTATTCAGGCACGTCATAAATGGTTAATACTAAATAGATTAACAAATATAATACCGTTCAAAAAGAAGAATACAAATAGAACGCCAAATTTAAATACACCGGGTGCATGTTTAATGAAATAACCAGATGTTCAAGCCAGCCATTGATTTAGTGATAGTCCAAACAGTGTTCATTTACGTTTGACCCACCGTTGTCAGATATCTAAAAATTTTACTTGTAAACATAATTCACACTGTTGATACAATGGGCACTCCTCTCTCTGGGAAGGTCAAGTCGAGTCCAATTCAACACACGATAATTTGTGATTAGTCTTATCAGATTACACTCGGTTGACTTGAACGTGATCCAGGAATACCCTGTGTCCCATCTTAAGCTTTAGCTTTGCAAGGTACTCTGTCGATGAATATTCAAATTGAGACGGTCGACATACACTTAGCTAAATGTGAAATTCTATAAATTAAAAGAATTCTATAAAACCAGAGCAATTTTCACTGTTACAGTATTTTGAACTTAAACATAACTATTTAAGTGTTCATGTGTGTGTGTGTGTGTGTGTTTTATTCAAAAACGAAATAACCGTTTACGAGCCAGTCGGAGTGCGCCGGCCACCGAGTATAATGAAAGAAAAATTATGCGTGCGAGACTTGTCGGGGGGGTGCTACAATATTTGGTGGCGCCCCCTCTATTATTAGCCTTAACTATAAGTTCAGACAGGGCAACTTGACAGGTAATCATTAGGTGGCACAAGTGTTATCGGCCAATGTTAGCCCCGCTACAGCAGGTGATTGGTCAGAAGCGGCATTGTTCTGAACAAACCAAATTCAGCTGCTGCGTGTTGCATTGGAGGGAGCTTCGCGCTACCCATCCACTTACAAATGTCCCTTTATAGTTGGTCTGGTGTGCAAAAAGGTTTAGGGTTAGGTATAAGTTGACAAGACTGACACTAGGTGTTTATTTGCATTTGTAAGTGGATGGGAAGCAAATAGCCATCACCTCTTCTATCGCACATTTAGGCCATCTGAGAACGCAACATTCGTTTACGGTCAGCTTGAAGATACCACTCAATGATGGTAATATTACCTTAACAGTAAGGTAATTAGTCAGTTCGCTTAGTAACCTGATGGGGATAAAAGCACAACTTTTGTCCGCAGCTTTGAACAATAATATTTCACTTTCTGATTGGAGTTAGCACATTTTTGGATGGGTCCATTCTTTTTCAACCCTCATAGTGTCAAAATATATGGTATTTTATTAAATTTACCCATGGGACATGGTATAGACCGGATAAAAGCACAATTTTTGCAGCAACTTTACAAATATCATTTCAAATTTTTATCGGAGTTACACATTATTTTTTGGGTGAGTCCATTATTTCTCAGCCCGATTGAACCCTCCGTTAGCCCCCCAATATGAATTTCGTTCCCGTGTCACTGGAGCAACATCAAACTGGACGTCAAAGCTGAAAGGAAAAAGTTGATAAACAAGAGACCACCAAGTGTAAATACCACACAAATAGGTACAAAAAAGATTGAATTCCAACTCGAACTGCGAAATCGATTGAGATGATCCCACTAAGGGCGACAATTGTGGCCAAAGCAATCAACAGGCATGTAAAGACGAAAATATTGTCACCGACACGAGCACTAATGAAGAAACGAGTACGCATAAATATGTAAGACCATCAACAAGAAAGCGAAGGAGGACATCCGGAAGTACAAACAAGAGATCATACGAGAAACGATTATGGCATCAAAGAGCCTGAAGAAAGCTTGAAGAACACAACACTAGGCCGAGACAGACTGATTTCACTTCTAGACAAGCAGGGTAGAGAAACACAAGACCACGATTATGATCATGGAACGAATAGAGACATTCTACACCGAGCTATACGACAGTGAACAGAGTACCATAATTCACACCGACCAGAGATAAAACCATGGTATGTGGAAGCAGCGCCAAGAGATATGAAGAATGAGAAGACACCAGGCAACGACCATGTAAACATTGGGACATTGAAAGCAGGAGAATACACCATATCGGAGACACTGGCTAAGCTGTATACTAAATGGTAATCAGAAAGACGAATACCCACCGCATGGGAGAAAGAACATATGGTGATAATCTTCAAGAAAGGAAATAAGAAAGACTTGAAGAACTGCAGACTTATATGTATGTTATCAAACATCTACAAATTACTCACAAAGATACCAAGGAATAGGCTAGAGAAGACACTCCGCGAAACGACTTTATTGTCTCAACTTTGTCTGAGACCTTAAACACACAACACCACGAGGTGGGCGATGATCGAGCAACATGCCAGAGCGAGGCTCATACAAACTGCTGGGAGACAGACCACTATTACTAGTGGGCAGTAGTCACTTATAAGCCGCGTGACCTCTTTTTTCCCTCGATGTGTTTATATAGTAACTACCACCGTTCTACCCATACTAGTGACCAATGTACCGATTGCAAAGAAACCACGGAGCCGGTTGTATTTGTTCAACCAAGTGAAACGCTTAATGCCGCTACGTGCAAGGAAACTGTATTTCTCAGGGATGGTACAACCGTTGATTGATTACGGCTGCGTCATATGGGGTAGTTGCGGACACGTTTTGCTGTCGAACGTTCTTATGATGATTTAACAAGTATTTAACAAGATTGCCATCCAGAAAATTACTCTGGATGGCAGTTGGACAAGGAAGCCTTTTGGCTTATCGAGAGTCCAATACTTTTTATCTACATGTATCCCGCCTTTTTAAGGTGTGTGTCGATTTTATTTTTAAACATATTCACGCTACTAGCACCAACACAATCAGGAGATAATCTGTTCCATTCATTTACAGTCCTTTGTGAGAATGAGAACTTTCTTATATCTAATCTACACTGCTCCTTTACTAATGTAGCTTCATGTCCTCTGGTCCTTCTATCTTTCTTAACTGAGAAAAAAATGTTTCTATCAATATTTTCATAACCATTCAATATTTTAAACACTTCTATGTGATCTCCTCTCAATCTCCTGGTCTCTAGTGTTGTTAAACCACATTCTTTTAGGTGTATTTCGTAACTAAGATCCCTCAGATTTGGTATCATTTTAGTCGCTCTCCTCTGTACTCTTTCTAGCATATCTATGTCCTTCTTGCGATATGGCCTCCATGCTTGTATACAATATTCTAAATGAGGCCTCACTATTGTTTTGTACAGCGGTACTATTAATTCTTTTTTCTTATACGCTATATTTCGCCTAATTAATCCAAGGATTTGATTTCCCTTTGACGCTGCAATTCCGCACTGCTCTGAAACCTTCATATCAGCACTAATGGTTAACCCTAAGTCCTTTTCTTTTACAGTAGTACTTAGAACAGTACCCCCCATTTTATATTGTACCTCTTCATTCCCATGACCTGTGTGGAGGCATTTACATTTCCCAAAATTGAACAGCATTTGCCACTTTTCAGACCATTTGATCAACCTATCAAGATCATCTTGTAAATGATGTCTGTCTCCATCACTTTTAATCCTTCTAAACACTTTTGTATCATCCGCAAATTTTAACACCTTGCTTGTTATATCATCGTCCAAATCGTTGATATATATTAAGAATAATATAGGTCCTAGTACTGATCCCTGTGGTACCCCACTCAATACCGATTTCCAGTTTGAAGCCTCCCCATCAACTACTACACGTTGTCTTCTGTCATTCAGCCATTTTTCTATCCAGTTTATTATACCATTTCCTATGCCATGGGCCTTTAGCTTAAGGAGTAATCTTTGATGTGGTACTTTGTCGAAAGCTTTTTGAAAATCTAAATAGATGATATCTACTGGTGATCCCTCATCTACCCACCTAGTGATGTCTTCCAAAAAACATAACATATTTGTTAAGCATGACCTCGCTTTTAAAAACCCATGTTGAGATGGGTTTATCAAGTTATGTTTAACAAGAAAATCCACCATGTGATCTTTAATTAGTCTTTCTAATAATTTGCAAATCACTGATGTTAAACTCACTGGTCTATAGTTCTCCGACTTGTTTCTCGAACCTTTTTTAAATAACGGTATAATGTTTGCCTCTTTCCATTCTAAAGGAACCACTCCCTCTTCTAATGACAAATTGAAAACTGTTGCAAGCGGTGCGCTAATTTGTTCTACAATTTCCAATAGTAGTTTGGGCGGAATCCCGTCCACTCCAGGTGATTTATTATCCTTCATAGCCCTTATTTTTTTAGCTACCATTTCCGAGGTTACAACTAACTGTCCTAAATAGTCTGAATCTGCCCCCTTGAACTTAGCCTCTGGTACTGGCAGTGAACTAATATCTTCCCTGGTAAACACTGAACTAAAATACTCATTCAGGTCTTCTGCCATTAAGAATCCCTCTGATATTGTATTTCCAGCACTATCTTCTAGAGGACCGACCTTATCCTGAACTTTCTGTTTGCTTCGAATATACGCATAAAAACTCTTACTGTCATGTTTTATATTACTAGCTAATTTTGTTTCATAGCTTCTCTTTGAATTTCTAATTTCAGCTGTAGCTTGATTAAGTGCTTCTTTATAAATGTTGTAGTCTTCATCATTTCCAGTACATCTATATGACTTCCACATCATTTGTTTATACTTAATTTTTCTAATGGCTTCTTTCGATAAGTGTTTCTTTTTAGACCGTTTCCCTTGTTTTTTGAAAGGTACAAATTTATCGACTATGCACTTAATTTCACTATTTAAGATATTCCAGCATTCGGTTGCTGTCTTATTCTTCAGTGTGTTATTCCAGTCTATCTTTGCTAAATATTTCCTCATGTCCTTATACCTTCCTTTGTGGAAATTTCTCCTATACTGCTTTTTACTATTCCTTTCTGATTTTACTTTGATGGTAAAATGTATCTGGTTGTGATCACTACTCCCCAGTGGCTCACATATCTTGACATTGTCAACTAATTCTTTCTGTGAGGACAAAACTAAGTCTAACACATTCTCTCCCCTGGTTGGTTCTAGCACATGTTGAGAAAGGAAACTATCTTGTACTAAAACTAAAAACTTGTGGTCCTCACTCCCCATACTCTGTAGAGATTTCCATTGTATATGCCCATGGTTAAAGTCCCCCATAATAATACAGTTCCGTTTGCTTACTTCCCTTATAGCGTTTTGTATTTTTTCATTCTCTTCTATGCTTATGTTTGGACTTCGATAAACTAACCCAACTGTTAACGTTGAGTTTCCTGTAACTATGTTACACCAAACAGCTTCTTCGCAATCTGCTTCTCTTTCTAATTTTATTTCATAAGCCTGGATAGATTCTTTAATATATAAAATAACTCCACCTCCCTTTCTTCCTATTCTATCTTTCCTAAACATTACATATCCTGTTAGTCCCAATTCGGCATCTGATATATCAGTGGTGGCCCACGATTCGGTTATACCTATTATGTGAGGGTCAATATCTTCTACCATAATGTTTAGTTCACTTCTTTTGTTTACTATGCTCCTTGCATTTAAACAAATGCATTTATATCCTGATTCAGAACAGTTTTCCAGGCTGTTCTTTGCCGATTTATTTCTGCTGTCTTTATGATGAAGCAGTATGCACGTGTAATTTTGAATGTGAAAGACCGGCGACAAGTTTCAACAGTGACATTATTTCGCTCTCTATGATGGTTGCATACGTTACTTCACTGCCATAGTACTGTATAATATCATGCATGGGCAAGCCCCGGCTGACCTATTTATATTAAACAGTAGTGTACATGATCATCACACCCGCAGCTGCACAAACATTCGTGTTCACAAGTACAACCTGGCCGTAGGCCAGCGCACATTTGCTTATAGGACTGCTAAACTATGGGACGCTATCCCGGAATCTATACAGAATGCCAATAGGTAGACTTTTAAAACAGTCTTTTTAAAATTTCTCAGGAAGGATGTATACAATTGTTTGCACTTTTCAATTGATATGCCTGAATGACTATTTATTTTTAAATGGTGAATTGTTTTAATTAATTCAACTTGATCTTATTTACTATTATTATTGACTTTAATCTTTCTAGAACTAGTAAATTTATTCATGATGTTGTTTTATTTGTAGTGTCATATTAATAATTTATTATTTTATTTATTAATTTTTATTTAATTTAATTAATTTATTATTTATATTTGTATTGTTGTGAATTGTATATTTTATAAAAGCTGTGTAAATGTTAATGTAAAAATTTAGTGTGAGATGGCCCATTGAAAATCACGATATAACGTGACATGGTCACCATCATTAAGTAAAGTTTTTACTACTACTACTACTATTATTACTATTACTACTACTACTACTACTACTACTACTAATAATAATAATAATAATAATACTAATACTACTAATACTGAATACAATGACCAAAATAGCTAACCATATAGTGGCGTACACCTACTACACAACTACCATAAAATAAGAACATGAATACACTAGCAGTTTGCCTTTATAAGATGCAGCCGTCATCGGGTAGACTGCCCTCAATCAAAATAAAGAGGGAATTATTCTGCCCCAAGAATATTATGACTAATATAACAGATCATTCATTAGTCTCGGTGTCTGCAACCACAGATACCCTGCTCTTCAGCATAGGGGCATATTCTGTCCCAAACAAATATTATAAGGCTAACACGAACGTTCAGGAACATAGTTCGTCTCATAGTCAGCAAACCACATGAGTTTATGCATCTGCCGATGTGAACGACGCGGGACCTCCGGCACACCGTCAGCGTTTTGGTGATTGCATGACACTGCGTTGGTATCTTCGACAAGAGCGCTGGGAAGCTCGCCGAGGTGTTGAGCGGGAGTAGACAGCTCAACTGGTACATGAGGTGGTTCTGGGTATCCCAAAACGTGATCTTGTTCGATTGTATCGACACAATCACCCACATACTCTGTGTCCAAAGATCTACGTGTATAGGCATTAGTATTTGGACAGTCATTGTGAACAGTGTAGCATTCGGATCGTTTAACGCGATGTGATGTGTTGCGTTATTGCGATCCGACAAATTTGCGGATGCTACACCGCATACCGTCCACAGATACCACCAAATATGTATCTCGAGCTCGCGACTTGTTGCGATCTCCATAAATGTACACTAAGTCACCAACTGTAACGTCGGTCTTGTGGTAGACATACATCCGAGGAGCCTTCGAGCGTTCGCTATGTGGGTGGTTATCAATGCGGTGTTTGTGTTGTTCCAAGATTATCGTACGATCTGACATTGGTATTTGTCGACTCCTGAACTGATCCCTTTGCATAAATAGCTCTCCCACTGGTAGACCTCGGCTGCAAATACGAGAATTCAATCGGGCAATTGCAACAGCTAGGGTCAGCATTGCCTTTTTCGCCACAGGGTTCTTGTTACTGTTCTTCACACGGCCTATATCAATGACTATTCTGTGATGACGGAGAAGCTTGTCATCGACCAGGGCTTTGAAGCCAGGCGCAGGGTCTGTGCGTATGACAGCGAGTGGGCCGTCGAGGGGTAGCAATTCTACCCTCTCAAAGCGCTTCGTATGGTATCGCGGCGTTCGTCCTCGATCAAACATGTAGTTGTGTATGACGTTGCACATTCCCTTACGACAAGTATTAATTGATGTGCTCGCTTTATAACGTCTGCTGCAAATGTCACACCAAAAGCATCGGGAGGATTACATGTTGAATGTCTGTTCAACGACAACATTTCCGTAGGGAAACGCACTGGTGACACCTCGAGCTCACGTCGTCAATGGCCTTGTTGATGTGCATAGCAGAAGCGACGCACGACAAGCTTGAGTTGGTGTGGTGTAGGGTGATCCAGCTGGATATGCAACGCCGTCAACAAGCCATGCAGAACTTGGAGGGGTGCGATGATGCATTTGCGGGTAGTAGAAAGTGGTGAATCTCGCTTTACTACCAACAAACCGTCCCTGGAAACAGTTGCAACATTGAGGTAGCGCTTTAGGTCCCTGAGATCGGTCAGTTTTTTCGACGAACGAATCCCCGTAGCAAGTGAGCGTACATCGCAAATCTTGGCATTCACTTTGGATTGATGACCAAGCTGCTCTGCTGGTGAAAGAGAGTTTGGCATTGCCACGGATGCCATCTTAAGTAGACACTCTTTGAACTACACATTTGTCTCGTAAATGAACAGATCTGGCATATGTTGCTGCATTACGGCTTACGAAATCAGAACATTGGAACTTTGGCCGAGCCTGCTAGATGTCTCACCGATGCTTGATAACGACTGACACAAGATAGGTACCTCGACACACGTGGGCTGGCTGGTAATATTCTCCACGATATAGTTTTTCAAAGGCTTGTACACACGGCTTGCTGTCAGTCAGGATGCACACCTTATGTTTAGACTGAATGACGTAAGGACTTAAAGGCTTCGTTGCGACAGCAATGGAAATAGCCTCTCGCACGGTAGCCATGTGGCTTGACGTCGACGGAGTTTCTCACTGAAAAAACCCGCGAGGAGTGGTTTTCCTCCCCGCGTCACATATAGGGTAACTCCAATGCCACGAGACTTCACTGTACCATCAGTAACAATCCATAGTTGGTCATCAGGTCGTGGAAGGACCACTGTGCGACTAGACACAAATTTGGTTTGGGCTTGTTTAAATGCTTCGTGTAGTTCGTCTGACCATTCAATATGATCTTGAGTTTCGCGTCCGGCGACATCTTCGAGACGTGACAGAATGTGGAAGCATCCGGAAATTACTCTTGACAACAACACTTTGTATACGCCAAGAAAGGACCTAATTCCCCGTACCTTGGTGGGAGGGGAACATGTTGAGAGTGTAGATATGCGGTGAGGGCTAGCTGTAATCATGCCGAGGCACCAGGTCCATCCCAGTATCGTGGAAGTTCAGTATAATTCATCTGCAATCTTTGCAACAACGCCTTCTTTGAGTAGGTCACCCAGCACGCGGCACATGAGTTCTTCAAGGGCAGTTTCTGATCCTGGCATGCCCATAGCAAATCGTGCATATACACGGACTCCACGAAACGGCGTTGCAACACCACTGTATTTCATAATGAGGTAAGAGACGTTTGTAAGATCCGTGACAACAATATACTTCCATCTGGCAATGTTGCGGAGCATAGAATCTACGTCAGGAAGCAGGGACGGTTGTGGTTTGCTGTATCTGCCCACGTCAGCGAATGCAGTGACCAATATGAAACCTTTTCTTGACCAGGAAGGAAGGATTCAAATATTCAATAGTGATGTCAACATCTTCTGGTTTGACAAATACCCCTTTTCTTTCAAGATCCTTGAATTGAAGTTCGTCTAGTTTGTCCCGTGAGTATTGTGGAACACGACCTTTGCGTTCAGGAGGCTGGACAGGACCCATATTGAAAACAGCTTGGAATGGTCCTGAGGCACCATTGTAGCCTTTGAGAGGTGGATTGAATACGTTGTCATATTCATCCAGTAGGGACCGGAAAATTCCCCTAACAGTGTCATCCAAACCACTGTAAGGATAAACGCGAGCACTCGCAGAGAGAACGGGTGTCGTTGGTGGTGCGCTCTGAGAATCAACGTTGTTACTGCTGTTCTTTGACTCGTTTCCCGTGATGGAAGCAACGGTAACAGGGCGTATCTGACAGAATTGCTCATTCTTCATCAGAACCCTCGGTTCACTGGTCACATTTGAGATGCTGATCTTTCCAGCTATACTCGAGATGATACCAGGGGTGGCCAAATCCTTGATGACTTCTCATGTTTCAAGTTAGGAGCATGGACGCGCGGTTCCAGCGCGAATGACTCATCGAGTGATGACATGTCATTGAGAACAGATACTTCGACATATTCGCCAGGCCAGATCGTCGTTCTCTCACCAGGATCCTTCAGTATACACGCACGTCGGACGGTGGAATGGCTCGGCACATTATTACCCGAACCGCACAGGTAAACGGTGCCAACACAGAGAATGACCTGGCGCTTGGCGGGACGGATGGTCAGGTCATTCTTCTCCGTGAAGGGTGTGCCTCCCAATATCTCGACGTCCAAGTTCTCGACTACCAGGCCTTCAAACTTAAATTCCCTCCCGTCACGAGTGAACACGACACGCGTCTCACCCACCACCGTAAGAAGCGATGATCCCTTAGCTAGGTGGACGGATTGGGATGTACTCTTGACCCTGCATGCCAACTTCGTTGCTCTCGCATTATGTTCCCTGTGACGCCGCTATCTATGGTGATCCTAATCGCATGGTGACTGTGAAACGTATCCATGTATGGAGATTGACGCACCTGGACGCGCAGTGTGTGAGATGGAATGGCTGCATGATCGTCCTCATCATTCTCCACAGCAATGGTGTTAAAATCCTGGATTACCTCTTTCAGATCGGCCGTGATTTTTTCGATGAGGAGCGCCCTAGTCAGGTAATAGCGTAAAGTGCAATCCTGCTCAGGTAGATATTTGCATGCACTCAAGAAGTGTGATCAGACCAGCCTGCCTCTTTGCAGAGAGGACATGATCTACTGCCTCTTTTGATTGTCGAACTCGGATCGGATCTGGTCCCCGGCTGTCTGGAGAGTCGTCGAAAATAAGACGCTGCTGTTCGCTCTGGCATCTCCAGCTGCGCGCGCTTAGTCAATCAAGAATGGTAAAGCTTGCAATATTTCTGGTTTGACGGAGGCGAGCGTGCGTGACCGTAATTCCGTGGCGTATCGCTGCTTGACACGTTTTGGTAGTTCTGGGTCAACTAGGCGTAACCACGTTAGCAAAATGAAATTTTCCAGCGTTCGTCGTCTTCTGTGCATGGGTAGCTCTCCGTGATGAGATATGATACCGTCAAGTTTGAGAAGTCAGCAAAGTAAGAGTGTTTGTGTAGATTTCGTCACAAAAATGCCCTTAAAATTCAGTTCAATTTTATGTGTCGTATCGTAAAACTGACCATGACATTGTTGTGCTGTTACGCCTACGGATACGGAGAGCTACCTCTATCAGTATGTGTAACCGCGCAATTTCGAAAGGTGTCTATTATACACAAAATGAAGGATAACGAACTGCGAAGTTCAGCTTCAATCTTCGGTTGAGAGTAGTTTCCCGACTCTGCTAGTCTCGCTTAACCGACTCTCGCCTGGCTGCGTGACTTCGCCAGAACGATAGTCTGAGTCTGAATAGCCCTTCTGAATGTTATCAGCTAGATGACAACACTGGTATACTCATGAATTAAAGCGTCATCAATTTATGAAGTTATATATGACGTACTGCCAGGATTTGCCGTGTATTAACAATTATTAGTCACGCTTAACCGACTCTCGTCTGGGTGCGTGACTTCGCCAGGAAGATAGTCTGGCTCAGAATCGCGTTTTGACTGCTCACTGCCAGTTAGCACGTCTATCCCCAGAATGTTTATATATTATGTATGTTTTTGATAACGAAATGAAATTACG
Organism: Escarpia spicata; assembly: GCA_963995525.1. Taxonomy (NCBI): domain Eukaryota; kingdom Metazoa; phylum Annelida; class Polychaeta; order Sabellida; family Siboglinidae; genus Escarpia; species Escarpia spicata. The sequence continues at coordinate 11,621,050 of OZ023214.1, read as the reverse complement.
AAATAGTGCCCGAAATAGTATTATAAAAAATAAAATGAAACTAAATGAACACAAACAAAAGTTTCGTGTACTTTGTGGGATTAAAACCGAGGACCCTAAAAGTAGCAGCTCAACACGCTACCAATTTAGCCACCAAGATTAGCACCTTTTGATTGTACTTTGGCAACTACATATATTAGTTAGCAGTCCGACCGTTGCGCGAGACATCGATTGCACTTTATTTAATAAAATGTGTTCTTGTTTGTATTTATATTATGCTTATTCACACTTAGTCTTTTGTTTCTGCTCGAGCATAAGCAAAAAAGTAAATACGGAATATTCGACATGCAGCTACGAGAGCTGCCACCTAGTGAATATGCATCGGATTAAAAGGTACTAAACTACGAAAAAAAAGCTTAATATCGGTTTATTTTGTGTGAGACATGTTTCAATATAAGTTTAATGTTGAATAGTTGTTGTAGTATTATCTTATAAAAATGTTTCCTTATTTAATTTGTTATTTCATAGTTGGTCATCGTCTCTACACGAATCTAGGGTAAAGCCCCCTTCCGGTAACATTGGCTGGAGGTTAATAATCCAGGCCCTATATGGTGATGGGCCATGCGAATGTTGCCACCTCACGGCGCATGGATAATCGAGGCTACAACGCTGCCACAACGCCAAGGTGGGATAATACGTCTTCACTGTCCAAGATACTCAAATTTGTCTGAGACGTTAAACAAACAACACCACGAGATGGGCGATGATCGAGTAACACGCCAGAGCGAGGCTCATACAAACTGCTGAGAGACAGATCACTATTGCTAGCGGACGGTAATCACTTATAAGCCGCTAGGTGACAACACTAAAAAGATTACAGACTTTCATCAACAAATGCCTGCGCAGAACCATACACCTAAAGTGGTCAGACAAGGTACCGAACATTACACTATGGGAATGAACCAAACATTTACCAATAGAAAACTAAATAAAGAAGAGAAAATGGAGATGGTTAGGACATATACACTGAGGAAACCTGCAACAAACATCACACGACAAGCAATTACATGGACCCCCCAGGGAAGAGAAGAATGGGAAGGCCGAGAAACACCTGGCAGAGAGACACGGAAAGCGAAAAAAAGCAGATGGGAAAAACCTAGAAAGAAAATGGCATCAAACCGACAACAGTGGATGACCATGGTCGATGGCCTATGCTCCCAGCGAGCAAACAGGCCTAATTAAGTGAGTAAGTAAGTAAGTAGTAAGTAATATATATATATATAGATGATAAAATGAATGTATATAAGAATGAGTGAATGAATGAATGAGTGAGCGAACGAACGAATGAACGAAAGCATGAATGAAACTTTATTTCAACAACAAAAATGCCATACCAAGAAAAACTAATGGGACTAATGTGCCTGCCATTAATCTATAAGCTTGTGCGTATATTTGACTGTATGTATATAGGTATATGCTATCCCAAAGAACGTGGGTGAACTAAATATTATTCTACGCTACTAACTAATTAGCAGTTTCTTATGTATCACCCAGTTGTTGTCGTTTTACATTAGCCTATGTTAATGTCGTCGAGCTGGCTATGTGGAGTCACTTACGAAAACTCGAACTAGTGAATGTACCCTTCCACGGGTGCTGTTCTTGTGCGGTGATATTGGTCTGTCTCACATGTACGATTCGTATATCACAACTTTCACTTGATCAATTTACGACTTCACGAGTTACGAGATATCTAGTACACTTTCGCTGAGCCAGACGCAACAGTTTATGCAGAGTATAGTACCAATGTGCATCGAGCCAGGATGATGGTTCTGTCGGCGACGCAGTAGCAGTTCATTGCAACATTAAGCATTAATCTATGAGCTCGCTGACGAATTTTGAGATTAGCCGTTGTATGTCGGCGCTCCGTTTCTCTCCCATCATCAATACCTGCTCGTGATCTGGTTCCTGCGCCTTGTCACTGTCCAACTCCATCACGCAGCGGTTCGTCACCACCGACACACCGAACACGCGTATCCCACAATGCCTGGCGACCAGCACTTCCGGTATTGTGCTCATACCTGTAATGACGGACATGTAGTGATTTGAAAACAGACACTCGAAAGAAACATCTATCGCACATAGACAATCGTGTTCGTACCAACATAATATAATCTTTGTGGATAGGGTATATTAGTTTATGGTGTGAAAATTTGGAACTTTTTCATTGGTCTTACAACTTCCCCTGCGATACAATTTCGTAAAATAAATAAACAACATTAATGCATATTCAAACATCATAAGTAACTTTGTTAGTTTAATGACATCAAAATATTAACATAATGTTGGTACTATATTAGGCGTAGAACGAAAACCCCATTGAAATACCTACCAATTAACCGTCGTTTTCCGTGAGGTTATAGACAATTTCCACATTATTTTCACTACGTCTTTCATCATAATAACATTGCATGATGTTTCTTACACAAATATCAACGTTATTGTTATTGTTGTGCGTGTGTATATATGTATATATATATATATATGTGTGTGTGTATGTATGTATGCATGCCCTGGTTAACATAATTAGAAAAGAAAAGTCGTCTTACCTACAACGTCAGCGCCCAGTACTTTGAACAGGCGACACTCTCCGACTGTCTCATATAATGGCCCACATTGGAAGGAGTAGACGCCCTCACGGACGAACTTCTTCATGCCAAGGTCTTCGGCCAACTTCAGGCCCATGCTACGCAGACCTTTGTCGTAGGCCGTCGACATTGGCAGAAAGCGGGAGCCGAACCTACATGCACAAGACATATAATTCATTGTTATGTGGTTTCAGGGACACTGCTATGCGCAGCTAGTTTAAGTGATGTGAACATAATATTATGTTCACATCACTATAAAGCGTTTCTTTACTCCTGAGTCGCGATCTAAAATTAGGAAGCCATTTTATTAGATCGCCGGAATATACCTACCTACCTAGTATCCAATATAATTTGCTAGTTCGTTTGTGCAGCCTTGTGCATAGTTTTGGTGAAATTGCCAGATAAAATAAAAAAATTATTTTATATTTTTCAGTTGTGAAGAGATTCACCAGACCGTATGGTTCAAATTTGTATTCTTTTCACGTATTTCGCTGTTAATTTATCTTTTTTCTAGTAACGTTATGATCGTTATCAGCAATATAGCGGTATAGTTGTCTGAATAAGTTGCTATCACAAGAACAAAGGTTTGCCCGTGCGTTACCTAACCTCATTCTCAGAAGTGATGTTTGTGATTGCGCCGTAGGTAATGATGATGTAAGAACAAGGGTGCTTTTTTCTTTCCAGTGTTGACTTTGAATGAGGAATTGAATGTGAAGCAGCTGGGCGGAACGACCGATCGCTAGGAGGCCACAGGGGCGACGCTGCCGGACCTGCGCCAGGCTGAGTCCACTGGCTAATACTCTCTCGTTTTAGTCATCACAAGTATGGTATATATGTCGTGCTGCATTGATGAAAAGTTATGCAGAAAACGCACTACTTGAGAGGCATTGGACGATGTTCACCTCTTCAAAAAAGCTTGTTAAAAATGGTCCGGCAGGGTTTTTTCCATTAGATAGATATTCACATTCAATGACATTGTGTGATTTAAATTGTGATTATATTTGTTCATGCATCCCAATATAAACCGAATACCGTGAATTCACGTAAGAAAAACATGTGATTTGATCCAGTGATCCACGTGATTTCACCTCCAGAACAGATGAAATCATATAATTGTTATTCAAGTTAGGATTACTTCAAGTGATACTAAAAATTGGAATATACTAACTTGATTGGGTGGTCGATTATTACTGTGTGTTCCTGTGTAGATATTGTCAACGATCCTTGCTCTCTCGAAAACCACGTGGCTGACGAATTCAGTGATTTCAAGGCTAAGTGTCGGTCCGGTAGCTAACATTACCAATTAGAACGACCGAAGTCGATTCGTTTGACCAATTTAAGTAACTTACTTTAATTGACTGTCTGTACACGTGTACCCTAGTAGCGGCGTGTTTGCTCTAGTTTAGCTGCACACTGGCGTTGCTTACCTCGAGTCGTTGACTCCGACTAGTGGGTTAAGTCCAGCCATGCCGGCGATGTTAATGTGGTCACAGATGACCATCAGATCACCCACATTGTATGTCCGGTTGATCGCTCCAGCAGCATTCGTCACGATCAGAGTTTTTATACCCAGCAGCTTGAAGACGCGGACGGGGAAAGTGACCTGACGGATCCAGAAAGTGACGTCACAATCAAAATTATACGCGTGACGTCCGTCAAGCTTTGTCTATACGCACACAGTTTACATTGTCTGTGTATATTACATTACTAGGGCGGCATGTGATTTCGCATTTGAAGAAATTAGTAACCTGATCGTTCAATGTCAGGGTAGCTGTTATCAATGTCCGATATATATGGTGACCATCAATGCAAAGATATGGTAAGGGTCGGTCGCTTCTGATTTCAAGTGACCTAGTGGGGTGCGTGTCGGGTCACATTTGAGGAGTGATCCACGCCGATACGGTGTGAATCCGGGATACGTGTTGGAAAATTCATTGTGTTGAGGTGACCGTTCTACCGTATTATTAATGTCAGATACGTACGGTGATCATGAAAGCTAAGGTTTAGTGCTGGTCGGTCACATTTGAATCCAAGTAGCTTAGTGGTGGAGTAACCTTCACCAATACGGTTTCGATACGGTGTGTAGTGCAAATTGAGTACGTGTAGCAGGTAGCTGTCAGAGACAATTAAAGACTATTATTATAACCAGTAGTAGTGTATACGAAACTGCATGGTGGCTATTAATTTCACTGTGTTTGGGGTTCAATAAACAAATCTATTTCGTGGAATTGAACAAATGCGGAAGTACGTCAGCTAGATGAAAACAATCCGATCCTCCCACCCTTTGAGTTTCACATTCCGTGTTTAACCCAGCAAAACAAAAACAATGAAAGCTTAAAAAGAAATAATGTTTGCAGGTACGTAGCTAGGCATGAATACACGTGGAAGCACAATTTCATACATAGAGTATATAGACATCGGGACCGGGGGCAGCCTCTGTCCCGATGCACCCTAGGCACCGAGCTTGAGGGTGAGTCCCCATATTTTGATGGGGGCTGGAGATGGTTTACCCCCCCCCCATATTTTGGCAAGAGGGTGCAGTTGAAGATTTTGATGAACTAACGAATGGGGGTCCAATTGAAGGGTTTTGGTGAGCCTCAGCCCCCCCCCCCCCACCACAGCCCCACCCCAATATTCACCACACCCTGACGTCTATGTATAGGGGATCTGGTAGTCTGAAACTGTGTATCCAATTGCAATTGGGTGCATTTTGAAGCCGAAATAAAACCTTAAAAGGGCACTGGAATAATGGAGAAAAACACATGACTCTTACATTGGCCAATGAGCTTGGTTTCTAAAAAATTAGGCGCAGAAGAAGTTACCTTATTATTATTATTATTATTACTAGATGACATCCATCTCTGATCAAAAGTGCATATAAACCTTTAGTGCGTGTCATAGCAACATCTACTGCTGCCTGGATATCATATGTTTAGTTATTGCTCAAATTGTCCTGCTAGCTCTACTATCAAACGACGCATTACACAGTTTGCTGCAGCTGTGAAACTACAGAGGCGGCATCATTGTCTGCCTGTACAAGGTCACACTGTTTGACCTGGCTGTAGCAGACCGAGGAAGCAGACTATGGTGGACATGCTCACTACATGGTCACTAGTGTTACGATGAAGTCAAATTTCTAGATAGATAATTAACTTCTGGAAACATCCCAATGGATCTTCCTATTGCAGAACAGTGACTACCACAGAGAATGCAGACTTCAATGTGTACAGTGCATTTGTACGACTGGCCCATATTGTCTTACAAACTTAATGCCCCGTGCGTTAAACGCTGGATGCCATTTTGGCAGCTCCTTCATATCACTGAGTGCATATCTATGCCACAAAACTCCATATTCTTCCCGTGGAAGTATACACTTTGTGGCCAATGCCTCACCGGTTGTGCTTGACGGCTTCAACAGATGTCTCATCCATTGCATATACGTTCTGGGTAAAACTTAAAGCGATTATCTTATATTTATTAAAATACACTTATAATGTTAATACTTTATGTCCACATTGATGGACACATTAATTAATAGAATGTATCCAGCTAGCTTCAAGAAAGGCAGGTTTAATATTGTTGGGAATTGCCTTTCCAGTTTTCCAAAGCTAGATCTAGGTAGTTAAGCATTCTCGAAGGTAACAGTGAGAACGCCTATTCTTCTTCGTCAATGGCTTTCCCATGTTCTTCACCCTTGACCACCACTCCTCCTACTCTTGCCCACCAGCTACCTAATCTACCTAGACGCTGCGTGCTTCTGTTAATTTCGCCCCATAGAGGTAGTCAAACACTGATGAATTGTTACAAGTGAATGATCACATAAATTATATGCTTTGCTTAGACACCGGTTTTCCTGCCGGCCGTTTACCAACGGCAGCAGCTTCGAAGGGCTGCCTGCTTCTAGTAATGTCATCCTGTGTTATCAAAGTATCGAAGGGCTGCCTGCTTCTAGTAATGTCATCCTGTGTTATCAAAGTAATAATAAATTTCTACAAGTAAGTGATGGCATTTTCTTTGCCATGGGGCACAACGTTATTAGGGCTTCCAGCGGCCACTGTCTTAAATGGAATTTGTGGTTAAACAAATTGACGTGGAAGCACGTGCGTACGTACGTATGGCTAGCTACGCCCCTGGTACGATTTCAAATACAAATAAATCACTACTTCGAATGTCAATGCACAAGTTAACGTCGTATAAGAGGAAAACTGTACGCGCGCACTTGCTCAATTACAATTAGTTTAAACGTACATAAACGTTGACATTACATTTATGTTATGTTATGTCATTCGTAAAACGTTGTTTTAGGGATGTATACAGGCCCCAAAGAAACGTTATAAACGGCGGTGGATCTACAGAAAACATAAACAGTGTGATATACTTTATGGATGACCCCTTAATGTGATATACTTTATGGATGAACCCTTAATGTGATAAACTTTATGGATGACCCCTTAATGTGATATACTTTATGGATGACCCCTTAATGTTATATACTTTATGGATGACCCCTTACATGTGATATATTTGATGGATGACCCCTTACATGTGATACACTTTATGGATGACCCCTTAATGTGATATACTTTATGGATTACCCCTTAATGTGATATACTTTATGGATGACCCCTTAATGTGATATACTTTATGGATGACCCCTTAATGTGATATACTTTATGGATGACCCCTTAATGTGATATACTTTATGGATGACCCCTTAATGTGATATACTTTATGGATGACCCCTTAATGTGATATACTTTATGGATGACCTCTTACATGTGATATACTTTATGGATGACCCCTTACTTGTGATATACTTTATGGATGACCCCTTACATGTAATATACTTTATGGATGACCCCTTAATGTGATATACTTTATGGATTACCTCTTACATGTGATATACTTTATGGATGACCCCTTAATGTGATATACTTTATGGATGACCCCTTACATGTGATATACTTTATGGATGACCCCTTACATGTGATATACTTTATGGATGACCCCTTAATGTGATATACTTTATGGATGACCCCTTACATGTGATATACTTTATGGATGACCTCTTACATGTGATATACTTTATGGATGACCCCTTAATGTGATATACTTTATGGATGACCCCTTACATGTGATATACTTTATGGATGACCCCTTACATGTGATATACTTTATGGATGACCCCTTAATGTGATATACTTTATGGATTACCTCTTACATGTGATACTTTATGGATGACCCCTTAATGTGATATACTTTATGGATGACCCCTTACATGTGATATACTTTATGGATGACCCCTTACATGTGATATACTTTATGGATGACCCCTTACATGTGATATACTTTATGGATGACCCCTTACATGTGATATACTTTAAGGATGACCCCTTACATGTGATGTGACGACGTGTGATATGGAACATGTTTCTTGTCGGAATATTGTACTCAAAATAAAACAACAGCCTGGACACGACCAGCAGCCAGACAGGGGTTGGATGCCGGGCGGTCCGAAGGGCTGACAGGTGGATTTATGACGTCTATAGCGTCCACACTGCAGACAAGTCACACACTCAAACTGGTTTTCGTAGTTCAGTTGCCCAAATATTTGTAAAGGGTCACACTCACACACCCACATACACTGACTGTGACAAGGATATTATTTCACAAACAACGCAACAACAATGTGTAAGTCAAGCCGCAGAACAATGGACAGTACTTCTCTGAATGGAGCGTTTGTGGTGGCAAGATGCATGATTCTTTAGTTAGAAATGCGAGAAACATGCATAACATGTTGCACAATGAGACATATGCTACTCAAACGCGATGCCACCCAATTTATATGACACAGTTATTGAAAGAAATCCCCTGTCTTGCACAAACAAGACCGCAATTGCGCAAACATAAACTTTATGTGCATTTGGATCAAACGCGTTGTTGTTACTGCGGGTCTTGTACGCGAGAAAGAATGTTGCGTAAACGAATGTCTCAAAAGTAATTTATCGGTTCGAGCGTCGGCGTATGACAACCGGTGACACTAGCAATGATAGAATAGAGCCCGTACACAATGTGACTCACCATCTTTGCCGAATACCCCTCGTACATGTGAACACGCCCTTGCATTAGGACGACACTCTTGCCTTGCAGAGATCCAAACACTAGTTTGCCCGCGTGACCCGGCACTGCAATGCAAACAAAAGTAAACACAAAAAAGCAAGAGATATATAGATATAGTCTAGGTAGGTCGTGATCAGAAATATTCAGCTGGCAATTGGGTAACCCGTCACAACGAGTTGCTGATGTAAACATTGGTAGAACCACATATCGGACCGATTTAAATGCACCCCCCCACACATCAAGTGTTATATTATTTGAAAGCTCTACACCTCCCCGTCCCAACGAGGCGGTACAATAAGCGTGAATCCAAGGTCACCGTCAAATGATGAATATTCGAAATTGTGCGCTTCCGCAATCATTTTAACATTACAATGGTCGCATATCTACTTTACTTAATTACAAGATGGCCAAATTATACATTTTTGAAAAGCACATTGTCTCCGTCAAACTGAGGTACGAGGTGGGGGTGTTACCTGATATGGTACGAGTGGAGCTAAGGTTAAACAAGGTCACCTTGCAGTGATGAACATTCGATTTTTTTGTAATACAGCGAAAGCAATAAAGTTACATACAGTGACCCTGTAACTATTTCATTTATATGTAAGAGTCATATAATTTGTGAAAAAGATCCATTTCTCCCCGTCAAAATGAGATATGACATGGAGCTGTCAGTTGATGGAGTACGTGTGGTGCGACGATCAAACAGAGTCACCGTCAAGTGGTAAATGTTCGTAATTGTGTCATCTCTCAAACGTCATACAATATAAATGGTTGCGTATATCACTTTACTTATCTATTCATGGCAATGTCGTTTGGAAAGCCAACTGTCTCCCCGTAAACAGTTAATACAACGGGGAGCTATCAATCCAATTATTATAAACTAAAATTAAATACGCAAACAACTCCAATGCGCATAACAAGCACATAGTTTAATACAAGCAAATAAAAAAGCAAAGTTGCAATTAGTGTCCATTGATTCGTGCGGCACATGACAACTCAAATATTTTATAAAAAAGCTGCTTAATTATTATTGTCCATAAACTCTTTTCTGCTACATGCAGCTGCATTTGTCATCCGGTGCTGTTTAACACCATTCCCGTCAGAGGCAGTCTTGGAGTACTTTCGAATGTTCTCCTGGTTGTAGTCAGTGGCAATGTTGCCACTTCATTCTTTCGGACAACATCTGAAATATTAACGTACAATTATTTAATTTCTTCAATGAAGGTACCGCATTGTACAATGCATAATATCTATAAAATGTGCAAAATATTAAATATATTTTGTCTCACAATAAGATCACATAAAATAATTTTACTTTACCTTAATAAATAAATTCCCGGTTTCTCATCAGCACAAGAATTTTAAAATAGCTTCCATAAAACTTTATTTTGAAATATAATTATCCTTTGATGAAATATGCATGCAATAATTCTGCGCAAAAAGAGAAAACTATATTTCACACAAAATCAAAGGAATGTGCCTACTTGTAAGAAATACATCCAGTAGATATCTTAAGACTTTTAAGTTGTTAATTGTTGACGATGAGTTGTATTGATAGTTGTTAGTACCGTCATCAGAATCAACATACACACATTTACCATAAATCGCACCCCTCATTTACATATCAATAACGTTCTGATTCTGATTTACAACAGAATGTCTAAAAACGTACCTTTTTCCCGGAGCTCTGCTTTTAATGTTTCCTATAACTGTCAGTCTGGACTCTGTTCAAAAATAGCGGTACACCGTAGTGTCAAATGTCACTACCTCAGTGCTCCAGCAGAGGGAGGCCCGACTGATTACGGACACTGTCACTGGGTCAACAGCGGCTGGAGAATGGCTGGCAGGCGGCTGTCGCGTGTCGATGGGTGCCGCTTCCCAGCCGCTCAGATCGGGCCGAGGGTGGGGTGCTGGCTGGGATGGTGTTGTAAAGTGGTGCTCTAACTGTGGAATGCAGGTTAAACAAGGTCAACGTCAAAAGATAAATTTTCGAAATGATGCCTTTCCGCAGATAGTAGGTTAGCCAATATTTGATGTTATACTTGTAACTGCTTTTTGTTAATAGCAGGAATTCTTGCTAGATACAACATAAAAGGGATAGGAAAATAGGCGTATGTGGGTGCCACCTTTGATTTTGAAGGTTATTTGAATGTCACAAACTCAAATTTGTGTCAAAATAGTTTTATTAATTAATTGACATCTTCTTGTACATACCGTTACATAAAATCAAATATGCTATGATTTGTGCATAAATTGTCTGTGTTATCAAGTGCTGAACTTTGAATTTACTCATAAATATATGGGATAATCTAACGTGATCTTCTCAAACGCATTTATCGCATACACCAATGTTGTTTACACACCCAATTATTCTTTGTAAGCCTGTTTGTATATATACCTGTTGATATAATATGCATATATTCCTCTTGATATAATATGCATATTGTTAATTACTGCACATGCATTTGGTCATTAACCTGACGTGAAAGTCAAAGAACTTGCCCAAAATGTAGTTAGGATGTTGAAAAAGAGATGGAGCAATCGCAGATTAGAGTCGACCAACTGTCAGATGTTTTGAGAAACGAAACAATTTAATATCTCAAGGAGGAATCCATATTTCAGGATCTGGTTGACACACGTGGAAACTATGAAAATTATGCTGGACATCATCAGGGCTGAGACGATCGGCAGCTATATAGAATCTTTCGCTGCAATTACACATTGGCTAATCATCTACGATCATACAAACTAAGCCTATTTTCTTATCCATTTTGTGTTGGATCTAGCATGAATTCCTGCTAATAACAAAAAATGCAGTTAACAGTATAAAATCACATGTTGGCTAACCTACATAATGCAGAAAGGCATCATTTCGAAAAAAAATCATCTTTTGATGTTCACCTATTTAACCTGGACTCCACAGTTAGAGCACCACTTTACAACACCATGCCACATCTCATTTTGACGACGATACAATACACTTGTATGTAAAATGGCCTAGTGTGTGTAGACAAAGTAGCTACACAACCATTGTATGTGTTTAACTTGAGAGATGACACAATTTCGAACATTTACCACTTGACGGTGACTCTGTTTGATCGTCGCTCGACACGTACTCCATCAACTGACAACTCCATGTCATATCTCATTTTGATGGAGAGAAATTGTTCTTGCAGATGGTGTATGATACGTACATATGTATGAAGCAGCTGCACGGTCATTGTAACTTTTGACTTTCGCGGTATTGCAAACAAATCGAATGTTCATCATTTCACGGTGACCTTGTTTGACCTTAGCTCCACTCGCACCATAGCAGGTAACACCTCCATGTCGTAACTCAATTTGACGGGGAGAGAATAGGCTTTCCAAGAATATGTGACTTGGCCATCTTGTTTTTAAGTAAAGTAAATATGCGACCATTGTAATGTTAAGCCATTGTGGAAGATCATAATTTCGAAAATTCATAGTTAGACGATGACCTTATTTAACCTTTGATTCACGCTTACTGAACCACTTGACAGGCCTCCTTGGGACGGGGGAGATGTAGAGCTGTCAAATGATATCACATTTGGGTGTGTGTAGAGGGGGGCACTTAAACTCCTAAAATAAAGTACTTTTGGGGATTTGCCGCTCGCCGATTGTGCACGGTCGTTCTCTCTACGCAGGTCCATTTCACGCCGTTGTATGCATAGTTACCTGGCTATAGACAGTGGTAAATATGTGTGTAACGAATAGTCTTCGCACATTTATTGCAGAGAGGCTGATTGTTTCTCGGAGAAGTCGAGATGGTGTTCGATTGAACAGGTCTGCCAGGGAGTAAAGTGTAATGCGCTTTGAGCAGACGTAATGACTAGATACTTCGCTATAGAAAAAACTTACTGTAGATATAATGCCCTTATATTTCACATATTGAAGCAAACATAACAAAATTCTAACAGCAAGGAAAATAACTTTGTTCGTTCTACAAAAATAACAGTTGTCATGATCTAGTACAATTACTGTCCTAGTTCTGTGCTATTCAACGTCATTACTGCGAATGTCAGTAACAAGTAATGTTTCACTTGGTATCTGTTCACTCTCATTGAGTCCGAGTACTATTAAAAGGTAATGGATATTAAATTTAAGCAAGTCTTCGAATTATCTCAATTAACAAGAAATCTCAGAACTTCAACAGTTGCGTCGTTCCCGGTCCATTTGTCGTTCCCACGATAGTCGCAAACTGCTACAGATTGTCCTACTGCGAGTGTATGATGTTGAACCGTTGGACGAATTGTTTGTGACATCTGTTTAGCAGCAATGTCGCGGCATAAGTCTGGTTTCAGCGCGTCCATTCGAGTGCGAAAGTTTCATCCGTAGAACAATTTAGCTGGCGTTTCATTTGTCGTTGCGTGGGGAGTATTCCTGTACGCCATCGGTAAATTTGTAAGTTTTCGTTCGACCGAACTGACTTTCCACTTCATCGCGCGAAGAGATTGTCTGTAAGTTTGTACAAATCGTTCAGCCAATCCGTTGGTTGCGGGATGATACGGTGCTGACTTCAGATGTTTGATTGCATTGGCTTTGGTGAATTTGTCAAACTCATCTGAAGTAAATTGAGGCCCACTGTCACTAACTAAAATTTCGGGCAGACCGTTACGAGCGAATACACTTCGTAGTATTTCGATGGTCTTTGTAGCGGTTGTTGACTGCGTGCTGATCACCTCGGGCCATTTCGAGTGTGCATCCATGATGACAAGAAACATGGTTCCTTGAAAGGGGCCGGCGTAATCAACATGCACACGTTGCCATGGCTTGGTCGGCCATGTAATGGCGCTTGTGTAGGTATATTTTGTACATGTTGACAGCCTGGGCACCCTTTTGCTATCTGTTCAAGATCATGGTCAATTCCTGGCCACCAAACATAACTTTTGGCCAAGGATTTCATTTTGACTACTCTCAAATGTCCTTCGTGTAGCAAGTGTAGAACCTGCGGGCGAAGTTTCAATGGTATTATGACTCTGATTTTCCACATCAGACACCCTTCTGAGAGGGAAAATTCGTTCCGTCGCGTGTTGTAAGGAGCGATTTCCTTGTCACCTGTGTAGGCCCAACCGACCTTTGTTAGAGTATATACTTTCGCCAGAACTTGGTCATTTTGGGTTTCAAGTCTCACTTGAGCACTAGACACTGGAACTGCGTCCACCTGCGATATGTGGAAGGCTTCCACAGGATCAATGACCTCTTCATCCTGGTCGTATGTTTTCTTCGTAGGAAGACGTCATAACGCATCCGCGTTCGCATGACTGGAAGTATTCCGAAACTTTATTTCATAGTCCATTCCAGACAAGAACAATGCGTAGCGCTGAAGTCTTGCAGATGTCATCGTCGGTACTCCCTTGCTTGGACTGAGAATTGATAGCGGCGACCACATATGAGTGGAATTTCTTTACTCCCCAAATCAACGCAAGTGCTTCTTTGTAAATTTGGGCATAGTTACGTTCTGCTGATGTCAGTGAACGTGATACGAATTCGACTGGTCTGTCAGTTCCACCTGCCGTTGTGTGAGACATGACTGCGCCAATACCGTAAGATGATGCGTCACATTCCAACTTTATTGGCAACTGCGGGTCGTAGTGTGTCAACACTTGATCGGAGTTCAACATGTAGTTCTAAATACACTACACTTACCTTTACTTTACTTTTTGTTACCCACATAATTAACTCTATACGGTAAGAGGACTAGGAAGTATTTGGCTTATTGGAAGTGCAGGTTTGTTTATCTATGTTAATGCACCTCAACGCTACGATGTGCTACGGGCATTAGGAATGCTATTTTGTTATGGGGCATTAATTAATGCATTCATTCAAAACCTTTGTTGTACATGTATCACTATACAATTCCCACAGACCGCACCTGTGCTTACGGCGAAGTTTGGAATATCGCAGTATTCGAAAGAGTCCGTGTTAGTGAGATCTTTGACTAGATCGCCTAGCCCGGAGCCACAGATGATGCCGATCGTCGGCCGATTGTCCGTTCGACTGAGCAGGAACTCTGCAGTCGACGTCGCGTCTTCATAGCTGGAGAAGAATGGTTATTTGCAATCAGGCGAATGATTAATGTGTAGTCACTAGAGTATATTACTATTAACGCTATTATACCTGTCAAACATACACTATAACCACTGGTATTGCTATGCATGGGGTAAGGCACGTTACAATTATAACTAGCTATATCAGCGTAACATTGGTCAGTTCCAACCCAAACAAACAAGCATAAACGTACCCGCACAATAATGTCATGCATGTTTAAATTGTAGCGCATCGGTCGTGCAAGAGATCATTGCAATGCGTGCACCATATATGAGCTTAGCCTATATCACTGATGCGAAATGCTGTCACCACAAAGGAATGGATCGGTGTCATGAAATCAACCCGATGTCCACTAAGAATTTATGTATTTCCGAATAACAAGTGTGTAAGGTTATGCTCAATTACGGTCAAAAGAACCAACGATACATACAGCTATAGTTTTACGACATTACTTTTAACTTTGTTCACCCCAAGTTGGCGTAATCAACTACCATAATACACAACTACAAACCCGAGAACGTTCGACGCTGACAATGTTGTGAAGCCGTCCATAGTGTAGTCGTTGGCGTCTTGTGTGTTGACACGTATACATCTACAACAGTTTGTACGGGCGGCTGCGCTCTGCTTTCGATATAATTAAATCAGCCCCAAACTCATGACTGTCAGACGACGCGTGTCAACACACACACCTACTATCAAGACGCTTATTGTGGCACATGCAGTCACGAGCTAGGCTGCTCTACTGGTTACACCAGTCTCAGTATTACGTTTATAATGCGCCGTTCCAACAATCGTTGCTCACGGCGCCTTACATAATGTTCGGCAAAAAATAGATAGGTTTTAGGGTTTGATTTAAAATCAGTGTATGTCATCGTTGTTGTGCATTTGCGGTAGCAAGTTCCATAGTGTTGGGGCTGATGTGTCACCCCAGCGAAGCGCTGCACTTGGTACCCAAAAATGATTGTGTTCACTGGAGCGCAGTAATCGCGTTGGCTGGCGTCGGGTCACACTTTTGGTGATATACTGTAGTGTACAGCCAGTCAGTGCTCGGTGCGTGAGTAGAAGAATCTTATACTCTACTCAGCGCTATCGGCAGCCAGTGCAGCTTCATCAATAGTGGTACACGATACAAATCTAGCCACCATCTATGGCACAAAATACAGATGATAATTTATCGGAAGCCAAAATATTATAAAATTTTGGTGGATCAGTTGCTAATAACCTACAACACATTCTAGGTAATTTAAATGACAATAATGAAAACATAGGTATGCTGACACATTCGCCATACATAGACACTTTGAAACTAAATGAAACTCTCGCTTCTACAAAAGATTTTTTAAAAGTTTTATTATCTTCAGTTTAAATACTGAATGCATTAATTCAAAGTTTAATTACCTTTCCCATATCTTATTGGACTTATGCAACAAAGGCATATGTTTTAGCACAATATGCTTGCAGGAAACATGGCTCTCGGAGGATTCAGACTTGTCTCAATATCATCTTCCAATTTATAATATTATCCATCAAGGCAAAAAATGTACAGGTCACGGAGGCCTAATTATATTTTACATCAACGTTGCCAATATAACATAAGGAATTTATACGAGGCATCTGATATTTGGGAGGGGCTGTTTATTGACATTTTTGGAGCGAAACTTAAACAACACATTACAATAGGTAATATTTATAGACCACCAAAACTAAATAACACAGACGTAGTAATATCCACTTTTAGTGGGGAATTGGCACCTATCTTGTCAAAATTAGGTACGGAACGCTCCGAAACAATAATAGTTGGAGATTTCAACCTTGATTTGCTGAAATTAAATGATAGACAACAAATCGGGGATTATTTTGATTTATTTTGTACGAATGGTTTTTATTCAAAGATCACTCTACCGACCCGTTTTTCTGTAAATAACTGTACACTCATTGATCAGATATATTGTAAGATTTCAAATCTTACTAGAGTTTGTACAGCAGATATACTTATGAGTAATATATTATATCATGCTGAGTAATATATCATACTAAATGACACTATTCTTCAAAACTGAAATAACAGAAAAACTCCAATTGCAATTTGTTTTGATCTGTCAAAAGCTTTTGACACTATAGACTACAATATTTTATTTAGAAAACTTGAACATGACGGCATGAATGGTATTCCCCTCACTTGGTTAATGAGCTACCTTTCCAAAAGACGCCAGTTTGTAAAATTCGATGACGTTATATCTTACACATAATTTGATGATATACAATCATCAGTTACTATAGGAAATCTAAAAAAAATCATATACAAATTACTGCCTTGAAGAATGCAAATGGTGTAATTAAATTAGTTATTCGATATTGGAACAGATAAGAACTTTTTGGAAGTATTAATGTAGTAATGTTTCACCTTTGCTTAGCACATGCTTCAGTTACTAAATAGTTTACTACTATTTGTTTTCTATTAATACTATTCATGTTTTATTGATGTTAGGGGGAAAGTGCTTAATAAGCATTGATATATAACAGATTTCTCCCTTTCTAATCGAACTGTGGAAATTTACATTATATGCATATGTTGTATGCATTTTTAAATTGGAAATAAAGAATTGAATGGTTGTGTCCTCTTCATATATTGGTTTACAACAACACTTATACTCAAAGTCAAAGCGCACCTGTACATATGAATATGAATATTGTCCAGCCATCAAAGACGTCCATCTGCCCACCTTCAAAATGGCACACGGACATCAACAAGGCGAATCCAGGATTTGCCCCTGCCTCTGCTATTTACTCTATTTGAAATGGTGTATTCATACGCAGATAAGCAGCACTGCAAGGCGACATACTAAGCGGTCGGTCGGTCGGTCGGTCGCTCTCGATGGTAACATACATCGAGATAGCCAGATTTTAAAAGTGTGTTACTGAATCATTCGATATTTCACTTTTCCTAAATGAAATCATATCAACAAATAATGAATTAATTATGATTACATATTTAGAACGAGTTCACTTTCTGGGGAATAAGCATGAAATTGGGTATAGTTGTAGCAAAACAAAACGTTTTGAATGATTTAAAAACACGTTTTTGACTTGTTCTGTAACAACACCATTTTTCATGGATAACTGCACACGCAAGCGTACTACCTGCTGCTTCATTTTGTCAAATTAAAACCAATACAACATATGGCAAGGTTGTATGTACACAAAAATAATTGTAGCGACAAAATTTTACCAAGCAATAGTACCGGTGTTGGCCAACGATTGTGATCCTAGAAAAGGAACATGAGTGGATTTATGGCTGGAAATTGACCACGTTCGCACATGACCTGCCAGGTGATACGGTTCAACGATTCTGGAGAGAAAGCAGTCATAGCGGATGCCCGGATATGCAACTGACACATTCCTGTCCCGGAGTTACAGGACACGAACCAGTCATCCGACACATTGAACATAAATCACCCGAGACGTCACCTCGTGCGCAATTATCTTTAAAAACACTTCAATCAATTCGGGGGGTTATTGTGAGTCTAGCTTCTTCACAATGTTACAGTGCCGTAAGATAATTCCCTAATGCCACATACCTGTTATATCTGTCCAAGCTCTCCTTATTCGGAATTATTATGGCCGGCCACGTTT
The DNA here is from genome assembly GCA_963995525.1 of Escarpia spicata. Taxonomy (NCBI): domain Eukaryota; kingdom Metazoa; phylum Annelida; class Polychaeta; order Sabellida; family Siboglinidae; genus Escarpia; species Escarpia spicata. The sequence goes on along the minus strand of OZ023214.1, from coordinate 11,602,604 downwards.
TTACTTCCAAGATGATCGCTCCACGTAGTTTTCTTTTTCTCAAAACATCCGGGCACGCGTATACTTCAAAGATGGCTGCCCCTACGTAGTCCTTTATGGTCGATGGTCGCTTCCACGTGTAATTATTGTCGACGACTTCTGTTTAAGTCCATGCGACTTGTCACCTTTGTTCCTGTCATGTGACTTCTTATCATGTAACTTCTCTTCATTTGCTCTCAATCGTGATGCCACCGTACTCTAGCAACGGAGTATTACTCTCAATTAAACCTTAATATTATAAATGTTATTGAAATACTGTTGCAGAACTACATTGGATGCTCGTTTCCACCAAAGCGGCAATGAATCGACACAAAAAGCTTTAATGACAACAGAACATCAACAACAACAACAACAGCAACACCATTGACTCGCAAGATGATGATTATCATGATGGCGTCGTTATAATCATCTCGCAAGACGACAATCACCCTACAGCAGCAACAACAACAGCAACACCATTGACTGGCAAGATGATGATTATCATGACGGCGTCGTTATAATCATCTCGCAAGACGACAATCACCCTACAGCAGCAACAACAACAGCAACACCATTGACTCGCAAGATGATGATTATCATGACGGCGTCGTTATAATCATCTCGCAAGACGACAATCACCCTACAGCAGCAACAACAACAGCAACACCATTGACTCGCAAGATGATGATTATCATGACGGCGTCGTTATAATCATCTCGCAAGACGACAATCACCCTACAGCAGCAACGCTGTCGGTCAACGCCCCTCAACCAGTTAGCGTCCTGAAGCAAAGTTTAAAAGGACCAATATATGTCCCTATATCGCATTGTCAGGCCATTGATCAAGGTCATCGTGCCGGACCTTAAAGTACCAGCGTTGTCGTTCGTTAATGACATCGTCGTAGAGTTAATTAAAGTTATCAGTCGCCAGGCGGAAGGGGACGTGGACGGCAATTTCAACAAATAGTGACAGTGCCACCTTTGTCTTCGTCGACGTGTTAATTGTATCTGCTTCATGGAACACATGGCTCACTTGTAATGACACATGCAGTTTCGTAAAGTTCATCCACACTCCTTCCAAGTATACGTGATGCAGGCCAAGTTGTAACTAAGTCCGTGTATCAATGTCGACATACCTCTCAAGCACACACGGCGACAAGCATGTTTCAGTCCTAGTTTCCTTGAAACTATTCTGTTGTATACATTTACAGTTAGAAATTCACCCAAAACCGCTCTAGCGGTCGAAGTTGTAACTAATTTCACGTACTACCATCTATATTTCGGTCAAACAAACACACATGGCGCGAGCAATGTGTTAGTCCTACTACCCCTTGGAAGTATGCTAACAATTATACCTTTGCAGCTAAATGTTCCTTGCAAGTTCACATGTCGCAAGTCAGTTTTTAGTCCTAGTTCCCTTTGAAGCTATTCTGACTGGTACCTTTTTAGCTTTGGTGACGTATGTATGTGTGTACTATTTATAGAATACGTGGATTCCGTTCTAGTTTAGGTGACTGTGTGTTATTAGTAGACCGTGATGACAACTGCTCGAGGTGGTGCCCGGTCAAGCCTGAACGTGCTTTGTTTATAATTCTAATTGGCTAGTCTTAATCTTATGTTCATTGCGCATGTGAAATGTGACATCACTTCCACCGTAGTGTCTCCTAGCGGGTAATCCATGTGTGAAGTGATGCCTTCTGGTGGGCATAATCATCGTTATTTCCATTTATTTTTTATATTTTAGTGCACCAGCGTGGTAACATCGTAACATGTTAGCGTTTCATTGCGGTAGCCTTGTAACAATTTTATATTTTAGTCCATCGGCGTGGTAACTTCCTAACATTTTTAGCGTTTTAGCGCGTTAGCTGGGTACAATTTTCATATTTAATGCATCAGCATGGTAACATCATACTATTTTAGCATTTCAACGTGTTAGCGGGGTAGAATTGTCAAATTCTAGTACATTAGCGTCATAACTTCACAACATTTTAACGTTTTACCGCGACAGCCTTGTAACATTTTCGTATTTTAATACGTCAGCGTGGTAAATTCGTAACATGTTACTGATTTAGCGCATTAGTGGTGTAGCATTTTAATATGTTAGTACATGAGTGTAATAACTCTTCTGAAATGTTTTATTGTTTCATCTCTTTAGAGTGGTAACATTTTCGTATTCTAATAAGTCATCGTGAAAACTTCTTAACACATTAACGTTTCACCGCAGTAGACTTGTAACATGTTCGTACTTTTGTGCGTCAAAGCGGTAACTTCGTAACATGGTTAGTGTTTTATCGCATTAAGCGGTAGCATTTTCATATTTTAGTATATGGGCGTGGTAACTTCCTAACATTTTAGCCTTTCAACGCGGTAGGTTTGTAACATTTTCATACTTTAACGCGTGAGCATTGTAAGTTCTTTATGATGGCCGAAAAGGGCCATCGCGTTTTTGTGTGGCAACCTGCAGCGCCATGGGGCGATGACGCGATGCGCGATGCGATGGGCGATGCGATGAGTGATGCGCGATGCGATGGACGATGCGCGATGCGATGCGATGCGATGCGAGATGCGATGGTACAAATTGTGACTACGGCTAAACCGTAGTATACTTGACAGGTATACATATATAATGTCACTGACTGTCTTCCTTCTTGGTTTTCTTAGTGAGAAACTTTTCATGGTACGGCCATGTCCATGTATGTCTACGCAAGTGACATATTAACGTTGCATAGCGCATGAATGTCTTGTCACATAACGTGCACACGTACTTGGCGTTGCTGCGCCATCTAGCGGACAACTGCATTACACACCTGCATGCATTCTTTGTACAATTGTCGTTCTGACGGGCATGCACGCGTAACGTCACTTTGGCTGAATACAATCGACGTTTCGTAGTCGCTTTCAGTCCGCTCAGAGGTACCAGATAGTTCTGAGCAAGGACTCACAAACGTCATCTCATGCGTCTTGCGGACGTGTTGTTGTAGCATCGTCAGAGTCGACAATACATCCTCGCAGTGGTCGCACGATATATGGTATTTATCTTTATAAATGCTCGACACTAACAGTTCCCTCAATGACGACGGAGAACTGGGCGGTTGAGGATTGTACCCATCCACGGCTTTGCCTAGCATAGGGGCGCATTCTAGTGGCGGATTCAGGCCTGTCATCACAGGACGAGCTACACACAAAGAGCTGACAAGTGCCAGAAGGCGCAACATCGGACAGTGACATTGACCGTTCTTTCTCATTAGGGATACACGTAGGTAAGCTTCCACGGTTATCAGCTTCTAACGGGATACGTGCATCCTCGTCACTGCTGCTGAACATTTTTAAGATGGCGTGATTAGCAGCCCTCGAAGCTTTCTTACACGAACATTGATCAGATCTCTTGCTCCTCGCCTTGCTTATAGATCGAAGCAGCTATCACTAAATCCGTTGCAATGTGCTGGTGTGTTACTGTGCAATGTGCAGCTATCAACGAATCCGGTGTAATGTGCTGGTGTGATATGGTGCAATGTGCTGGTGAGATCTGTGAAGCTGCGCCAGGTTGCGCAACATTAGTCAGTGACATTGATCGTTCTCTCTCATTAAGGATACGCGTATGTAAGCTTACATGGTTACCAGCTTCTAACGGTATACGTCCATCCTCGTCACTGTTCCTGACAATGTTTAAGATAGTGTGATTAGCGTCCCTCGAAGCAATCTTACACGAACACTGATCAGACATCCTCATCATTACTACTGACAATATCTAAGATGACGCGATTAGTGTCCCTCGACGCTTTCCGACACGTACACTGGTCAGACCTGTTCAATGCATCCACATCACTACTACTGACAATGTTTAAGGTGTCGAGATCAGCGCCTCTCGACGCTTTCTGACACGTACACTGGTCAGACCTGTTCAATGCATCCACATCACTACTACTGAGAATGTTTAAGGTGTCGAGATCAGCGCCTCTCGACGCTTTCTGACACGTACTCTGGTCAGATCTCCGGAATGGATCAGATGGCGCCACTCCGGTGAGTGTCATTGGCCAACAGGGAGATCCGTGATATTGTCCTGGGTCACTCATAGATCCCACTGCCATGGGAGAGTGGTGCTACCCGCGCTCTCGCACGTATGATTCACTCCTACGACGTCGATGCCTCCGTGACGGTTTACGATGGTTGGAACAACCAAGTAATAAATGGCCTCAGCCCCCGCCCCATGTAGAGCCAGGTGTTCCCGGGAGTGGTTACCACCGCACTCACGCGTGTATGGGGCATTCCTACGACGTCGTTGTTTCCGTGATATTGTATGATAGTTGGGACAATCAAGGGTTACATGACCGTAGTCACCACCCGAGGAGCAATTTGTCTTAGGTAGCGTGCAATCATGTGACTTGTGATCTCTTATCCACAAGTGAAGCAATACATTACACGTTGGACAGTAGTCTGTAAACACTGACTATTTCAGACATTTGCCATAGCATTAGACACTGTGCTTTGTGTAACCTGACATTTCGCAACAGGTGTACTCGTGGTTTGTGATCCGATATCATTTGTTCCAAGATAACAAGTTTGTGAAGCCATAGCATGCGTTTCAATGCTGCATAGTTGTTAGGGATATTGGCTACCATTGTGCTGTTGTGGTCTCACACCCTGTCTCATGACGATGAGAGAGGGGGCCTGGTGTCCCCGTTGAGCTATTGCTCTGGTGGATTTGTGAAGCCACGTGTGTTGCAACGGTGCTTGATTGTTGTGGATCGTGGTCACCACTGTGATAATGTGAGTAGTAAGTAAGTGACTGAGGCCCCCGTGCATGACCTAACATCAAAGGAACATCAAAGGGTTTTTGAACTCGACTCCGAACTTGACTCCTACTAATAAAAAAATCTTCTTATCTTAATTGAGTCAACATCAAAGGTTTTTTGTCCGGCTTTTTATCCTCTTATCTTAATTGGTTTTGACAGCTGTACTTATAAAAACATTTGATTGATTACCGTGACGCCGACCCACCGCGGCACGCCGCCAATTGTTCTAAGTACATTGGAGCTGCCCTCTAGCGGCTATGTGTGCTGTATGTGTGCTCTGTGGCTATGTGCTGTATGTGTGCTCTCCGCCCTCTAGTGGTATTGTTAGGAGTACTACATAACCGTTAGAATGATGTTTACGCCAGTGGTTTGCCGCCAGTTGTTCTAAATACTTACGTGGATTGAAGGTATCAGTAAAACCACTACATAACCACTACATAATAGCCCTATGCGTATAACCACTGTATAAAATCCTACGCGTATAACCATTAAATAACCATATGTCTGACGTTGATGAAATACGATACTGGTGCCGCTAGCTGCTGCGCCAGCCGCAGCGCGGTTGACCTGTGATCTTTTGTGCTAGATAATCGGATGACGCGCTGTTAGTGTGAGCCGCTGGTAATCAGCAGCGCCCGCATGTCTGGCTTGCCGTGAGTCGTGACGGCTAGATGCTGTTTTCTTGTAAGCTGTATTTACAGCGTAGAGCGGCGTGCACTATAGCGTTTCATAAACAAGGCTGTTTTATCGCCGGCTAGTTGGCGCGTAGAAAGGAGAGTGTTAGGGTACCATGGGAAAAACAAACGAACCGTTATGTAAGTGATTGTTTAATAACTACAGTTAAATTAATCCAATTTCTCTGAAAAGTCATTCGGTAACAGCGGATGTCCGTAAATGATTGGGCGAATTTCGGGTGGTGGATTTCCAAATCCATTTCGGAGCGCTTCGTTTGGTGGTATTGGTGTGGTCCATAGTTCATCATCCGACTCTGACTGGTCCCACCAAAGCCGGGTGCGTCTTGGTGAGCGTGGCACGCCGCGCACGGTGGCTGTGACGCGTATCGTCTGCCGTGCCTGTAAGGGCGGTGGCGTAACGGGGCGCTTGATGCTCGGGCAGTTTGGAGGCGTGGTAGGGGGCTTAACAGGAGACGGCGCCCTAGCTTGTAGTATGTAGCCTCGGCCCTGGGGTGGTGGTGGTGGTCTATAGGGCGGCCAGGGTAGGTTTGACGGCGATCTGAGAATAGAAAAAACATTGAATAGAAAAACAATATTAAATAAATGAAAATTTCCGTATATATATAGTTGAGTGAATGTTGTTTTGTTTGTTTAAAAGGTCGTGACGTACCTGGTGAATCCGTGACGCGCTTGTTGGTGGTTCTTTACTTTAGCGCTAAAAGTTTCGTGCGACGCCATATTCGCCTGTGAATGGAATGTTGTTTACAACGATCGCTGTTGGCGCTTCTACGAACGCGTGATGAACGTCACGTAGACAGCGTTCGCTTTCGCGACGCTGACACCGACAAAGCCATCATCGCCGACACCTTTAAGCTTCTCGGGAACAGTTCCTACGTGAAAACTATCACGCGCGTCGATCTCCACCGGGAAATAAAATACTGCACGACGGTCGGCGCCACGATGCTCGTCAACAACTGGCGCTTCCGGTAGCTCGACGTCGTCGTGCCCGACGGACGCTACGAGTTGGCGCTGAACAAGCGCACCGTCCGCTAGGCGCTGCCTATCCAAATCGGCTACTTCGTCTACCAGTACGCCAAACTGAGGATGCTGGAATTTTATTACGACTTCATCGCCACCTACTTTCCGCGTCCTCTGTTCCAGTACTGCGCGATGGACACAGATTCAGCGTACATAGCCCTCGCTGGCCACAACGTCGACGAGCTGGTGGCGGCGGCTATGCGCGAGCACTACTTCCGTCACCGCGGCGCCTGGTTTCCGGCCGAGTGCTGCGACGCGCACGCGGACGCGTACGTGCAATGCCGGGCGATCGTGGGACGCGCCCGCCGAATGTTGCGCGCGACGTCGCAAGTACGATAAGCGAACGCCGGGTCTCTTCAAAGAGGAATGGTCCGGCGGCGGCATCGTGCTGTGCAGTTAAACCTACTACTATTTCGGCGGCACCGCCGGCGATAAGTACAGCACAAAGGGGCTGAGTAAACGACAGAACGATATCGACTAGGACGCCTTCCTAGCCGTGCTGCGCGGCCAACGGAGCGGCGTCGGCTGGAACCGCGGCTTTCAAGTACAAGAATCGTCCGTGCTGAAGTACATTCAAGAGCGCGCGGCGTTGAGCTGCTTCTACGCTAAACGCCGCGTGCTCGACGACGGCGTCACCACGGCGCCCATACTCGTATAAGGCGGACTAGGGGTAGGGGCTAGGGGTAGGAGGGGCGCCCATAAGGCGCCTCCTAGGGGTAGGGACTAGGGGGTAGGATTCCCTAGGGGTATGGCCCCTGTAAGGCCCCTACGGGAAAGTAGGGGCGCCTATAAGGCGCTCCCTAGGGGGAGGTAGGGATACTACTACCAATAAAACACAGTACGAAACAACATGTGCGTTTTCATCGTTTTTATTTGCAGTAAGCAGTAAGCGAAAAAGCCAGTCGAATATTGTAAGCCAGAATAGTTCAATGCGGTTTTAGCCAGTCGTTAGCCACCCTATCGGGGCCGAATAGGGACTGGAATCCCTTTAACGGCATACCGCGGCATCGCAAGAGCAGGTAGGCGACGCAATATTGTCCGCATACGTTAGATTCCCCGCTCTGCAGTCTCCCGTCGTTGTACACCCACGAGTCGCCGCAGTTACGGCGAAGGAAGGCGCGAAAGTCGTCGTGCAGGGGCGGCAGGCCGTACGAATCGAAGTAGTCGCCTCGTCCGTCGACGTCCACGTAAAGAGCTACCCAGTGCTCCCCCGGTTCGCCGCCGTCGTCGGTGTTGCACACGAAGGCCGTCAGGAGCGCGGTGAGCCGTCTTTTCGGTAGCCCGTCTTTCGGCCTGACACCGACGACGATGTGTTTAGCGAACGGGTCGATCCGTAGGCGGCGCATCAGTTAAAACGTGTCCATGCTACTGCTCGAGCACGACGTTCCGGTTCTTGTCGATCTTCAGCACCGACTCGAACTCCCCGTGCACGACGACGTTCACCGTTTGGGGTAGGGCGACTGCGAAATGTAGCTCGGCGCGCAGGTTTCCCCTATGCACGAGGTTGAAATGGTCACCGTCGCAACAGTCGGGCGTCATATCGAAACCGAAGATGGTGTAGCCGCTACCGAAGTCGACACGCGTCAGGTCGTTTCCCTCGTTCTCGTACGCCTTTCCCGTTGCCCCGAAGAGGTTCATGTAGCTTCGGATGTAACGTCTCTGCCCAACGTTCGGCTGCAGTTGCTTGCTCGGTACCTGGCGTCCGTCGACGTAGAGCGCGATGAAGTTTAGGTCGTTGTGCTTCGCTTTGAACGGGTTTTTAGTGTAGGTCCCGTTAAAGGCGTCGTTGTCGATCAGGGTCAAGAACACGCGTTTCGGGAGGATGCCCAGGTAGACGTTCTCGTGCGTGTGAGACATCGTCCCCTGCGATATCGAGAACATCTTGCAGTCGACTCGACGTATCGGGTACTTGGCCGTACCTCGCGCCAACGCTTTAATGTGACCAAGCTGGACGGACGGGTTCACCTTAGCCTTTCGCACTTGCAGGTAGGTCTCCAGCAGCGAGATTTGCCACACCAGATCGACTTGCGCGCCTATGTGCGCAAAGACGTCCTTCGCGCGCACCAGTCGTGCCTTCACGTCGACGCCGTTCAGTAGGTACCGGTCTTGCATGAACACGTCGACGTGCAGGCGTCCCATCATCTCCACATCGCGGCTGTCCCGCGTAAGTCCGCGCCGCTGCGCGTACCCGTCGTTGTGATCCGTGGTCACCTCCATGGATCCGGCGGTGTCTTTGTAGCACAGAGCACCCTGGAGCTGCGTCCCTTTCGCGTCGCCACCGTAGCTCAGCAGGGTTTCGAGGTAGGCCCGATACGGATACGTATTTGTCGACGGCGTCACGAGCGTGCCGTTCAGCGATACGTCGACTTGACTGAACATCGAATGCAGAAAATTGTTGACTGGGGCCACGACGGAGTCGTTCGCGAGATCGGTACCGTCCCCCTGGAGCAGTTTGAAGTGGACGTACTGTCTAATACTCGACATCCCGGGATGAGGAACTCGATAGTCCCGCCGGCGTCGAGGGCCGTCAGCGGCTGGTGATCGATCCACTGACCGCTCTCGATGCTCGTCTGCGTCGTCGGCAAGGCGAACAGGTTCAGTTCGCTCTTTAGACCCTCGCACGACTGCCGATGCACGAACGCCATTCTAGCCGGTGGTTAATACATCGCTCGATTACGTCCGTTCCTGGCGTCGCCGCCTCTTCTTACTGGACGTCGCCGCCGTACCCGGTAGCTTTATACGTCGTCGTTTTTTCGTCGGCGACGGCCTATTCAGCAGCCCGTCAAGAAGGTCGGCGCCGGCCTCTTTCGCGATTCGTTTTACCGACTGTTTCAAATTCTTGCCGGCGACGACGTCCTGCGCCACGCGTACACCCGTATTAAGGGCGCGCTTCCCCAACGCCACGGCGCCTCTCTTGATAAGCGGCATGGCGCTTCGAAACAGGCTCCCGAAGAGATTGCCCAGACCGTGACCTCGCTGCCCTCGTCCTCCGACGAAGACCGGTAGAGCGCCGCCGACCTGTCGAATGTAGTAGTCTTCGTACGCGTTACGGCCCACCGTCATCGTCAAAACAGTTTAGATTTGCAGCGTCTGATGTGAAGCGTCGACACGAGTTTTCCCCACTCAAATGGTATCGGTAGACTGATGTCGTCCCTTATATTGATCTCGACCGAATCGAATTTTCGCCGCAGGAGAGGTACGTATTGGACGCGGTCGAAGAACTTCGAAATATTAAGTCCGTTCGTCCCGAAGACGGGGATGGCTCGAAGGAGCGAGGCAAACACGTCACCTACGACGCGCGGTTCCACGAGGTCATTGTACACGTACAGGGTGTCGACTCCCGCATTCATGTCCACCGTATACCGACCCTCGTACTCGTAGGTATACGCGACGGGGTCGGTGCTGATGATGACCTCGCCGGTCGTGTCCTTCCAGAGTGGGCTCGCGATGACGTCCGATTCGAAACCTAGTACGGACTTCAGACGGCTCCAAGGGGGGGGTGAAATTCGACACCCGGCGATAGATATATCTTCATCCGGTTGGTGATGGGGCTGTACTCCAGGCGGGCCTTGACTTTATCGGTGCTCAGTTTCATCAGTGCCTCGTTGACTTTATGCATCAACTCGTAAGCGCTGTTGTAAAAGCTGTGGGGGATGTTGCCCTGACAGAAAATCGCACTACCGTCGACGTCGAAGGTAAACGGTCCACTTTCCTTCGTCTTGCAAGTCAGGTAGAAGTACGCGTACGCGGCTCTCACGCTGTACCACGAATGCGTTACTATTCCGCATTCCCATCGACCCGACAGGTCGATGCGTTGCGGCAGATTCGTGGTGTAGTGAGTCAACGTGTTTTCGGGGTGCGCCTTCATAGACGCATTGCTCGGCAGGGTCAGGTAAAAGTCAGACGATGCCGCCATCGCGACGACTCATAAACGGACTCGGGAGTAGGTAACCGGGACAGCTACTCAACAGCGCCGTCCACAGGTTGGAGTCGCCCTGACCTCTCGTCAGATTGTATATACTCACGACGATAACCGTGTACAGGACGACGATCTGACACAGGAAGATGATCTCGGCTTTAGGGCAGTCGTTACCGCAGAAACGCCATGGAACGTGTTCGCGGACGGAAGTGGTGGTAGACTCGGTAGCGTCGACGAAGTCTGCGGTTGTGGCTACGTCGACATTGAAGCAGTCTGCGGCGACGGTTGTCTCCTCGTCGGTCATCGTAGCGCCACTGCGGTCTCTTAACGCAGCACCCTCCTTTATAGAAGAGGTCGTTGCACGCTTCGTGTAGTCGAGAGCACCCCCAGTGTCGCGTCCACAACATGACTACCGTCCGACGCTACGTCATCCTACCCTTTATAGTCCACGAGCGCCTTAATTTAAAGAGAGCACCCGTCAAAAAAGTTGTAGTTTGTTAGCAAAAACGTATATTACTAATCAACACGCAAGAGAGCAAACTCTTCCATGAATATATGGTTAGCTCTAAAAAGAACTGTTGTTGTTTGGGTCTGAAGAGAGGCTTTTGTGTTCTAATCTTGCGCCTCGGGTCGTCATAAACAGTTTGACTGTCACCATTGACAGATCCGTTCACTTCCTGTGCCAGCTCCGGGTCAAAGTCGTCCTCACTCGAATCAGACAAGTCCGAATCATTGTCATCATTGCCGATCGGGTGTGTCACAACGTAGTCATTCACAAGTTCGTTGAGGATGTCCCCACTTGCGATGTACTGCATGTTCACCAATGCCAATGCGTTGAAACACCGAGCAAGATCGTTCGACTTTGCCGTCTTCGGTCCATCCATGCCATGGTTATGAGCGTAGCCATCTTTGATTTTTCGAAGATCGTAAACACGAAACGAAATTCGTCCCGTAGTCTGTATTTCCAACGAAATCCGGTTCGATAACACGTTTAACTGTTAAGAAATATGTACACATATAAACTACAGCAACATCAAACTAAACTAATAATTAATCGAACTACACAAACAACTCCAATCCAACTTCCAAATAAAATTCCGTTAACTTTCACTGCGCACTCAGTTTTCTTCCAACGTATTCATGCGTACTGCTGCTATGGAACTGCTTGCTGTAAATAGCTTTTAATTCTAAAACGCTGCAACCTAGGACGAACTTCACGGTTACAAAAACACAAAAAAGTAAAAATTTCACTTAGGTAATCAGGAAACTACTTGGTGAACTTATAAATAAGTATGTTAGCTAAAAGATCGCAGCGAAATCTCAAAATCAACCCGATGACGCAAAATCAACTTTATGACGTGTTTGCGGGCAATTACGCCTGGCGATTTCCGACTGGTTTTCCTAGGCCGCCACACACACACACACACACACACACACACACACACACACACACACACACACACACACACACACACACACACACACACACACACACACACACACACACACACACACACACACACACACACACACACACACACACACACACACACACACACACACACACACACACACACACACACACACACACACACACACACACACACACACACACACACATATATGTACCCATATAATTAGTAGTCGCGAAGACGTGTAGGCGTTATTACAATACAATAAATTACAACAAAATTGTTGTTGTGGTGAAAAAAACACGCATTGATAACGATTAACATACAATAAATTAAATATATATATATAAATATATATATATTATATATATATATATATATATATATATATATATACTTTTATATATATATATATATAATATTGTATTCGGGCGCGTGCGTGTGTGCCGTGTGAGTATATGTATGTGCAAATGTGTGTGTGTTTGTGTGTGTGTGTGTATGTGTGCGCGCGCGTGCGTGTGTGTGTTAGTGTGTGTGTGTGTGTGTGTATGTATGTGTGTGTGTGTGTGTGTGTGTGTGTGTGTGTGTGTGTGTGTGTGTGTGTGTGTGTGTGTGTGTGTGTGTGTGTGTGTGTGTGTGTGTGTGTGTGTTCGATCTACAACACATAAAGCGGTATATAGTTTACTTAGATCTGCATAGATGTACCTTCTGTCGTTGTGATGGAGTGACAAAGGAATATATGAAAAGATAAGAAAGAATATAAGGAAAGATAAGAAAGAAACGTGAATGCATCGTCAAATCTACTCCTGTAGTGTGCGTTACCCGTTTATTTTTTTTAAATTAAAGCTGCGATGCTGGATTTAATTTGTCAAACAATCTGCATAGATTCACTCCTAACACTTCTTTAATAACACCGCGATTTCATTGGAAGATTTGCTTGGTAAAAGAAGTCAGTGTTAGAGGTCGTTGTCGGTCGCATGTCAACTGCACAATCATATAGTGAACATAAGCGCGGGAACAGGGAGGCAGCTGCTCCCACTGGAATTTCTCCGGGGGCCAGACATATGGTTCTCCCCCCATTAAATGTGAGCGTGAATGTTTGTTTTTGTGGCGAGCGTCAATGGCGGGTGGAAATCTAAATTTTATGAGACGATTAATGTGTATTTTAGTCGAATGTGAAAGGTTTGTGCAATTGGAGGGCAGAAATTGTTTTCTGCCCCCCTTCCTTAATAGGCGGCGCGGCGGCGAAATTTTTTTCTAAAGCACCTCCACCCGTCTTCGGATGTCATCATTTCAGCCGAGATAGCGGAGAGAAGCTGGAGAAGGTAAATTGACAGCAGCGGCGCGGCGTAAAAAATAACATATTCCAAAGCACTGTCCCCCCGTGTTCGGATGTCATGAGTTCACAGCTCAGCCGAGACATCGGAGAAGTTGAAGTAACAGCGGCGCAGCGACGAAAACAATCCCCCCCCCCCCCCCGTTTTCTGATGTCACAATCGAGCCAACCGAGACAGCCACAAGGTGAAGGAACGGTGCGGCGGCGAAAATTTCTCAGTGGTGCTGAAGCTCCGGTAGCCCCCCAATATGAATTTCGTTCCCGCGCCTATGATAGTGACTGTTTGCAAACATGATAATGATGGTTGTTATTATAATATGTCCTTTACATGTACCGTTTCATACCGTTACATATTTAAATGTGTTTTCCATTCTGGACAATTATTGACATGAAAATTATTAAATCATGGGAGGGAGGTGGATGGAGGGAAGAATGGGCGAAGGAGGAAGGGAGGGACGGAGAGGGGCATCTGCGTCTGAGTACAGTATGTACGGCTAAGTAAATATCGATAGTGGTAACCGACCCATTACCGTCGAGTTTCATAGTATAGATGGCCCAGAACCCGGCTGACGTGAGGGATGAGTCGGTGGAAAACGAGACGAGGAGCGAACGCTGACTGGAGACGATATCTTCTGGCAGTTCGTTGCCGCAGAGGTTGGCCAACATTGGAGCGTTGGAATAGCTGCCGTCGAAGAGGTTCACCTTGTCAAACGGACATCCCTCGACGACACTCTCCACGTGAAACTTCTCAAAATGAAGCTGCACATGCTGAAGAACGAAATACAGCTGAATCATCCTCTTACCCGGTTTTCAAAATGCGTGCTTATAACAATTACTATTAGTAGCCGACACCCAACATGGGAGCATCAAACCACTGGCATCACCCATCACCATTACAATATTTTGATTCTAAAGTCGTTCCCAATTTCTTCGATAGGCAGGAAAGCATATTGGTTAAACTTACAGTAATAGCTCTAATTAACTACCTTTGTGGCTTTTAACACAACGCCACTTGGTAGATCAGAGGCCAGTGGTTTAAGAAAGCAAATGACTGTACAAAGAGGCGAGTGAACTTCGATACTTGGGAGGATATACTGCCAAACTGTCCCCAATGTTAGCGCTTTAATGTTATTGATGGTTATCAAAGCCAATATTTTTATTTAAATATCTTGTTCGCGCATACATTCATAAACTGCCTTCAGTAAAAAATATATGTTAAAGTACATACCCCGTATCAATGAAACAATGCTAGTAAACAAATGTCAATGATGTGTGCGAGTTCTGAATATACTTACTCCTTCGGCTGGGAGTTGGATTAACCATTCGCAAGACATATCGCTGACGTAGTTAGACACGCCAAAGGACCCCCCAACGGCCGTTAGCAATGTCTGACCACTGCACAGAACTATAAGAAATAAAACAAGACAAGTTAATATGTCGACGTTAATACATTCTTTAAGAATAAGAATAACACAGGTTTCTTAGTAATTCAACTGAGTTGGATTCACAGTATACAATAGAATACAACTAATACGCTATAACTATCATAATTTTGCCCTTCATTCGTTATTGGCCGTTGTGTAAACCCCATGGGATTACACAACTACTAATAAGGACAATAATTTATTGAAATATCTGATCGAGGTTTCTGCGATCATCTTCGTCATCATTGGTCTGCCAGGATCGAAACATAGATGAGCCGTTTCCACATGGGATGTCATTCCGAAGGAAGTTCAGTCATTGCAACGTCAATATAATAATATTATTCCCACATCAGTTAGATATGTGTTTTTACTTGCTTCCCTGGTTTTTCCTAACGCGAATGAAATTTCACAAAGTGAACATTGGCATTGATTTTTCTGTATGACAATAGCTATAAATAGCTAATCTGATGGGTATCGTTTGGCAGTTTGTCTATAATCCCATATAGTTCTTTGTTTGTCAGCTTATTCGTCCAGTGGACATTTGAGCATTTCCTGAGAATATTGGTGTAACTTCCGTTAAGCTTCCTTTCCAGTCTTTTTGTGTGTGGTCGTGTACCAGCTCCTTAAATCAATATACTGGTGACGGTGGTCCTGAAGAACGACAGTCCGGGGGATCTTCCTACTGTCGATTCCCTTACATGTGATGTTATTTTATAAGACTTTGGGTCGAACAAATCCACGCGTTATAAGCAAACATGCACACACACACGCAAGTACACGCGCACAAAGACGCACACCAGCGATCCCATCAAAATTATGAATTCAAAGTAAAATAATAATTACACAGACGTTGTGTGTTTGGGCGGTTCTTACTGATCATGCCCATATTTCGAAACGGCGGGTGGTTGGTGGATACAAAACTTTCAATTAACAATCCTGAGGTCTACCTCCTAACCACCGAGCCCCACCATAATCACCATAATCACCATAACACACTTACGACCAATTATACCCCTCTCATAAAACAGGTATCATTATCAAAAGACGTAATTGCTTGTCCAATCGGGTAAGCCCTACCTTCGGGGTTGGTCGTATACGTCGCCCAGAATCCTGAAGCCGTGCGCGTCGCGTCGGTAGTGAAGATCACCAGTAATGAGTCGTAAGTGGAGAGGATGTTTTCCGGCAGTTCGCTACCGCAGAGGTGGGCCAGTTCTGGCGCCGTCGACTCGCGGCCATCTAAGATGACGACCTTATCAAAGGGACATTCCCCGGTGGCACTCTCCAAGTCAAACTTCTCAAAATGAAGGCGCACCCGCTGAAGAAAGGAAAGTTTTACTGAAAGTCTAATGATAATTCACTACTGTGTGTCTAATACTGTCTACATGATTTACCGAAAGTCTATTGATTAGTCACTATAGTGTTTCTAATAATGTCGATATGTTTTCACGAAAGTATAATGATAATCCAAAGGGTTTTGTTTTAAAAAAAACACGTAGTTCGCGGTGACGTTAGCCAAAGACTTGTTGGTGTAGAATATATCGATCATAAAGACCTTCAAAGAAAGAATGCTAGCGTGTATGTGTGTGTGTGTGTGTGTGTGTGTGTGTGTGTGTGTGTGTGTGTGTGTGTGTGTGTGTGTGTGCGCGCGCGTGTGTGCGTATGTGCGTGTGGTGGTGTGTGTAGTGTGGTGTTAGTGATGGTGGTGGTGGTGGTAGTGATGATGACGGTGGTGGTGGTGGTGGTGGTGGTGGTGGTGTGTGTGTGTGTGTGTGTGTGCGTATGTGTGCGTGTGCATATAAACATGTCGATTCTGCAAATACTTACGCCTTTGACCGGGAGTTGGATGAGCCATTGACAGGACATACCGTTGATATAATTGTCAACACCGAAGGAGTCCTCAACAGCTGTTAATACCGTTTGACCGCTGCATAAAGCTACAAGAAACAAGAGTATTGTCGAGGCGAAGTTAATGCACCATTCACTATTTAATGCGCGCGCACACACACACACACACACACACACACACACACACACACACACACACACACACACGCACGCAATACATAGGAGACTCAGGTGGATTGGGAAAGTTTGCCGTACACCAAACATAAACCTCATTAGCATTACTTCGAATAACAAAGAAAACGAGGAAGGTCACGGAAGAAGTAGAGCGACCAAATCAGACAGAACACTAAACTCCCGCCTTTTAAAAGCAAAGCGGTGTGCACTAAATAGGACGAGATGGACGGTGTGACATCCAAGAGGACCGTGAGGGGTTCAGTTGGCCAGTCATGTAAGTAAATTATTAGAAAACGTCACCTGTTGTCACCTTATTGACAAGAAGACCCATCGTGATAGTTGCTACCAGAAGACATGTCCACTGCCGATCGCACATCTTACGGAAGAAGAGCTGTGAATACTGCTGGAAAACAATGAGTCTTCTATTTTTTATTGCAACAGTAGTCTACAAATTCAAACATACATTATGCAATTAGGTAGATGCATGCGTACAGGTGCTTTCTCTGCAGAAGCTTTCGCCAGGTGGAAATATTAATATTTCATTGTTATCAAGATTTCACAAGACTGCCACCCAGACCAAAAGCTGTAGATGGCATGTGAGAAGTACTTTGTAGCCTACTGGATGCTCATTATTTTTGAACGGTCGTGTTTGCTAGGTCCTATCACATTGCACAGACTCCAAGTGACAGGACATTACATTTGAGATGCATTCACACATGCCCGACAGACACACACTCTTACACACGCACGCACACACACACACACACACACACACACACACACACACACACACACACACACACACACACACACACACACACACACACACACACACACACACACACACACACACACACACACACACACACACACACCGCAGTTTTGCAAGTAATACGTAGTAGAATGTTCATCAGACATAACATTCTGTGTAGTCTTTGTCTGCAGCGAACGACATTAGAAATTGCGCGTACCTAAAGTCAATGTAAATAAACCTTGTTAAACCATGCAGAAGTATACATTAACATTGGTCAGTGGAACGGCTTACGTGGTAATAAATCCACATTCATGTCCGCCGTCTATGGGCTGCTGTGTTGTTGCAATTAGTGCAGTTTATGTAGCTTTATAGAGCTCCACCGGTGACTCAACAAAGGCTACTCGATAAGCCAAAGGCTACCTTGTCCACTTGTCATCTGGGAATTGTTCACGTTGACATTCTTGTTAAATCATGTAAAATATTTAAAAACTATTATGCAAACAAGCTAAATTTGAAAGCACATGTACATATTAGTGTCTTTAGTGCGTTAGTTGCTTAGGCTCTACAGTCAAAATGTAGGTTTCCATGATGCTTTCGTTGAATAATGTCTGTGTTATGTTTACACAATTATTCAATAGTTTTACAAATAATTGTAAACATAGTTTGCAGATTTTATATTTAAAAAATCACCATCGCTGGATACCTATTTTTGCACACAAAGGCGTTAATTACGTTGTCAAAATATTTGCTTGCTTGCAGTGATGTCCATTGTATTTGTGTATACACGTACTATACCTGCAGGCAACATTAAACGAAACCACAAATTACCAGAATTGTAACACATTTATCTCAACTTGTTTTCGTTATTTACAATACTACTTACGTTGTGGATTCTGTAGATCAATAGAAACGGCAATTTCTGAATGATAATGCTGTTTTGCACTCACCTTTGGCAAACAAACTCAACATGTGCTCACCTATATCACGTAGACTCTATCCGTGATGCAACTAGATACACCTCGAAACAAAGCAGGTCCTGACATGACTTCTCAGAGTTCACCGTGTACAGACGGCCACGGTCTGTCGCAACTTTGCTTGTAGAACAACAACTGCGGCCTCACAACCACGCGGAACAAATACTGGCTCAGTCGAATGCGTTCTGCATTCAGAACGTGTTCACGGTGTCGAGGAGCGGGGTAGTGTTGAAGATTTCGTGCAGTCCATCTGGTTATGGGCGGATCCAGAGAGGGTAGTCTGGGGGAGAAAGGCACAATAACCTATACTGGCGGCCCGACGTAAAATAATATACGGTGCTCTGCGCTGGACCGTCAGCACGAATCCACAGTGTCGCGCTGTCGGATCGTTCATAACACCGGAAGGGGGGACGGTGTTGTTGAAAAGTTTCGCCGCCGCGTCAGAGTAACTTAAGCTTATTGTAACCTGAACGGGGGCACATTTCCAAAGGTCTAGAGGGAGTCATTCGAAAATGTCTACGCATGACAAGGGAGGGTCTATACTAGTACAGGTAGGTACAAATAATGCATACATGGAGGGAACAACTGGGACAGTACAGAAATAAAGACAGTTAGTGAGGAAGTTAAAGAAGACAAGAGTTGAACAGATTATTCTCTCAGGAATGTTGCCAGTAATGGGAGGAAAGGATGGCGATCAACGCACTAGTTGAGCAGATGTGTGAAGAAGAGGGGGTAGGATTCATAGATTTATGGGTATACTTTGTTGGGAGTGAAGATATGTACACGAGAGATGGCCTCCATTTAAGTGGAAAGGGGCAGTTCGAAATGTGGCGGGCATCCGCCATACTTTCTGCAACTACAGCAAAGTCGTACACAAACTGGGGAAAAGTATGCGACTGTTTCCCAGATAGCGAAGCATTTTAACACGTCCCGTAAGTATGTTTTAATCGACTCAAAGTTATTGCAGTCTGCAGACGCAGCGACAGTGTAGGCTGTAGCATTTGCAGTTATTAGGGCCTGGTCGAAATACAATATTCAATAAGGAAATATTATGTGTAGAGAGAGGTAGAGTGGGTTCAGATGTATTCATGTTTCAGAAACACAGGCTTCTATTTTAAATATTCTTTGTTCAGCCTTTTGTTGGTTATCATTGATTTTAGTCGAAATGTATAGGCCTATTTGCATTACTATATTAAACGGCTAGGCTAGTGCGTCTAGATATATTTGTCAGGTTCGATCGTATTGAAAAATATTTCATAGGATATGTGGCATGAAAGACCTCCAGGGATTCAGTTGTATTACATTTTTGAAATCTGTCATTCAATCATTTGCTTATTAACATTTGAAAAGATTGTTAAACATCGGGTTTGTTGTGTCTTCAGTACAGGTGCTAAAAACACTTCCAAACACTAAACCAAAGCATTTAAAATGCTTTGACTAAACTCGTCTATTGTAGTGACATATAAATCCGATAGGGGCGACATGGGTTTGTACGTGGTATGCGCAGTTGACGCTAGGATCGTAGCGTCATGCTGGCAAGTCGCTGACTGGTTAGTTCAGTGTGAGCGCACCGGGAATCGGCGAAAATACAACGTTAAACATTGTGTTTGCTAACTCAGTTGTAAAAGTTGTAGAAGTCAATAGTCTGAGCAGGGCATAATACATTAAAGAATCTATCCAGGCTGAAGAAATAAAATTAGAAAGAGAAGCAGATTGCAAAGAAGCCTTTTTGTGTAACATAGTTACAGGAAACTGTACTGTATTATTATGGGGGATTTTAACCTTGGTCATATACAAAGAAAATAAGTAGTACAGGCAGTGAGAACCACAAGTGTTACTTTAGTGTTAGTACAAGATAGTTTCCTTTTCTCAACATGTGCCTGAACCAACCAGGGGTGAGAATGTGTTAAATATAGTTTTGTCCTCACATAATGAATTAGTTGACAATGTCAATATATGTGAGCCACGGGGGAGTAGTGATCACAGCCAGGTACATTTTACCATTAAATTAAAATCAGAAATGAATGATAAAAAGCAGTACAGGAGAAACTTCCACAAACGAAGATATAAGGACATGAGGAAATATTTAACAAAGGTAGATTGGAACAATACACTGAAGAATAAGACAACAACAAAATGCTGGAATATCTTAAAAATTGAGAAATTGAGTGCATTGTCAATAAATTTTTCCCCTTGAAAAAACTAAGGAAACGGTCCCGAAAGAAACACTTAGCTAAAAACCATTAGAAAAATTAAATAGAAACAAATGATGTGGAAGTCGTATAGACGTACTGGAAATGATGAAGACTACAACATTTATAAAGAAGCTCTTAACCAAGCTACAGCTGGAATTAGAAATTCAAAGAGAAGCTATGAACAACAATTAGTAATATAAAACATGACAGCAAGAGTTTTTATGCGTATGTTCGAAGCAAACAGAAAGTTCAGGATAAGGTCGGTCCTCTAGAAGATGGTGTTGGAAATATAATACCAGAGGGATTCTTAATGGCACAATACCTGAATGAGTACTTTAGTTGGGTGTTTACCAGGGAAGATATTAGTTCACTGCCAGTACCAGAGGCTAAGTTCAAGGAGACAGAATCAGGCTATTTAGGACAGTTAATTGTAACCCCGGAAATGATAGCTAAGAAAATAAGGGCTATGAAGAATAATAAATCACCTGGAATTGATGGGATTCCACACGAACTCCTATTGGAAATTGTAGAACAAATTAGCATACCGCTTGCAACAGTTTTCAACTTGTCATTAAAAGAGGGAGTGGTTCCTTTGGAATGGAAAGAAGCAAACATTATACCGTTATTTAAAACTTAAGGTTACTGAACATTCTTCAGGATAGTTCGTTTTCAAATTAGAAACTTTCATTTTTCATATCCAAGAAGTGAAGTCCACAGTGTACAGGAAGAAGACGCACACTGACCAATACCTGAATTTTGCATCCCACCACCCCAAACATCAGAAGTTGGGAGTTGTCAGAACCCTTATGAACAGGTGTGAGACAATAACTTCGGAGGAGGGGGACAAGAAAGAAGAGGTGGAACACCTGAGAAGAGCTCTAAGAGTATGTGGCTATCCGTCGTGGGCCTTGAAAAAGGTGACAGATAGCAGTAAGAAGAAAAAGACCAACAAAAAGACAAAGGACAAAAACTATCGAAGCCAAGTAGTCATCCCATACATAGAGGTGGTCTCAGAGAGAGTACATCGAGTACTGAAAAAGTATGGAGTAGCAACGGCCATGCGTCCCCACACCACCCTCAGGCACCTATTGGTACATCCCAAGGACAAAGTACAGCTAGAAGAACAGGGCGAATTGGTGTACCAAATACCGTGCAAGAATTGTGGTGCTGAGTACATTTGGGAGACAGGAAGACTACTCAAAACAAGACTGGAGGAACACAGAAAGGACGTAGACAACACGAAAAATGAGAAATACACAAGGAGCGGAAAAAAAGATTGATGTCTACCATCAATAAATCCGCCCTTACAGACCATACGACAACTGAAAACCATATCATAGACTGGGAGGGAGTGAAAATTGTAGACAAAGAATCCAACAGAAGGATTCGGCAGATCAAAGAAGCCATCTGGATCAGAAAAACCAAAACACCCATCAACAGAGACGAGGGCAATTACGAACTGCCTCACGTGTACGATGACGTCATTCAGCGTCATAGGTACTGATGAAGTCGGCGTGACACGTCAACGAAAGCCTCTACCAGGTAATTTAACATGATTCTTGGATATGAAAAATGAAAGTTTCTAATTTTAAAACTTCAGGGTTCGGGAAACAAATCAGAGAACCACAGACTAGTGAGTTTAACATCGGCGATTTGCAAATTATTAGAAAGACTAATTAAAGATCACATGGTGGATTTTCTTGTTAAACATAACGTGATAAACTCATCTCAACATGGGTTTCTAAATGCGAGGTCATGCTTAACAAATACGTTATGTTTTTTGAAGATATCATTAAGTTGGTAGACGAGGGATCACCAGTAGATATCATCTACTTAGATTTTCAGAAAGCTTTTAACAAAGTGCCACATCAAAGAGTACTGCTTGAACTAAAAGCCCATGACATAGGAAATGGTATAATTAATTGGATAGAAAAATGGCTGATTGACAGAAGACAACGGCTGAAACTGGAAATCAGTTTTGAGTGGGGTACCAGAGGGATCAGAGGACCTATATTTTTCCTTAATATCAACGATTTGGACGATGATATAACAAGCAAGGTGTTGAAGTTTGTCTATGATACCAAAGTGTTTAGAAGGATTAAATGTGATAGAGAGACAGCATTTACAAGATGATCTTGACAGTTTGATTAAATGGTCTGAAAAATGGCAAATGTTCGATTTTGGAAAATGTAAATGCTTCCACAAAGGACATGGGAACGAAGATGCAGAATATACAATGGGGGGTACTGTACTAAGTACTACTGTAAAAGAAAAGGACTTAGGGTTAACCATTAGTGCTGATATGAAAGTTTCAGAGCAGTGCTGAACTGCAGCTTCAATGGAAAATCAAATCCTTGGGTTAATTAGGCGATATATAGCATATAAGGAAAAAGAACTGATAATACCGCTGTACAAAACAATAGTTAGGCCACATTTAGAATATTGTATACAAGCGTGGAGACCATATCGCAAGAATGACATAGATATGGTAGAAAGAGTACAGAGGAGAGCGACTAAAATGATACAAAAACTAAGGGATCTTAGTTACGAAATACGCCTAAGCGAATGTGGTTCAACAACACTAGAGACCAGGAGATTGAGAATAGATCAGATAGAAGTGTTTCAAATATTGAATGGTTATGAAAATATTGATACAAATATTGTTATCAGTTAAGAAAGATGGAAGGACTAGAGGACATGAAGTTACATAAAGGGGCAGTGTAGATTACATATAAGAAAGTTCTACTTTAATAAAGGACTGTAAATGAATGGAACAGATTATCTGCTGATTCTGTGGGTGCTATAGTAGCGTGAATATGTTTTAAAATAAAATTGACACATACCTCAGAAGGGCGGGATACACATAGATAAAAACGGTCGGACTCTCGATAAGCCAAAAGGCTTCTTTGTCCACCTGCCATCTAGAGTTATATCTCTGGGTGGCAATCTTGTTAAATCTATGGAACAGGAGTATCACAATTCCAGCAAACAATCATGACAAACGATGGGGTGGACCGCCGCGTGGTGAAGGAGCAGTTTTTAGCATTGACCATTTTTTATCGAAACAGATCAACTGCCGAGTTACGATCGTCATACACAGACGTCCTACCATTGTCCACAAGGCGAATGTCAACGTCCATGCCACAAAGGCTATCGACACCAACCCGATGGAGATCGGATTACCTAAAGCGAAGCAGTGGTGGTTAGAGCACATGGAAGGAGTTCACACCAGTGAAGAGAATACGCACAAGTCGGTTTCTTGGGCTGCTAACCACTCGAGTAATCTGCATATGCGGGTGGACGATGTGAAGACCTGTGTGTCCAGTTTGTTGCCGCTTTTCTGTGATATCGAACAAAGGAATTTTCTGCATATGTTATGTTACAACATAACAATACACAGCGTGTTGACACTGTCTGGGATGTCCACAAATTTGGCAGTCTTAAAGAACAAGCAAAGTAACGGAGAGGGAAGGGGTTCGTCGTCATTTGAAGCACACCTCGCTTCTGCCAAAACAATGGCATGACTTCTTGCGGTGTGACGAGAACAAGACGATGTTGTTCCCATTCTTCAGCCACGCTGTTGGTTATCTGCGGCACCGCACAAGGAAACTTGTAATTAACGCGTTCAACAACACTGTGTTAAGACCGCAAGACATTGGCGACTTATTTCCTTGTGCACACGAAGAGGCGCCAAAATGATGGGCCACGTCGGTGATGCTGCACAAGATGGCTACAAAGACGGCATGCTCCGCACTGTAGTGACGTTATTGTTCTTGCAGTCACCGTACAAAGAGTTTCATTGGAGTCATTGTGGGTATAACGTCTGGTCCTGGAAATAAATTCAGATACATACCTGCTCACGCAATAGCATGCTCACTTGAACCGAGAGTATGCCAAAGTTTTCCGTTTTTCCTCGCGATCAGCGGATACAACAATGTCAGCTTTTTTAAAGTAAAGAAATAAAACTCCATGGGACACTGGGAATGCCAACCCGGAAGCTACTGACGCATTCTGTACAATGAGATTGAGAGTGTGAGATGCACCTTCGCATCAGAAGAGAGAAAGTTGGATACCATTGTGGACATTACCGCAAGCCTCACAAATCTAACTGTCGGGAATTGCTGAAGTGTGGCTGTCTGAAAGGCTTTAAGCCGAACACG
Source organism: Escarpia spicata (assembly GCA_963995525.1). Taxonomy (NCBI): domain Eukaryota; kingdom Metazoa; phylum Annelida; class Polychaeta; order Sabellida; family Siboglinidae; genus Escarpia; species Escarpia spicata. The sequence continues at coordinate 11,577,889 of OZ023214.1, read as the reverse complement.
TGTACACGCAGAAAGGCGGAACTGTGCTGCACTGAAATGTGCAAATGTGGCGGGAATTGTGGAGCACCATGGAAGCGATTATCAGACACCTTTTCTAAATGTAAACCTACATTTGTTGACGGTTGTCATCTTTAGAAAATATCGGCTATGGATATCAGACGAGGTCAGCAGTTAATTATTTGAATTCGTTACCTTACATTTTATTTCGGCACTGGTTGCAGGTGAAGTACGTATCACATCCAGTATAAAATGCTCGTACTTGTATTTCGCGCCGTTCACGGTCAGACGCCGGCATACCTCGCCTCACTCGTCACGTCTTACGTTCCGCGCCAGGCCCTGCGATCTGCCGATCGCGCGCTGCTCACCGTTCCGCGCCACAGCCTCGAGCGATACGGCGCCGGTCGTTCTCTTGCGCGGGGCCGACGCTCTGGAACGCGCTACCAGAGGATTTGCGTGTGATCGAGTGTGTGAACACTTTAGGGCGCGTCTTAAGACACAATATTTTAAACTTGCTTTCAATGTCTAGTTTTATGTGACATCATCATATCAGTTTTATGTGACATTATCATATCATAGTATTTATTGGTATATTATTTTAGTTGTCTACTATTAAACTAGTGTATTGTCTTAATAATTATTTGATAATCATCATCATCATTATCATTGTGCAGCCGTAGTGTCCCGTGGTTGGGCGAAGGCCTCAGCATGTCGTTTCCTAATATGTCTGTCTTGCGCTACCCTCTGCCAGATGGTCAAGTCCTGCGGTGGTGCTCTGATGTCGGTCGCTGCATGCGCTGGATCTGTGGAGCTACTCTGACCGCGGAGCGCTGGATCATCTCCGGGCGATGCATCAGGCACTGATCCCGTGGAGCCCCGCGTTGCCGTGGTCTATTCTTGGCATCACGAGCGAGTGCACTAGAGTCTTACCCGTTGTAGTTGTGAGTCTTGCGCGTATTTTGGCGATGCGGAACAGTTGGAAGTACGCGCCACGCGATGTGTGATCGAGTATACCGAAAGCAGATCTAATTTTATTTATTAATATTTTATTGTACATTTATTTTGATTATATATTTTAAATTTTTATTTAAAGTCATTATCAACAATACCATACCGTAATTTTGTATATAATGTGTATTGAATTATAGCTTTAGATCATGAATGTTTAGCACAGTTCTCTTTTAGGAACTTTATAGACGTTTTATTTTATTACTCACATTTTAGTACCTCTATTAATCATTACATAAATATTAGTATTTTAGAAACATTGTCAACACCATTGAACAGAGTTGTACTTTGGAAATGAATGTCTAAATAAAGTTATTATTATTATGTAAGTACAGCTTTATGAGACACACTTCTTAATATGAATAATATTCGTTTTAACTGGCGCCATTTTACAAATGTCGAATGTGAATGTCGGACAAGGTCAAAATAAACTATTTGAAATCGTTACCCCGGAAAACCTACATTTGAATAACAAAATTACCAGCTGTATATGATGTAGTGGTAATAACTGGTGTCATCGGCCGTCGTTTTCTTCAATGGCGGCCATGAATTGTCAATGAAGATCAAATGCAAAATGTTTGCATAAATTGAAATCGCAGGTCACCCTCTTTTCTTTTGACACCAACAATATATATATATATATATATATATATATATATATATATATATATATATATATATATACAGCTCTAGGTGGCGTAGTTCATAAGGTGTAGGGACAATAATGCATGTCGATGGCCGTCATCTTTAAAATGGCGGAAGTGAATGTCGGACAAGGTCAACAATAACATATTTGATATCAGTACTCCCGAGAACCTTTATATTGATCCCAAGATAAAGGCTGTATGTGGCGCAGCTTCACAAAATATGAGGATTGTTAGTTTTGGCTGGCATTTTAAAATGCCAACGGCATCTAGGGCAAATTCAGAGATGCCCCGGGGTCAAAATATTTTTGTCTTGATAACTTCTAACTATGTGTCAAGTTTCATGCTTTTATCAAAAAGTGCACGATTCGTCAAAGTAATGGAGTTATCTCTCATACAATATCTCCAGCATTTCGAATGGATGGCGCTGTCACATATTTTGATGCAGGTTCAGACAGTGCATCATATACTGAAACAGTACATGGAAGTAGTGGGCCAGCTTGTGTATTTTCTTATGTCAGCAACAACGCCGACGCGTTCGCAAGCCATGGTTGCTGCACCGTCGTACCCCTGACCCTGTCCAACGCATTTTTTTAGATCCAAGTCGAGTTTGTTGATGGAACGGAGGATCGCTATTGTGGAGTGGCTGAAACGGGCTGGTACTACCCTGTCTAGCGCATAGGTGAGCTGCATGGCAGCTGCCGCGCCATTGTTGGGGGGCAGATGCCACCATTGGGGGGGACGATCGCCCCCTCTAAATACGCTGGAGATATATTGGATTAACCCTCCAATATTTATAGCCTGCAGGTTGTTTTTTGTGAGTCTCGGGGGACAATTTGACGTTTTCGGATAGTCTCAAGGTAGGTTTTTTGTCGAACACGTGGAGGCCCCAGCATGCCCAGTCTGTACTGCTCTAAATCCGGCAATGTTACTGATGATGTTTCACCGCGCGCTGCACTCCACCTATTGCGTTTTTATTCCACTCGTGGGCCGAAATGATGTGACGGCCGAAACGTATGTGCGCCACTAGCCTCGTTCCTGGGATGAGTTCGTCCGGCAAAAAGCGTTCATTAGGAAGTGCCAGGTCATTCGGAAACATTTATTGTTGTAAGTGGTTTAATGTAATAATCATGTATGTATAATGTGGTGGCAGTTTAAATGAATTGTATGTAAATCACTAGATGCGTTAAAGACATGCATTTCAGTCGTATTATCACTGTGGCATTGACAAAACCACTAACGTTCAGACGCAAACGCTAGCTGATTTGAGTTAGATCATGATCATACATGACATGTGGGACAGGTTTCATCTATTTTAAACTACATTTGCAGGGGGACTCACAGAGAAACCTGAAACTGGATGCATGGATAAAGACAGCACAAATAAATCAGCAAATAACAGTCTGAAAAACTGTTCTGACGCTGGATATAAATGTGTTTGTTTAAATGCAAGGAGTTACAACTTACACTATAATACTGTTGTGTATAGACTATAGACAGTAGTATAGTGTAGTCTAGACGTATACGGTATAGTCAATAGACTATAATCTATATACTAATATAGTAAACAAAAGAAATGAACTAAACATGATTATGCAATTTATGGTATAAGATATTGTCGACCCACAAATAATAGGTATAACCGAATCACGGCCACCACCGATATACCAGATGACGAATTGGGACTGACAGGCTATGTAATGTTCAGGAAAGATAGAATAGGAAGAAGGGAGGTGGAGTTATTTTATATATTAAAGAATCTATCAAAACTTGTGAAATAGAATTAGAGAAGCAGATTGCGAAGAAGCTGTTTGGTGTAACATAGCTACAGGAAACTCAATGTTAGCGGTTGGCTTAGTTTAATGAAGTCCAGACATAAGCATAGAAGAGAATGAAAAAGTATGTTTTAAAGGAAGTGAGCAAACGGGACTCTATTATTATGGGGGATTTTAATCATCCACGGGCATATACAATGGAAATCTTTACAGGGAGTGAGGACCACAAGTTTATAGTACAAGATAGTTTCCTTTCGCAACATGCGCTAAAACCAACCAGGGGTGAGAATGTGTTAAGGCAGTTTTGTCCTCACAGAATGAATTAGTTGACAATGTCAAGATATGTGAGCCACTAGGGAGTATAGTGATCACAACCAGATACATTTTACCATCAAAATAAAATCAGAAATGAATTGTAAAAAGCAGTACAGGAGAAACTTCCACAAATGAAGATATAAGGACATGAGGAAATATTTAACAAAGGTAGATTGGAACAATACACTGAAGAATAAGACAGCAACAAAATGCTGGAATATCTTAAAGAGTGAAATTACGTGCAGTGTCGATAAATTTGTTCCCTTAAAAAAACAAGGGAAACGGTCCAAAACTAAACACTTACTGAAAGAAGCCATTAAACAAATTAAGTACAAACAAATGATGTGGAAGTCATAATAGACATATTGGAAATGATGAAGACTACAACATTTATAAAGTGAGGTGCAATACAAATTGTATCTAGTGTCTGCAGCTTTTCGAGACATAATCATCCCACATGAGAAAATCCCAAAGAATAAATGTACAATAATACCGAGATGCCACGTCCATAACATCAATTTAAGTTGTTTTTGCAATACTCTGAAATTAATAATATCACTTGATGATGCTGTGGCTTCATTCCTAGATGATCTACCATCCTTTTGTGACATATCTGTGTAAAAAAGGTCTCGCAAAGTTACACACCAGCACTGTCCAGCATGAATATTGTTAGGTAGACAGGTAACATGTACCGGTATACAACAAGAAAGATTAACGTCTTCTTGCATAGTTCAAGAAGTTTTTTTTAAAAATAAATTTATCCTTTTGTGCTCAAAGATGAAGTGCAGCCTGTACACTGGGATCAAACACAAAAATAATTGTATATTTTTATGTGCAAAGTGCTTGAGAAGAGATCCAAACACCTGACTTCACTGGCAGTTGTTTCCGATAGCATAGTTGATGACAAGATAACCACCCTAGCAAGAACTTGCAAACAAGTGAAACAACTAAAGATTTGGTTAGATGGTCAAGCCTTTTATTTCAAAATGGATACATTGCCTATTGTCTCTCTCTCATTTGGTGTTAACTAATTCTGGTGTTTTGTAGTTTATTTTTGCCACCTCACATTACATAGGAAGAGCAAAGTTGATGGAGTTGATGGCGTATTGAAACATGCAGTTTGTGATGTGGTTTGCAGCCAACTAGTTGAGGGTTACATATGTTAATTGATCTGTACAAGCATGTATAAAGTTTTGGGTGGACCCATCAGATTGATGACCTGCACTTAGCAATCAAAGTGCCATACAACATTTGTTCAGGGACACCAGTCATTAAGACCAGCCACCCCATCAAGTGGCTTGGTGGTGAACTGCAGGTCTTCTTAAATTCAATTGCTTCAAGCAAGATGCTTTCATGATTTAACAGTGCCATCACAATCAGGAATGGGAGGCTCTATTGCTTCCATGAACATCTGCTTTTGCCGTTTGAAGTAACTTCATAGTACTTAGACTGCATGTTAGGTAAAAATGCATCGACAATGCAGAATTACCTACTACAGTGTACCAGTAGCAACGGTGACAAAATCCACTGGCTAATAATATTGTTTCTTTGACAAACAAAGGAGCACAATTGCCCACTGGTGACAGTGATGAATGATCAGTTGATCAAAATGTCATGTACTGCACTAAATTTAAGTGCACTTGCAAGTGCAACCTTCATTTGACAAGTCAATATTCAGAGATCAGTATGACTTCAGAGAAATATACATTTCCCTATTTTATAATTATACATAACTCTACTGACTAAGATGTGACTAAGAATACATTTAAATTATAAATTCAGGTTTTCTTTAATTTGTCATTAATAATTTTAAAAGATTTGTGTCCTTCAAATTTGTGTTGTTCATAATTTTGTTATACACTGTCATTTAATGAAGATTTGCATATAATTTCATAACACTTTCCTAACAACGCTTAGCTGGTATTAAATTGTTAATTAAAACTTTAATTACTAGTTTTCTGTGTTTGCATAAAATTTACTATCACCTGAATGTTGCAAACAACTCCAAACTTATTGACAATATAAACTAATCTAATCATACATTAATTATAACTAGCATTAAGCTTATTAAATATAATATTTTTTTTTAAATCCATCATCCCTAACAGAGCAGAGTTTTGCACTTATGTTTCACTTGGATCAAAACAGGTTCCATGTCCATATTGGTTTTTCAGTAACCAATAAAAAATAAAAAATAATTTTTCCCAATATTAATTAATATGCATTACTGTACACAAGACATCATATTGACACAATCCATCATTCAAAAGAATATGATCTAAAATCATTGTACACTATTGAAATGAAAACACACGATTTTTTGTGCAAATGAAAATGTCAAATCGCATGCCACATTTTCCTACTTTTATGTTTAATCATTTGTTATACAATATAGATGCTTCCAGCAACATTACCAAATACAGTAAACCTCGCCTAAGTCAGATTCAATCAGACCGGGAGATTTAATATGAGTAATGCAAAAATCTGACTTAACTGAAGATGATATATTCCAGCATTAACATAAAAAGCAGCCCTCTAAAAGCCCTTAGGTACCTGTTAACAATGCCTGAATGTGACTAGGTACTGCGGTAAATCTACAGACGATGTCCACAAGCAACAAACACAATGTTACGCAGTATTTGAATAGTCATGTGCGTCCTTTGGCTCGAAGCTCTAATGTTACAGCTTATTATTGATTGCAAAAGTCAGTCATCTTGCTCTGTGTAAGTTTTTGTTGCGACTTCTTCATGAGAATGTCCTCCCACTTGTCAGTGAACTCTTCATGAGAATGTCCTCCCACTTGTCAGTCAACTCTTCATGAGAATCTCCTAACACTTGTCAGTCAACTCTTCATGAGAATGTCCTCATACTTGTCAGTCAACTCTTCATGAGAATGTCCTCACACTTGTCAGTCAACTCTTCACGAGAATGTCCTCCCACTTGTCAGTCAACTCTTCATGAGAATGTCCTCCCACTTGTCAGTCAACTCTTCACGAGAATGTCCTCACACTTGTCAGTCAACTCTTCATGAGAATGTCCTCCCACTTGTCAGTCAACTCTTCACGAGAATGTCCTCCAACTTGTCAGTCAACTCTTTATGAGAATGTCCTCACACTTGTCAGTCAACTCTTCATGAGAATGTCCTCACACTTGTCAGTCAACTCTGCATGACAATGTCCTCCCACTTGTCAGTCAACTCTTCATGAGAATGTCCTCCCACTTGTCAGTCAGCTCTTCATGAGAATGTCCTCCCACTTGTCAGTCAATTCTTCATGAGAATGTCCTCTCACTTGTCAGTCAGCTCTTCATGAGAATGTCCTCCCACTTGTCAGTCAACTCTTCATGAGAATGTCCTCCAACTTGTCAGTCAACTCTTCATGAGAATGTCCTCCCACTTGTCAGTCAACTCTTCACGAGAATGTCCTCTCACTTGTCAGTCAGCTCTTCATGAGAATGTCCTCACACTTGTCAGTCAGCTCTTCATGAGAATGTCCTCCCACTTGCCAGTCAACTCTTCATGAGAATGTCCTCCAACTTGTCAGTCAACTCTTCATGAGAATGTCCTCACACTTGTCAGTCAACTCTTCATGAGAATGTCCTCCCACTTGTCAGTCAGCTCTTCATGAGAATGTCCTCACACTTGTCAGTCAGCTCTTCATGAGAATGTCCTCCCACTTGCCAGTCAACTCTTCATGAGAATGTCCTCCCACTTGTCAGTCAGCTCTTCATGAGAATGTCCTCCAACTTGTCAGTCAACTCTTCATGAGAATGTCCTCACACTTGTCAGTCAACTCTTCATGAGAATGTCCTCCCACTTGTCAGTCAGCTCTTCATGAGAATGTCCTCACACTTGTCAGTCAGCTCTTCATGAGAATGTCCTCACACTTGTCAGTCAACTCTTCATGAGCATGTCCTCACACTTGTCAGTCAACTCTTCATGAGAATGTCCTCCCACTTGCCAGTCAACTCTTCATGAGAATGTCCTCCCACTTGTCAGTCAACTCTTCATGAGAATGTCCTCACACTTGTCAGTCAACTCTTCATGAGAATGTCCTCTCACTTGTCAGTCAGCTCTTCATGAGAATGTCCTCACACTTGCCAGTCAACTCTTCACGAGAATGTCCTCACACTTGTCGGTCAACTCTTCACGAGAATGTCCTCACACTTGTCGGTCAACTCTTCACGAGAATGTCCTTACACTTGTCAGTCAACTCTTCATGAGAATGTCCTCACACTTGTCAGTCAACTCTTCATGAGAATGTCCTCCCACTTGTCAGTCAACTCTTCATGAGAATGTCCTCACACTTGTCAGTCAACTCTTCATGAGAATGTCCTCCCACTTGTCAGTCAACTCTTCATGAGAATGTCCTCTCACTTGTCAGTCAGCTCTTCATGAGAATGTCCTCACACTTGCCAGTCAACTCTTCATGAGAATGTCCTCACACTTGTCAGTCAACTCTTCACGAGAATGTCCTCACACTTGTCGGTCAACTCTTCACGAGAATGTCCTTACACTTGTCAGTCAACTCTTCATGAGAATGTCCTCACACTTGTCAGTCAACTCTTCATGAGAATGTCCTCACACTTGTCAGTCAACTCTTCATGAGAATGTCCTCACAGTTGTCAGTCAACTCTTCATGAAAATGTCCTCACACTTGTCAGTCAACTCTTCGTCTTTGATGTCACTATTGCTGAGCCTCAAACCCTAGTGTTGTAATGTCCTGTGAGCCACTGAGTTTCGGTGTGTTATCTTCTATATTCGGGGTGTCGTATGATTTTGATGTTCTGCTCGTCACTTAGAGTGGACAAAGGTTCTGCTGTTTCATCAACACCAACACATTCGTCCATCGTTCATCTGGTACTTGTACTCCAAGCAACCAAGTGATCATGTTGAATACTACTATCCGACTTAGGCGAGGAAAAACATACTATTTCGGATCAAATGACCGACCCAGTTTGTCCGAGTTAGGTGAAGATCCGACTTGCATAATCTGACTTAGACGATGATTTTTATGGGAAATACATTACAAGTCAATCGTTTCTCGGAATTCTGTCCGAGTTGAGTGAAGATCCGACTTAGGCGAGGTTTACTGTATAGATATCAGATATTCCATAACTCACTGCTGAAAAACACCATATTCTTCTAGTTGTCAGAATTGAGTATCCACTGGCCAGTGGCGCTCTCATTGTCATCCTCAATCTTGTTTACAACCACATCCAAAACAACTACTACAAAAACAAAGTTATGATTGTTGTTGAAAAATACTATTTTACTGATTACATCTCTATCAGGTATTGCTATTTACAATGGTATTTGTTGTGGAAGTATTATACCTTTTGATTTTTCACACAGAAAAGTGTGGATATTTATTTTAGCTGTATTGCTGACAAAAATAACGTTAAATGGTTGTTTGTTTATGACATTGCTCATTTGAAATACATTTTGATAAGACTTTGTGTTGACTTAATTGTGTTTTCCAGTTTTGACTCTGCCTTCTCTTGCACAGTGCCATGGACATGGTCATGGAACAACCACTGTGTCTAGCATGATCAGATGAATTTACTTGTCAAGTAAAGGTAAAAGGTAAGTTCTTATTAAAACGTATAGCTTGTCACAGATCATGTTTTTTAACCGTCAAGTCAATTATTGAATCAAAATTGTTTCTAGTAATTATCAAGATATTGTAGTTTGTTATGTTGTTTGAATTAAACCTACGTTTTCTTTGAGAAATTGTTTACAATATATTGAAAAACACAATTACGTATACAATATTCGGATATCTGGGTAGGCCTGGTTCTGTATGAAGTCAACCAGTGATAGAGCTACATAACAATGTTAATATATTACTGCCACCACAACTGTTTGGTGAGTTTAAACATAACCGATTTCTACACTGGCCAATTATCATGGTGTGATTGCATAACATCATAACAATGTGCACATTTCATATTTAGCAGGTATCATTTGTATCAAAATGAAAGGGGAACACGTGTTCTCCTACTTCCTGCACAAGTTGGGCCTCGTTACCATGGGAGCAGGCACGTAGTCTTTATACTAAGTCTATTGTAAAAGTACATACATTTCAAATTAATAAATGCTACCCAATGATAGATACCAAAGACAGTTCCCTTATGTAGCCTCTAGATGTGTATATATACAACAATGGCGATTGTTGATTACTTAAGATTAACTTCCCTGGTAATTACAGTAGATAATAAAAAAATCATATTTACCCTACTAGGTATATCCTTGGCAATCTTTCACTCTCTAGGCATCCATGTTCATAATATCAGTATTATGTATAAGGTGATTCTGGTTTGTTCTGCATCTTAGTTCAAGATCCTGAGGATTTAGGTGCTATAAAAGTTTACTTATCATTAATTATTATTAGACCTAACCATGCCTTTCTGGTAAACCACCTCTCCATATCATCTCGCAACATGCAATAACATTAACAAGACATAATTAATATTAAATTGAACAACTTGTAGTTTTTTTTGCTTACCATGATTGTATAGTAAAGTATATTTGCTAGCATATTATTATTATTAGAACTGTGGTTTACTAATGTGTCATTTAAGAACACACACACGTCTTTGCCTCACAGTTGTCTTCTGGTTTCAGCATGTGTCATGAGATTCAATTTATTTTCAATGGCGTATGGGATCTTGCTGTTATTTGCACCTATTGTGCCTAATCCCACACTTAACACAATGTCAGGTGAGCAAATAAAATATATGTTATAAAACAAAAGTTGCATTTGAAAAACATGACTCAACAACTTGGAAGTCTGAGGTATGTGATCATATGTCCTTTCACTTGTAAAAGCTGTGCATGTACCTGTTGTCGTGAATCGGAGATAATGTGATTACATCACAAATTATGTAATCAATTACAGTAAATGTTACGTGTTACTATGTATTAATGTACAGTTACCAGTATAATTACTTAACAAATGAGTGTGGTTGATTACAATTACTCTTGCATTACAATCAGGATTACATTTGAAGGGTTTCAGGGAAAAACTAATTATATATACCTGGTATATTTTTTTACGTTTTAACAAAAACTATATTCTGTGCTTCAACCTCAGAGCATAAATGAAAACTTGTACATGATGGTGGAATATCTTAAGAATACAACATCACAGTGACTGTAAGCAAGAACCAAACTTTGTTGTACTTTTCAATTATGAAACTGCCTAGTAAATAATTTTACTTTTATCACGTTTTGCCATGAAACCCTTCATTTGTTTCCAGCTGACTTATTGCTACCAAATTTAGGACAAACAGGCTCATTGGAACAGATGCAAACAAATCTGGTTAATGGAATTTACCTTTGTGTGATGTGTTGTATGACTACTTGTATTGTAGTTGAGACCTGGGCAATTTAAATATGCACAAGAAAATTGTAACCATAATTGTAATCACTTTTTATGATTACTATGGTAATTCATGTAATGAAACATGGTTGTGGTTACCTTGCCTTTTTGACCTAATTGAGTATGAGTATGATTATTAAAAAAGTCAACGATTACGGTGTCCAATTACACCACTTGTGAATGCAGCACTGCTGTTTTGTAGGCGTGACAGGTAAGTACTTGTCGGTAGTGTTGGCAACCAGTGGGTCAATAGTGCTGTGCCAGATGACCTTCCAGAGCTATCTGCTGGGACAAGCTGGTGTCATGGACGAACCTTATGGTGCCATACTCGGAAACTGTAAGTAGTCCATCTTGAAAATAGAAATTAAGTTAAGCACACGGTGAAATCAAAGAAAATTGTATTCGTTCTACAGTACATTTAAGAACATTTTTTAACAAACAACACAAATGTGGTGCAGTCTGGTGCCACTTGAATATATCTTTACTGTTTCTACACTAGCTACCATGCCATAATGTAGGTACCTATCTTGACAAACAAATTATGATTACATGAACATTGTTACCATTGACAAACAAATTTTCTTTGTGAAGTAGCAAGGTGAGTTGTGTCACCTAGCGGGATAGACCTGTAGTTTCCCTGGTGGACTTATTCATGAGCGCGTGGTGGTACGTAGCATAGTGATGCAGAGGGGTATATAAGCAGGAGCTCAGTTCAAATCTGCCTCCATTGGTCGGCATTGGTCATCAGAGTTCACATGTTTTAGCAGAAGTTTCTATTATTAATTGCAGATTTGAGAATTTAATTTGTATATAAAGTATTGGTTTATTGTGTGTGTTTTATAAATTTGTATCCCACCCACGGTAAAGTTGAAGCTGGAGCAGGACTGGTGGGAGCCCCTGGCCAACATCTCTGTTCAGTGAAAAACAAAGTTACAAAATGCCCCATTTATGAAACTCGCACACATGATGCCATACATGATAACTTGATAAGGGGTGGTCTTGTAAGTTTGTAAAATTCAGACAAATGCAATGCGCTTCATATTGATTCAAAGCACCACCCACTCCACCAATACGTGTGGGATTTGTGACTTTGAGCAGCTCAACTTGTCTTCCAAAACGACAGCCAATACTCGGCGGATTGAACTGACCAGACATGTTTGCCAATAAACACCCACCATTCTGTTGAGTTCTTTGGACCATTTCACTAACATTCTTATGAACTCATCAGTTCAATTTTGATTTTAAAAATGGATTACATTCCTTAATACAATGATCTTCTGAACTGAAAACTGTCAACAACATGAAGCACCATCAGACGCTTTCGCTGGTTATGTATCATGGAAATAGTGTCCTCAATGATGCGCAGCAGATTTTTCCATTTTTAAAAAGCTCCGTAAATCTAACAACAAATTCTGTTTAGTAATGGATCTTTGTAAGCTCATTATACACCTAATATCCACAATAATGTCGATGTTCATCAGTAAGTTGTAACGATTAATCGACCACACACCCCTAAGGAAACCCACCCATAAGCAAACTGTATGGACTTTGCAAACTTGTGCGACCACCCCTAGCTGTTAGGAGCATATTACTCTTCTGTTTTCAAAATGGCACATTCTGTTTTCTAGGATTTTATTAATCAGAGTACACAACTACTGTCAAACAATGATTCTAAGCAACTGATTGGTTGCTAACTTTTGAGATTTGTTGCCCTCAAGTTCATTATCTGCTCGCATTCATGTCGCAGGTTCAACAAAGGAAAAGACACTGAGACAAATTGGATTTCAGAGGTGAGCCATTTCAATTGTTAATCACAATAATGATTATATGGAGGTACTTATATACAACCTGTAGATATATCCACCTATCTCATTGTCCTTTGAGTAAAAATCTGGAAACCCCTTAAGCCATCTGAAATATATAACTAGGGTGATTTGGACCGTATTGTAAAATGTAAACATCATATGTTCATTATCACGTTGTCAAGATGTTCAGCATATTAAATCTCACAATGTTTTGCAGGATATCTTTGGAGAACAAGATTCACATATTGCACCTGATTGGCCCCGACGTTGCCGTCTTCTGTATCTTCCTCATGACTAGAATGATCTACAAGAATCACCTGCCAAAGCCCTACCTTTCATGGGAGACGCTCCCACTACCCGCAGTGAGGACAATCTACATGGTCGCTGTCACCAGTGAAGTGAGCATCTTCCTCATCACCCTCTTCCTGTCGGTGTGCAGTGTCATCCACCCGTCTGGTCTCAGTACTGTCTACTTGCTGCTCTTCTTTTGCATCATGACATCCTGGTCCTACCTGATCAGACTGCCAAGACGCAAGCACGTCAAGAGGATATCGGCGTTCTTGAGCGCCTACACAGCTGTGCACCTTATAGTTCTCTACTTGTATCAGTTCCACTCGGCACAGGACATACTTCCACGACAAACAACTTTATCCAGGTAATAATGTAGAATAATAATAAGAATGATATTTACTTTATTGTACGGTACATTGATCTGCAAAGCGGAATTTAGTGTTAAATAAGTACAGTATTATTATTATTATAAATACTTAATTGCTAAAAGTAATTAGTTAAATTATAGTAAATTAGTAAAATATATGACACATATATATGAAGTAATTATATAAATTGATAAAATATATACTATAGACTAGCTGAACAAATAGTAATAAATTAATTAAAAACATGATATATATGCGTCATAAAGTATATGTAAGAACTAAGGCAGTTCTTCTCACTGTTCCCCTCTGAAATGGATGTTTCTGCATCTGGTGAACCTGTACTTTTATTTCCAAAGATTTTCTCCTTGTTACTCATCTGACATTTACACCCATTCTCTCGTATCCAAAACATTCATCCATGTAACCTTATGACATCCATTTCCTTGTAGTTCTAATGTGTACCAGCCTAATCTCCACTTCTAATTTCATGCTATGTTGTCTGTCGTCTTTTCTTCTGGATCTTTATTACCGGCATTGTTCCTCATTCATCCACACAAGCTGACACCATATGAAAGAATGAAGTCAGTCCTATAGCTCTGGTTGCAGTGAACTCTGAAGACAGTCAGGTCCAACAGCTCTGGTTGTTGTGGACTCTGAAGACAGTCAGATCCAACAGCACTAGTTGTTGTGGACTCTGAAGACAGTCAGATCCAACAGCACTAGTTGGTGTTGAGTCTGAAGGCAGTCAGATCCAACTGCTCTGGTTGCTATAAAGTCTGAAGACAGTCAGATCCAACAGCTCTGGTTGCTGTGGACTCTGAAGCCTGTCAGATCCAGCAGCTCTGGTTGCTGTGGACTCTGAAGATGGTCAGATCCAACAGGTTTGGTTGCTGTGGACTCTGAAGACAGTCAGATCTAACAGGTCTGGTTGTGTGGACTCTGAAGACACTCAGATCCAACAGGTCTGGTTGCTGTGGACTCTGAAAACAGTCAGATCCAACAGCTCTGGTTGCTGTGGATTCTGAAGACTGTCAGATCCAACAGCTCTGATTGCTGTGAACAGAAGACAAGCAGACCCAACAGCTCTGGTTGCTGTGGATTCTGAAGACAGCCAGATCCTACAGCTCTGGTTGCTGTGGACTGAAGACAGACAGATCCAACAACTCTGGTTGCTGTGGACTGAAGACAGTCAGTTCCAACAGCTCTGGTTGCTGTGGACTGAAGACAGTTATACCCAGCAGCTCTGATTGTTGTGGACTCCGAAGACCACCAGTCCCACCAGTTCTGACAGTTCTAGTTGGTGTTACAATTACAGGTTAATGGGATTGACAGCTGTTGTCATAATGGACTGTTCATACAAGCCTTGGGGAATGAAACTGAATTCAGAAGCAACCTGGCCTATGTATGTCAACCCAGCTGTCGTTTATATGCTCTATTATGTTGCTGTTGTCAATTACAAAGACCGTATGAAAAAGGTAATGCCTTAATATTTGCTTTGACTTACTTTATTTGAGCTGCTTGTGAACTTCACTTCCGTGCTGTCCTTTACCACATTTGTGCATAGGAATTGTTTATGTTATATGAATAT
Organism: Escarpia spicata; assembly: GCA_963995525.1. Classification (NCBI taxonomy): domain Eukaryota; kingdom Metazoa; phylum Annelida; class Polychaeta; order Sabellida; family Siboglinidae; genus Escarpia; species Escarpia spicata. The sequence continues at coordinate 11,562,716 of OZ023214.1, read as the reverse complement.
AGTGGCTGCTGTGTTCTTTTCAGAAAGCCATCTCTTTTTCAAATATTTCCGTGTGTTATTGTATTCAAGACAAATTCCATACAAGGTTCAGTCCATGTCAAATCAATCACTGAAAAAACATCACCAGACTTTAATTTTGTTTAAATCTAGAACAGTTGTTGGCTCACATGAGAACATCAGAACTGCAAATTATACAAAATCTGGGTCCAGTATTATTGCAGATATAGGTCACTGAACTTTGATCTGATACACATATTGACTGTTTCATTAATGGCCACAAGCCTGCTACTAATAAAGCTAGAAAAGCAGAGGTACATTTAATTTAGTAGAGTAGGGTGAATTTTTGATCTGCAGGTCAGGAAATACCACACTGAATTCCACTATATCTGATTATGGTAAAGAGATTCTCGGGTTGCTTTACCCCTAGTTCAAATTACCATATGACACTAAATTTAATGTCTCTCTGAACATTATTAATTTTCCATCCTAATAATTTCAGGGATGCACTTACCTATATCTTCAATAATACTTGGTTTATATTTTTAGTCCTTTGGCTGAAGGTCCAAGGGACTATTGCTATCACTCTGCGTCCGCCGTTAGCTGCCGTATCTCAGAAACCGTTCTGCAACTTTTTCTCTAATTTTGCATAGACATCATAGGGCACTGTCACTATGCACGAAAAATCTGTATTTTATTGAATCATTTTAAGGGCTCCCTAAGGCCTCCAAGAACCCCAAAACTGGTAAAAAATGTAACATTTTGCCTATTTTTTCAAAAACTGTTCAGCAACTTTTTTTCTAATTTTGCATAAATGTATCTTAGGGTGCTGCCACTATATACAAGAAATCTGTATTTGATTCATCATTCTAAGGGGCCCCCAAAGTGCAAAAGTTTTACATTATCTAGTGATGTGGTTTTGAGAAGGGCCCTTGAGACCACCCCCAACAGTAGATTTTGTTTAATGTGCCACAAAATCAACAGCATGACTAAGCTCTGCAGCCTAGTGCTACTGTTCCAATGAGACCTTGACTAATCTTTAAATTGGTCACAGTGCCCAGGCAGAGTAGACACACTTGACCCCTGTTAGACTGAACAGTTGCCTAACACTTTTTATCTTCAAAACTATTGATTTTCTATAATTGCAAGTTGTGTTTATTTTGATGTTCATTTAATTATTATAAAATGGTGTGACTGTGGTGTCTATTGGTTAAAGATGTATTGTCTGTAGAAACCTGTAGGTGACAAACATAGAAAATTAATATTCTGGACAACTATAGAGTGAAATATCCTACACTTTGTTGATATCAAATGCATTCTACTGTTCGGTTTACCCATGCCATGCCTTGTGTAGACATGGTACTGTGTAAATCAATTGTATCAATACAGACTAATAATTACAGATTCACAATATAGTTGACACCTAAAAAACCAGATTCACAATATAGTTGACACCTTCTGAAAAGGCTGACTAGTTGAATGAGACCTCATAAGACCATAACATTGTAACCACAAAAATATACAGACTAGTCAGTTAATAGAACGTTGCCGAGTGCTGGAAACAACTAGAACTAGAACCAAATGTCAACCAATAGAAGAGTTGACATAGTTCCGCTATACACAAGCAAGAAATCTGTATTTGATTGAATCATTCTAGTGTCATCAGCATATAGTAGAACATTTTCTACATCATCACCACTAAGGTTGTTGTAAATTTCACCAGCTGCCATGTCAAGTCCGTTATAATTGTGACTAACAGTGTTCAAAATGATTCAGGTAAATAGCAAATAGCAAAGGACACAAGTTTTCTCCTTGCCATACCTACATGAGAAGAAGGCTGACACAGCCTGGCCCTGATTTATACATGATTTAGCATTTTTGTACATGTTGTATACAACTTTCAACACAATACCATTAATACCGCATGAAATTATCTTAGACCACAGGGAGGACTGGTCTACTAAATCAAATGCTTTCTTATAATCGATGAAGGCACAATAAAGCTTTTTGCGTCGAGACAAATACAATTCAACCAATACCCCTATTTGAGCACTGCCTGTTCTTCACCTATTACATTCGCTTTGTTTAGGTATGTGGTCAGTCTGGTGTTCTGAATCAAGAACACCAGACTAAGGATCAATGAACACTTGTGCAGAATGTCACCCACTTGGCAGGTTTAATTGATCTATTCAGCAATGAGGACACTGATTAGGCCTCACTCTGGACACTGTCACTCACAGTGTTGTGTATATACAGCCTGTATTGTCTTGGTTGGTGCATTGAGCTAATCTACTTGACCATGAATCAGTGGTGGCTCTGGTTGTGTATTACACCCAGCTGTGGAGCTAAGATTCTCTGCCTGCTATTGTTTGGTGGAAACTGTGACTAATGTGTAATTGGTCACTGGCAGTAGCTTGTGTCAACAGACAGCATTAAGCCACTAGACCTCTGTTAAACTGGACAGTTGCCTGTAGGTTTTAAACTGTGTCAAACAGTGAGTCTACCTTTTGCTCTCAAATAATCTGTCCTCTTAGTTTTACACATGAAGATATAATCTGGCATAACTTGATAAGTCTTTGTAGCAGCACATTTGTACTTCCAGTGTATCATTGCAACATAACATACATATTACATACTGTGTGCCACAGTTGAATGTTGTGCATGTAATATTTCCATGCAATCCATTTGCATATATAATGTAAAACTTCCAACAGCTGTTTTCTTCATTTTCACTTTTTGATCCCTACCATGTTCAAGGCTCCATAACTTTGTAGCAGTCATAATTTTTGAAATCGTGTGAAGCACCCTACCAAACCTTTACAAGGATGTAAGAAAACAATGTTACAATTTTTCCGACTTATCACTCATTTGGTCAGCTGGGGTCACATATAGGCGTATTAGTCCAAAGGACTTCAGGGCCACTTGGCCCATTTTTTTAATTGCAGTTTTGATGTTCTCACGTGGGCCAGCAACAGTACTATACTCTGCTACATGGTATAAAATTGCATAGAACTGGTTGATTTAACGTGGAATAACCCACAAGCGATTTTCCAGAGAAAAACGGGCAAAGATTAATTTGCTAACAGTACACATTGGTGTAAAATAATGTGGTGGCCTAGTGTAGGTTATAAATAGTACTGTTATTTGACATACATGTATATATGGAAATGTTCTTGCAGAAGCCACAGCAGTTTTTCACCATGAGAGGGCTGCCAGAGGAGAATATAAGTCAACACAATAAAGGGATTGCATGCTCAGACAGTGATGTTGATGACTTGGAAGGGCTTGGTGAACGTGGCAACACTCCCCATCTTATTTTCTACACACCCCAACCATCTAGCACTGATCTAGACATTGATGAGGTATGTCAAGTTTACCTCGCAATGCTCTAGTACACTCGTTTTACAAACTGTGATTTCAGGAGAGGTTTTGTTAGCTGTTTTGTGTACATATCCTCATATTATACAGTAAACGTCACCTAAGTTGGATTCACCTAAGTTGGATCTTTGCTCAACTCGAACAGAATTCTAAGGAACAGTTGATTTGTAATGTATTTTCCATAAAAATCTTCATCTAAATTGGATTATGTAAGTCGGATCGTTGCCTAACTCGGTCTAAATGAGTCGGTCCATTTGATCCGAGATGATGTGTTTTCTTCGCGTAAGTCGGATCACAGTATTCCACAGAAATCACTTGGTTGCTTGGAGTACAAGTGAAACGGCTATTCCAAGAAAATGACCCAGACAGCCTTAAGAACCAATGGACACTGGTATTACCGGTACATCCTACCAGCCAGGAGATTAGAGACATTAGTATGAGTTGCACCATTTTCTCAAGAGTTTTGACTATTTTGGACGCTGCCATTGCCCTGAAGTCAGTGTGAAACAAAGTGAAACTGGAAACATTTCTAAACTGCTACACAAAAGCGGGATTCATCTAAGGTGTTGAACGTCAAGATGATGGCGACGACGAATCAGCTGCTTCATTCAGAAACGTATGGGACAATTAAGCTCTGTGAGGTGTATGGAGATGCTGTATGTACCAAACCTGGGGCGGAAATACTCGGTACTCACACTTTTGAAGTACTCGTACTCATAAAACTTAGGGGTCATGGACTCGTACTTGTACTCATACTCATTTTATGAGTACATCTGAATGCTTTCTCAATATGTACTGGGGAAAATAAATTTATTTGTAGTTATACAATGAAACTTTCCTGAAATATTTAAATGTTCAACCATTTTTTAAATACTTTGAAGTTTGTTATTTCTGATAGAATACCACCTTACCATCCCTACACATTCTCTGATAAACATGACTATGATACCCAAACATAGCAACAGGCAGCATCTTTTTCCAGTCAGAGACACCCTGTTAAGCAAACAATAATTGTAGGCTATCAGTTCAGGCCATAAACCTGTTTGTTTAATTAAGCCACCAGTATGTCCATAAAGAACCAATTAGCAGTTAACCCACCAGTAAGACAGGAAATGCCTTTGATGTAGTCTGGAGACCATGCCACTTGACAGTGGCTGACAATGCAACTGATAAGAACAAGAACTGCCAGTCTTCCTCTGTAAAAGTAAGGTGGCTCAAGTCAGACTGTCTCCTATACTAGTATAATCCCATGCCAACAGCCTGGCTAAAAAGTCTAAAGGGGATGTTGAGCCTGTTATGTGGATATGTGCTAACCCTCTCAACAATCAGTAGTCTACAATCAGAAAATATACTTCTAATATCAGCAGATTGCTGATTGTAGAGGTGAACGAATACCTCAGTCAGCCATGTACAGATCGTCACAGTGACCCACTGCAGTTCTGAGTTTTCCCACTCTGGCTCAGTTGGTCCCTCATCATCTCAGCATTCCAGCCTCATCAGCCCCAGTTGAAAGGGTATTTAGCATAGCTGAGAATGTCTGCCCTGAACGGTGAAGCCTGAAACTGAACAACTCGTGTTCATTCGGTGCAATGGCAAATAGAAGATCATAGGATGCCACTGAAATGAATGCCAATGAAGTTGTCCCACAAGGCTCCATCCTAGGCCCACTGCTCTTCTCGTTGTATGTGCAACCAATTGGCGATATCATCAGAAAACATGGCCTATGCTATCACCACTACGCTGATGACTTACAACTCTGCTCCCACTTTGATCTCAGTATAACCTTTTTCGCTGCTGTTTTACGTCGAATGGAAGCATGCCTGGATGACATAAAACATTGGATGGCGTGGAATTACATGTGCATGAATGACAGCAAGACCAAATACATTCAATGGCCATTGCACTTGTGGATGGCAGCGTGATATGTGTTGGTGACTGCAGCTTCATGATGTGTCCGGAATCTCGCAGTCTACACGGACAGACACCTGAACATGAACAAACAGGTGTCACAAACCGTTAGTGTCTGCGCATTCCACCTACGCCACATTAATCAAATCAGCCAATTTTTGCCTAAAACAACAAAGGAACACATAGTCAACGCCATAATAACATCGCGGCCTCAGTGATCCAGTAAACTTATTTATATTAGTAATATTTTAGAACTAATTATTTTTTTGATTTTATACTGCTATATTTTAGTGATTAACTTATGCATTTTAATTTATTAATTATATTATATTGTACTGTGCTGGGTTAGCGCTAGACCTACAATCTCTTGGGCAAATTTGGCTAAAAGGAGTCATTTTGTTTTAGCCAAATAAAATATTCTTTAGCAAATTTTTTAAAATATGAATTGTGATCTATCCCACGGCTGAAATTACCGATAAAGTTGCGCCACCTCCCGGATTTTCCGGTGGAACTAACGTGTACACGTAAAGCGAGTGAATTTCTTGTATATTTTGATCGATAAGACAGTCAATTTATTTGTTTAATTACGTGATGAGTGTACATGTGTAGAATATGTATAGTAGATATATGATGTGAAGTTTGGTGACCGTTTTCATGGCTTTTTGGAGGTGCGGGTCTAAACTGCAAAACTTAAAGTTTAAAGTACAGCGTGTTTCTGATTTTCTTCCGACCGTACATGTATTTCGACTCCGGCCAGCTTGACTGTGACATGTCACATGACAGATTCGTGTTAAATGGTTTAAGAGATATCCATGTTATCTTTTAACAATAATTTGCCTGTCATTTAAGGGTTTTCTTTAAATTAAATACAAATTTACAATCGTTGTGTCTTGTGCAGACGCTATGCTAGCTTTAGGAAGTTTGGTTGTGCACGGCCAAATTTGTGATAAGGATTCTCATTGGCTAGAACCCCTCGGCTATTGACCAATAACAGTTCAGTTAACATAAATTGTCATAAAAGCATCCTTCACAACTGAACGATCAGGCGAATGCAAGAAATTGAAGAACAATTTTAAATCTGTGACATTTAATCAAATAAAGATATAAAACCATCATTTTGCATCAGTAGTTCATGTTTTCGCAAATTTGGCGATGGCGTGCATTTTTCTTTTCGCCAAACCATACAAAAATTAGTGCATGGCGAATGGCGAAGCCCTAACGCGAACGCTGCTGTGTTTATGTTAAGTTAACATCTTACTACCATATTTCAAATATTTTGTTGCCTTTTACTTAATTTATTTATTACTACCGGTATTTTATTACTATTGTATGGCACAATTGTTAGTTTAAATGACTGTTAGTACTAATATTTAGTTTAATGATCATGACGCATGATGTATTGTAAAGCGCCACGAACAATTGTGAATCTGGCGCTATAACAAATTAGATATATTATTATTATAAGTGAATTTCATTGTTGATGAAATAGAGGTTTTTAGTCCTTTGGCCGAAGGTCCAAGGGACTATTGCCATCACTCTGCGTCCGCTGTCTGCCGTCCGCCGTTAGCTGCCGTATCTCAGAAACTGTTCAGCAACTTGTTCTCTATTTTGCATAGACATATTGTAGGGCACTGCCATTACGCACGAGAAATCTGTATTTGATTGAATCATTCTAAGGGCTTCAAAGGTCCCCTAAAATGCTAAATTTGCTAACTAAATGGTCTACTGTAGCAGCAGATCTAGCAGGCTTCCAGTCCTTTTGTTCAACTAATCCCTTTTCCCACAACATCTGTCACACCTCACTGTGGCTGTCTGGTAAAAGTGTGACTAATCTGTAATTGGTCACTGGCAGAGGCTTGGGTCACTGTGGCTGGTGGTGGAAAGTGTGACTAATCTGTAATTGGTCACTGGCAGAGGCTTGGGTCAACAGACACAGCACCCTCTAGACCCCTGGACAGTTGTGCCTACATTCTAAGGGGTCATCCTGAAACAACCACATGTCAACCATTAAAAGAGTTGACATAGTTCCGGTATATACAAGAAATCTGTATTTGATTGAATCATTTTAGTATCATCAGCATATAGTAGAATATACATTTGCAAGAACATGTCTACATCATCATCACTAAGGTTTTGTAAATTTCCCTTATAATTATGACTAACAGTTTTCAAAATCATTCAGGTAAATAGCAAATAACAAAGGAAACAAGTTTTCTCCTTGTGGTAACTCTACATCACATGAGAAGAAGACTGACACAGCCCTCCAAAATGCAAAATGTTTACACTATCTAGTGATGTGGTTTTGAGAATGGCCCTTGAGACTATCCCCTAACAGTAGATTTTGTGTATTGTACCAGAAACAGAACACTATTCCCTTCCCAAAACATCTGTCACATGTGGGGTCTGTGTCTTGTATGGATATATATTCTTATGCAGTTGTTTTATATAAGCAGAAAGTTAATTGAAATTAGTTATTCTTAGGCCACAGAAAAGTAATTCCCGGTTTCTCATCAATTCACGTATTTAAAAGTATGTGCCACAACATTTTATTTTCTATTATAATTATTCCTCTAAATACAAGACGTGGTGGAATATGTGCACAGTAAACATGTCAACATTTTATTTCCATCATAACCCTTAATGATCTGTAACTATGATTCACCAAAAAAACATTTAATTAAGGGTTGTTTGATTTATGCTGGGCAGAAACTGTTTCTGCCCGGCAGAAACGGCAACAAAGGAAGTACATGCAATTGATAGGCAAACATGTTCTTTTTATATAAAACGTACCTGTACCTATCTTCGTATGATAACCATTTGTCCGCCCTGCTCACAATAACCATCACATGAATGATAAAAGGAAGATCACTGCCACTTAACTTATGGATTATTATTATTATAAACTGTTCTGCTACTGCTTGGTGGACAATTAATTAGTGGGTCAAGTTCAAATACATCAGCACTTTTTTCACACCTACATGGTAGTTTAGGCTCAGTAGTGTGCTGGCAGCTACTAAACCTATAGGCTTGTGTGAAAAGGATAGTTGGCAGAAGAACTAACTTCAAAGCACCATTGCATCCATTTAGTCAGGCAGCAGTCACACTGTCCTAGTGTCTGCTGCTATGTTTATATAATAATTATATAGGCTTAATGATCCCAATACACCAATCTATTGGCACAATGTCAGATAATAGAACTAGGTTAAACGTCTTAACAATAACTATAATTAGTTCTGTGGGGCTGTTTTTTTCAAAAACTGTTCAGTAACTTTTTCTCAAATTTTTCATAGACATTTCATGTGGTAGTGCCTGCTATTGTTTGATAGACTCCTGTTAAACTGGACAGTTACCTGTAGGTTTTAAACTGTGTAAAACAGTGAGTCTACCTTTTGCTCTCAAATAAACTGTCCTCTTAGTTTTATACATAAAGACATTGTAACGGTATTGCTCGTATCTATGTATTACATAACATACAAACAACACGTCGAGAAGAATATGTTTAATACGTTACTATCTGGTTACACAGCTGCATTGGTCTAAATCCTAGGCTAGACTGATTCACTACACTAACAGCGCGGCAGCGCCCACTACTCTATATGCTAATTAGAGTCCAGAGGTTGCTGCTAGGCAATCAGTCCAAATATACCCTCCCTGCTGGGCATCAGCTGGGGTATCTCGTGACATCCCTTTTTGTTTTAAATTTTTTTGTTTTGTTTTTTAAGTTTGGGATTCACATTTCGTTAATGAGTCATCGTGGTGGCTTAATGTCAACACAAACTCGAAGTGTCGTGCGTCTTGCAGCTGGCTCGTCGCGCCTCGGCATAATGCCCGGTGTCCCCCGCGGCGTGTTCGGGCGAGGACAGGGCGATAACGGAATGTCAACAACAACAGCCGGTTGTCGTTGACTGGTCGGGTTGGAGATCGTTGCATGGGGCACGGAATCTCCCACGTCTGGCGTTACGTCATGAGCAACAGTCACTGAGGGCGCCGATTCGTTGGTTGCCCTCAACTGTCGTCTGTTGCGCCGATAGGTGTGTCCTTCGACATCCACGGTGTAGGATCGCTGTCCTAGCGCTCGTTTACATACACCCAAACTCCAAGTGTTGCGTCCAGGCAGTTTCATCCGGACTGCCTGTCCAACATTTAGCTCTTTGAGTGGGTGTCGTAATGTTGTTGGTACTTTCGTTTTCGTCGTTCGATGCATCGCTGACATTTCTTCCTTGGATTTTTGGTGCAAGTAGACTGTTTCGCATCGGCAACTGTGTCTTAGTCCGGTGTGACATCAAACATTGCACGGGCGAGCTTTGCAAGCCTTCTGATGGTGTGTTGCGCCTTTCCAGAATAGCTTTCAGTGGGTCGCTTCCATCCAGTTTGGCCTTCTTGAGCAAAGCTTTAGCTATTTTCACAGCGTTCTCCGCTTTCCCGTTGCTTTGCGGGTAGTGCGGGCTTGATGTTATGTGCACAAAGCCCCACTCACGAGCAAATTTTGCAAATTCCTATACTGTGAAGCATTGTCACTGACCAGAATTGAAGGAACTCCGTGACGTGCGAAGTGTGGCCGTAGAGCATTGACAACAGCCTGCGTCGTTGTCTTCTTCAGCTCGTTGATCTCGAAGAAGTTACTGTAGTAGTCTACCAGTATGATATACTGGTGTCCGTCGAGCTCAAACAAATCTGTTGCGACCTTGGCCCATGGCAGATGGGGGAACTCGTGTGTTTGCAGCTTCTCGCGGCACTGTTCCGGTCGGTGTGCGTTGCAAACGTCGCACTTGCTGATGTGGTCCTTCACCTCAGCGTTCATACCGGGCCAATAGATGACTTCGCGCGCCCTGTGCAGGCATCCTTCTATTCCAATATGGCCCTGGTGTATCTATTTCACCATTCCCGGTCGCATCACATGGGGGATTACTAATCTGTCTCCCTTGAAGATTAATCCATCTTCAACTAACAGTTCATCTTTGAACTGCACGTAGGGTTTTAGTGCTTCCTTGACGGTATATTCGCTGTTGGCCACCCTGACTTGATGGCCTTCTCGAGTTCTCGCAACACTGCGTCTTCCTTCGTGGCGTGCTGCAGCTCAATCAATTTATCTTCAGGCAGGATGATGTTGTCGCTGTACATCATCTTGTCTAAGTCGTCAACTTTCTTGACATCGGCATTGGTATCTTGCCGAGTGTCTCGTTTAGCCTCCGCATTGTACGCTCGGCTCAATGTATCTGCAACGTACATTTCCGATCCTTTCTTGTACCTCACTTCGAGTGGATACTTCTGCAGTCGTAATCTCATGCGCTGCAGTCGCTTCGGTGCCATGTGTATTTCTCTCTTGAAGATAGTTTCTAGCGGCTTGTGGTCAGGCTCCACGTGTACTACATCTTGACCATATATGTAGTCGTTGAACCGCTCACACGCGAACACTATCGCCAACAGTTCCTTCTCGATCTGTGCATAGTTTTGTTCGGTATCTATCATGACTCTGCTTGCGTAACATATCGGCTGGCCGTCCTGCATGAGCACAGCTCCCAGGCCTGTTTGCGACGCGTCTGCCTGGATTGTTACGTCTTTATCCACATCATAGTAACGCAGCACTGGGGCGTTACTGAGCTTCTCGTGTATCGCACACACTGCTTTTGTGTGCGACTCGTTCCACGTGAACTCGCTTTCCTTGCGTATCAATTCACGCAACGGAGCTGTGAGGTCGGTCAGTCCCTTCACGAACTTGCCTAGGTACTGCACTGTACCAATTAGGCGGCGTACTCCTTCTACGTCCGTGGGCATTGGCATCTCGATTATGGCCGCGATTTTCTTCGGGTCAGGTATAATGCCCTCGTCTGTCAGCAGACATCCCATGTAGCTGACTTCGTTTAGCTTGTAGCGTACCTTTTCCGCGTTGAGGACTAGGTTTCTCTCGCGACATCTCTTGAGGAACGCATGCAGATTGACATCATGTTCGTCGTCGTCGTCTTTCCCCATGATGAGAAAATCATCTGCGATTACTTTGATGCCATGTGATCCTTCGATGGTCTCATGCATCTTTCTCTGCCAGACTTCCGGTGCACTGGAAATGCCAAATGGCATACGCTTCCATCTGTAGCGTCCAAACGGCGTGTTGAATGTTGTGAGTCGGCTGGATTCCTCATCCAATTCGACCTGCCAAAACGCATTTTTGGCGTCTATAACAGTGAAGACACGCGCACCGCTTAGTCGTGTGGCAATTTCCTCTATCGTTGGCATTTGATAATGCTCTCGCTTGATAGCTCTGTTTAGATCCCATGGATCCAGGCAGATACGCAGCTTTCCTGGCTTCGACACGAGCAACAAGCTGGAAACCCAATCTGTCGTTTCTCTGACTGGCGCGATGATGTCATCGTTGACCATCTCACGCAGCTCATGTTTCAGCTTGTCCCTCAGAGGCACTGGTATTCGTCGAGGGGCGTGTACGACAGGATTGACGTCTCTGTCAATCTTGATGTGGTACGGGCCTGGTAATTGTCCAAGTCCCTTGAAAACATCTGCCTACTGGTGCTGTGTGTCAGCGGTGTCAAAGCTAGGCAGCTTCGTTGCCTGCTTTGCATCAACGTTGTTTACGCTCAGGGCCTCCGGCGATTCCCCTAATGGCCGTATGGCATCCACATCAATCCACTGCAGCGCACCGATGCCAACGCATGCCTGGCGGCTGAGAAGCAGTTGGCAGTGTTTATCGCTCAACACTTTGAAGTGCAGATTGTGTTTACGGCCGTTTCTGTGGACTTGAAGTGTTGTGATCCTCATCACTTTAACTTTCGTCCCTCCATACACAGTCAGTGTGTCTGTGACTCGTGTCAGATTCTGCAAATTAGTATCTCCTGTAGCTAACTTATAGTCACTCAGTGGCAGGATGTTACATTGGGATCCGGTATCGCACTCGAACTGCAACTTATGCGACCCGATACCAAGCGTTATGTAACCATCGTCCATCTGCCGTCCGTCCACACGGTTAACTGAGTGTCGAGTAGCTGAATCGTCTACAGACAACTCACACCATATTGTTCTGTCCCGATTGTTTTGACGTCTCTTCTGACTTTCAGTTTGTGACACTTGACGGCGAAGTGGTTCAGGCCCTGGCAGACTCTGCATTTCTGTCTCCAGGCTGGACATTTGCCTCTTTCATGCGTCTTTCCACAAAACGAACAGTTCACAACTGTGCTTGTTTTCGCGTACATTTTTTCTCGAGGTCTTGCACGATCTGCCTCGCTGCCATACTTTGCGAACTGCCTCGTTCTTGTATTTTTCTTCATCGAGTGCACATCTACGTCACCGACGGAATTCCATGCCTTAGCTCATTCAGCTTTCACTTCCGAATTTCTGATGATATCTAAGGCTTTCTCCAGCGTTACGGCGCGTTTTTCGAGGAGTTGATTTCGGACTCTCTCGTCTATAACACTCGAAACAAGATGGTCACAGTAAATTTCATCCATTGTGATCTCATCAAACGCACAGTTTGTTCCGATTCGCCGCAGCTCGTTATACCACGTCATGACATCTTCCCCAGTCCGCTGTTTACGAGAATGAAAGATGTGTCTCTCATACGGTATGTTCGCCCTTGGCGTACAGTAGTTCTCGTACATTTGTAGAACTGGTTCTACTTCGTAGCGATGTGCAGGATCAGTCTATGGGTGATTCTGCCAGATGTCTTTCGCATCTTGGCCGATCACTGACACCAACTTACTCACGCGTTTCCGTTGTGTCTTTTCATCCAGATCTGTGGCGACTTCATATTCTATCCAGGCGTTTTTCCATAGACGCCAAGAATTCGCAGCAGTTAGTGTGTCAGTTTTCAACGGCGGCGGTGGTGGAATACTGCTGTTGTGCGGTGTCACAATACGATTAAGTGGAGGCGATGTTGTCGACGGTGGCGTAGCCAGCTCACTGGACGGAGGCGTTGCCATCACAGTGTGCCCCTCACACTTAACAGAGTCCAGCTGATCTTATCAGGCACTGTTGTCGCAATCCCGCTAAGCCGGTAATTCAGCGATCATCCAGATAACGTAATCCAATTAACGCGTAACGGGTAACGGTAGGTCACTTCCTGACACCATGTAACGGTATTGCTCGTATCTACCGGTATGTATTACATAACATACAAACAACACGTCGAGAAGAATATATGTTTAATACGTTACTATCTGGTTACACAGCTGCACTGGTCTAAATCCTAGGCTAGACTGATTCACTACACTAACAGCGGAGGCAGCGCCCACTACTCTATATGCTAATTAGAGTCCAGAGGTAGCTGCTAGGCAATCAGTCCAAATATACCCTCCTTGCTGGGCATCAGCTGGGGTATCTCATGACAGACATCATATAGCATACCTTGATAAGTTTTTGTAGCAGCACATTTGTACTTCCAGTGTATCATTGCAACATAACATACATGTGCCACATTTGAATGTCATGCATGTAATATTTCCATGCAGTCCATTTGCATATATAATGTAAAATTTCAACAGCTGTTTTCTTAATTTTCACTTTTTGACCCCTACCATGTTCAATGCTCCATAACTTGGTGTAAACTCCATTTTTGTAGCAGTCATAATTTTTGAAACTGTGTAAAGCACCCTACCCAACCTTTACAAGAATGTAAGAAAACAATGTTACAATTTTTCCGACTTACCACTTGTTTGGTCAGGGGTCACATATAGACGTATTATTCCAAAGGACTTCAGGGCCATTTTTAGTGTTCCTCATAAAAAATTGATCAACTGCCATTGTATATTCACTTGTGCTATGTTATATAAATCAGATTAATGAATAATTTTAAAATACGTTATTATTGATTATATTATTATATAAGTACTCGTACCCATATCTGTACTCATGAAAATGTACTCGGCTCCTGGTCTGGTATGTACGATGGATGACTATGTTGGTGTGGACGAGACATCAGAAACTTGAAACTGTACGACACCTCGATGCAGATGGTTTCCTAAGCAATGATGAGGTCCAGAAAGTCTTGGTGTCTGAAGATAAGATAACAAAACTCAGTGACACACATACTGTTTTACAGACATCAAGACACTACGGTTTGACATTCGGCAACAGTGAGATCGAAGAGTTGACCGACAAGTGCGAGGCCATTCTCATGAGACAGTCGCAGTAAAGATTTACGCACAGCAAAATGACTGACATTTACGATCAATAATAATTACTAAGGCTATAACGTTAGAGATTCCAGCTAAAATGAAGCATAGAACTATTCTAATACCGTGTAATGTTGTGTTGCTTGTGTGTGGTCATCAACATATATATGTAGAATTACCGCAGTATCCAGTCACGTTCAAACGCTATTCACATGTACCTAAGGCCTTTTAGAGCGCTTCCTTTGGTGTTAGTGCTGGGATATATCATCTTCGATTAAGTTGGATTTTTGCATAACTCAGATAAAATCACTAGGTCTGATTGAATCCGACTTCGGTGTTGTTTACTGTAGTGTAGTGGTTGTTCACTGGATAGCTGTGGTATCTACATGACATTCAAAAACATATTCTGGTTGTTATAGCTGCGTGCCCTGGAATCAGACTGGGTGGCAATTATTAACAGGAAGTTTGCTGAATTACTTTTCTTGAATGTAGGAATATCGCAGCCATGCTGAACATATAAGAGGTTCAATTAGCCAGTGTTCGTTGTATGGCCAGTAAAATTTCTTATAATCTAAATTGTTTTGTTTACTTTTCGAGAGCTATACATTCTAATAGGGAACAATGGGTCTGGAAAGCAGTTTGTGATAAAGTAAGTTATACAGCCACATGTATGCAATCTATTTGCAGGCTTTGATACAAAGGAGAGTTGCATCAGAGCTATTTGCTCCAAGAATGACAGCAAGAGAGTTTATGCAAAAGCAAAGAAATGCTGCACAAGATCTAGTACAAAGGTTCATACAGAAAAGACATACAGACATTTCTGAGGGAACTTTCTTGACAAATGTAATAGTAAGTATAATACAAACATGCCTAATGGCTTAAATTCACCTCGATTTCCAGCAATCAAAACTTGATTTTGGTTTGCTTTGGCGAAACATGATTAATAATAATAATAATGTATTTATTTCAGACAATCATCATGTCCATATATACAGATTATTTTGATGGTAGCTGCAATAAGTGTCAAATATGTACATACAGGAAAAGTATAAGCACTTCATTGCATGCATGTGTGCGTGCGAGCATGCAGGCGTGTGTGCCTGATTCTTCTGCAAGAAACAGATTGGATGTTGGTGAAATTAATTTGGATAAAACTCCTTGAACAGTAGACAAAAACATTGTCGGTTGGTGATGGATCTGAACCCCACATTGTGATCGGTCAGCAAGACTTGCTGTGCGTTGAGAACTTCCCTTACACCGGAAGCTACATCTCTAGGGAAGGCGACACGGAAGTAGATGTGCGAGCGAGGATAGGCAAGGCATCAGCAGTGTTCCAAAGACTACATCCAATATGGTCCGTAGTGGACTATATTGGACGTAGTCTTTGCAACACTGCTGGGACACCGTCAGAAAAGACATCAAACTATGTCTTTACATGTCAGTCGTAATACCAACAGCGATAAACGCCTGTGAAACGTGGAAGAATATGGCTAGGATATAACAAAACTAGACATATTCCACCGGCGATGTCTCCGGTTCATATTGGTCATATCATGGAGAGAGCACATCACTAATGAAGAAGTGATGAGGAGGGCAGGTCTGGATAGCCTGCATTAGATAGTTAAGTCTCGACGACGGAGACTAGCGGGACATATCCTATGCCTACCAAGAGAGAGAATAGCAATGGAGTGGGTGCCTGAAGGTGGAAGCAGAAGGCGAGGAAGGCCGACTAAGACCTGGCGCAAGACAAAGAAGATCTGGCAGAAATGGAAATTACCTGGAATGAGGCCAAAGAAATTGCGAAAGACCGTAATAGATGGAGAAAGCTCATCACCCGATGTCCCAAAAGGAACAGGAGGAACTAAGTCTAAGCCTTGAACACTAATTTTTTGGAATATTAACTTTCTAATGATGTTTAGAAGTGAAACGAAAAGCAATAGTTTGGGCCTAAAAGACTTTACAGACTAACCATTTGCAACTACAGTCGACAATATCACACCAGTGGTTTACTCAGAATTGATTTTCAGCATGTGGAGATTCTTATAAATTCTCACAATTCCTGACGGCTGACGTATTGAGACACGCCCATGATGCTTCACCAATAAGCTAATGTAATTACTTAGGTGTGTGTAATAGATTTAAAATTGGATATTTGCAATCTGCACAGTCTCCCTATTGTCCTTGAAGGCTGGCAGAGTAATACAAATAATCAGACACTGCCTCTCCACCAGAGCAGTGCAGGTCATAAACGTTCCTTTTGCTACTGATACAGTGACACTGCACTGTGAACAAGGAATCAATGCCAGAATGTTTCCCCCGTTCCAGCCTCAATGTACTAATGGATGTAAGAAAAATCAGATATGAGAAACAGTGAGCAAGTTCGAGCGAGTGCATTGTGGCGAGTCTGCTGTACTGATTCAAGTTGATCCTTGTGATAGTGCCAAATATCTACTGTACTATACACCAGGTTGGATTGGTGACAGGTTGGAACTAGTGGGGATGATGTGATGTATACCATGTTGAGTTGTGACAGGAAGGAACTAGTGGGGATGATGTGATGTATACCATGTTGAGTTGTGACAGGAAGGAACTAGTGGAGATGATGTGTTATATATACAATGTTGAGTTGTGACAGGAAGGAACTAGTGGAGATGATGTGTTATATACCATGTTGAGTTGTGACATGAAGGGACTAATGGAGATGATGTGTTATATACCATATAGAGATGTTGTGACAGGAAGGAACTAGTGGGGATGATGTGTTATATACCATGTAGAGATGTGACAGGGTGGAACTAATGGGGATGATGTGTTATATACCATGTTGAGTTGTGACAGGAAGGAACTAGTGGGGATAATGTGATGTATACCATGTTGAGTTGTGACAGGAAGGAACTAGTGGAGATGATGTGTTATATATACCATTTGAGTTGTGACACGAAGGAACTAATGATATATATACCATGTTGAGTTGTGACAGGAAGGAACTAGTGGAGATGATGTGTTATATACCATGTTGGGTTGTGACAGGAAGGAACTAGTGGAGATGATATGTTATATACCATGTAGAGATGTGACAGGGTGGAACTAATGGGGATGATGTGTTATATACCACGTAGAGATGTTGTGACAGGGTAGAACTAGCAGGGATGATGTGTTATATACCACGTAGAGATGTTGTGACAGGGTAGAACTAGCAGGGATGATGTGTTATATACCATGTAGAGATGTTGTGACAGGGTGGAACTAGCGGGGATGATGTGTTATATACCATGTAGAGATGTTGTGACAGGGTAGAACTAGCAGGGATGATGTGTTATATACCATGTAAAGATGTTGTGATAGGGTAGAACTAGCGGGGATGATGTGTTATATACCATGTAGAGATGTTGTGACAGGGTGGAACTAGCGGGGATGATGTGTTATATACCATGTAGAGATGTTGTGACAGGGTGGAACTAGCAGGGATGATGTGTTATATACCATGTAGAGATGTTGTGACAGGGTGGAACTAGCAGGGATGATGTGTTATATACCATGTAGAGATGTTGTGACAGGGTGGAACTAGCGGGGATGATGTGTTATATACCATGTAGAGATGTTGTGACAGGGTGGAACTAGCGTGGATGATGTGTTATATACCATGTAGAGATGTTGTGACAGGGTGGAACTAGCGGGGATGATGTGTTATATACCACGTAGAGATGTTGTGACAGGGTGGAACTAGCAGGGATGATGTGTTATATACCATGTAGAGATGTTGTGACAGGGTAGAACTAGCGGGGATGATGTGTTATATACCATGTAGAGATGTTGTGACAGGGTGGAACTAGCAGGGATGATGTGTTATATACCATGTAGAGATGTTGTGACAGGGTGGAACTAGCAGGGATGATGTGTTATATACCATGTAGAGATGTTGTGACAGGGTGGAACTAGCAGGGATGATGTGTTATATACCATGTAGAGATGTTGTGACAGGGTGGAACTAGCAGGGATGATGTGTTATATACCATGTAGAGATGTTGTGACAGGGTGGAACTAGCGGGGATGATGTGTTATATACCATGTAGAGATGTTGTGACAGGGTGGAACTACTGCGGATGATGAGAGTGAGAGCATGAGTGAGAAGATAGAGCCAAGCATCACAAAGGCCATCCTTCTGTACATCTCCAGACAGAGCTATGTGTGCACTCTCATTGTCATGATGGTGAGTAAGGACACGTCGCATTATGCAATAACGTAGATGTTACAACATCAGACTCATTCAAGATATCCCAGGTTGGAACCCTCTTGCAGCTGTTTTAAAGGTTGGACAATTTTTTTCACTTTAATTGTTTCGATTCACTCAGCTGTATATATGTGTACATTGCAATAGATAATAATTATACCAAGTGACCATCCAGAGTTACTTTGCAGTTGGCATAATTGGGTTTAAAGAGATGATATTTAGCTACAAAAATTACTTGACAAACAATACGGTGAAGCACTTTGCATGTGTATTTCAGAGATGGCCTATGTAGATACATATCCAGGATTTTTGTCTACCCCGGAATAAAGTATTGAAACACATTGTACTATTTTTGTTAAATCCTGTTGCCAGTACTCACCAAGTGTTGCTTGATAACTTTCCTCAGGCAGCCACTCTTATAGAAGTAGTTTCTCATTTACAGGATGTTGTTTATTCACTTGTTTAGCTATGTTCCAGAAAGTTTTCAATATAACATTCTGTGCAGTATAGTTTTATATGACTTATTTTACTGTGTTATGTAGATTTGTGTATAAATCTAAAATTCAAAACATTATTTTGCTGCGGGCCTTCACTAAGACAATGAGCATGTAGGAAAATCATTCATTAAACAGAATCCGTTGTTAAATTTCAGAAGATTAAAAAAAAACTGCTGCCGTATCACTGAGGACCCTATTTCTATGACACGCCGCCAAAAGTGCCCCAGTGGCGCACCCTGGTGTTATCTATTTTCAGTACACAAAATCACTGTTAAGGAGTAACATTGTTTTAAAGACCAAAATTGGGCTTATGAGCTGACGAGAGTTTTAATGAAACAGCTAGTCCCCAACAACCCCCCACCCCGGCCACTTGACTGTGTGTGTTGCAGGTTTGGAGCATTGCCTTCCACAACTGGATGACGCTCGTCTTCCTGCTGGTCTCCTGCATCATCTGGGTGACGCCAAAGAAGCGCCACGTCGTCCTCAAGCTGTCACCCTACTTCCTCATCTACGCACTGCTCATCTTCCTCTCCAACTATATCTTCAGTCTACAGTTGCTCGAGGAAGAGTTGCCGACCAGCATCCGGGCATATAATCTCGTCGAGTTTGGCATAGTGAGGAGGAGGATTCCCGTGCAGGCATTGGCCGTGCAGGTATGTGACTTAACAACGGTCATGATTTAACAAAACTGCCTTTCCCGAAGACCCATGCCATATCTGCCAGACCCTGGCACCCACTGTTCCATCACCAACTGCAGAGCTAGTCAGGCGTCACCACATTCTTATGTCGAGCAACCTGCATTCTACATTGGTTTCCAGTCATTTAAGCTAACTGACTGACCTGAAGGCCAATGTACACACCATTGGCACTGGGGAATCTGTCACGGATGCCACACACGACACAATTGGAGATCACTTAGTGGACATTCACACGACAAACTGTTTATAAGCAGCATATGGCTGTAGAATCTTGTCCGAGATCCTGGACAAATACAACTGTTCAGTATGCCATATTAACTTGGAGAACTAGTGGTACTAAGCACACTAGCACATCTCCTGTAAAGAAAAGCTTATATTCAGTAAACTAAAACAGGCATCTTAGTAGTGTTGGGAGTAAATAATTATGGAGTGTTCATAATTAATAAATATAAAATAACGTTTCATGTATGACCTGCAGCATTTCACAAAAAGAAAATTAATTTAAGGCAGCAAGAAATGTTCTATTACAGCTGCATCTATACGTGTTGATATCTTAGGAACAGTCAATGTTTACCGGGGGAGGGAGGGGGTGGGTTGACACAGCATGCAGACATTAGTGGAATATGCTCTTTTTCAAAACTGTGTTGTATGTCTCTCCATCCGCCTCCAAGTCCTCTTCCATCACCTCCGCAGGTGGTACCTCTCCCCAACACCTCTTGCACACAAACATTGCGCTCACTGCCTGCAGGCTGCCCTTCACACCACTGCATCTCCACTTCGTACACAATGTACAATGAAGCGAGTTAGCGGCTACACCCTTGCTACAGACTCCACATGGCCATGCACCAGACTCTGACATCACTCCTCTGTCACCTATGCTGACCATCACCTTCGACTTCCCGGCGTTCACCTTCAGTCCTTTGGCCACCAAGATCATGCGCCACTCCACCAGCTTCCTTCTCAGTTCTTCCCTGGTCGTTGCCATAAGGAAGAGATTGTATAGCAGCTCCCAGGGCAGTCCTCCTCTCCATTGTCACCACGTCCATCACAATGGCAAACAGCAGAGGGCTCAATACTGTGCCTTGGTGCACGCCCACCTTCACCTCAAAGCTGCTGCTGTGAAGAGAATATATACACATATTGGTAAATGCACAAGAATAGCTGGCATATGTCAGTTTAAAGGTATCACAGTATACCAATTAATGCATTACACAGACCATAGCCTGGCATCATGGTTGTCATATAAAAATCTGAATTATTTTGTGTAATTCAAATATAATGCAAATCAACACCATTCTGCAGTGATAGTATCAAAATTGTGCACCTTCACATCATCTACTCTCGTAATAATATGTATAGCATAGCATAGCTTATTAACATGATCCAGTGTAACCAAATACAATACATATCAACTATATGTTGTCACTCTCTGATTGAATCTCTGGGTGGTATGCCATGTGGCATCTTAGAGTCAGACTGCCAGTTGCAGTTGTCACAATTATTGGCTCGTTGAATTAATACACGGCTACACATTGTTGTTGCTAACTGCGATAGTGTAATACGTACCTTCGTAGAACCACTTTGGAATCTTCACCTTGATACGCCAAAGCATGTGTTTGTTGTTATTGTTTTTGTATGCTTGGGATTCTGATCTCACGTAAATCACGTGACCGAAATGGTGCAGGAGGTTGACAGCGCAATTGGCTTTTGCCAGCAGGAGGTCGACAGCGCAATTGGCTTTTGCCAGCAGGAGGTCGACAGCGCAATTGGCTTTTGCCAGCAGGAGGTTGACAGCGCAATTGGCTTTTGCCAGCTTTACCCGGTGTAACTACAAATCTTTTTTTGACGATTAAAAAAACAAGTACCGGTACGCATTTAATTTTTTTTATTAAACAGACTACTTAAACTATAGACACATTTTTCCCATCTGGACCTAAAAGAACTGGATTGGTGATGGGCAAACCAACTGATTAAGGACCTTTAAATAGGTTTTCCTTCCATAATTGTTGGGCTTTTTATCACTGTTTGGAATTTTCTAAATGTCTAACTGTAGTGAGATAAGTCGTTATATTGATGTCACTCAGATTCTCCCACAGCTGCTATGACTATCCCAGTGTCTTGCATGAAGTAAGTGATCAAATCGACAATTTATATGATTAAATGAACACGTTATATTTTGTTAAATATGTATGTCTTTGTAAGTGTTATTAGAAGCAGTGTCTTGTGCTTGCAGCTGGGTCTTATGCTCGTATTCTGGATGACATTAAGAGAGCGCAACAAAGAAAAAGTTGACATCAAACTCGCAGAAGCATCGGAGGAATATGGCAGACATGAAGAAGAAATATGTGTCATACATAGCAAGAGTAGAATACGTAGAAGAATGAGTACTGGTGAGTGCCTATATTTGCAATCATTTACATAATAATAATATATAATTCCTATACATAATGCAGTAAAAAGTGATTTACATAATGATAAAATGGTAAGTAATGTATGAAGTAAATGTGTGAATAAATATAAAAGATGGCATTTGGATATTCACCCTGAACTTAGATAACAACAGCAATAACATGTCAATATGACATTGTGTTTTTCAAGTTTTCTTAACCAACAACACTTAGTATACATGTCGGAAAGTACATGTAGCAATGACTTGGAGATCAAGAATAACTGTGTATGCTCCTTGCTCATGATGTCAGTACCATTTTAATCTGTTTCTGTGTTTAGTGTGAAAATGTTGTTGTATGTTATAATATTATGTATAATACATAACATTTTTAATTGTTAGCGCCTTCAGCTGCTGTAGGCAGAAAACATGTGTTCTACTGTACAAAGGAGCAACTTCTGAAAGGTATGCTGGTTGTGTAGCTATTTTGAATATTTTGTTAGAACAAGGTCAACAAAACGGGGCCTTAAAGGGAGGTTGTCTGTTTTTTTATTAAAGACTTAAAAATACACTGTCCAATAAATTGCATTTAATAAATCAGCAAATTGTTTGCGATTTTAATTTTTAGATTGCAAAAGGTAAACAAAACAGTTGGATTATAAACAACTCTGTTGGCATGTAACACCTCCCGCAGAGCAGGCACAATATTGCCACATTCAAGGAAAACATTTCAGTGACACTGTTTCTTAATTTTGAGCATATCTGCTGCCTAGATTAGTCGTTCAGAAATGATGGTAGGCTGACCAACTATTACATACTCGGATGTGTTTTTGTTGCTATGTATAATACTTTATTTTGTTGAATAGAAAAGAATTTTGTGTGACAACATTTATATGTGTGCCAAATTTACCTTATTATTACTGCCCATACCAACATTCACTCATCGTAAATTCCCCCCAAAATGTGTTACCTGTCCACCTGCTCGCAATACCGCCCACCCCCTTCTTAGCCATGTATAGAAGAATGACATTAACATGCTTCATGTCATCTGCCCTGTTGTTTTTGTCACTGGTTGGCACTTCAGCCAGCATGCACTAAATAGCTTTCAAACTTGTTATTTTTATTCAGTTTGTCCTATCACGTTACTTGTTCCTGCAATAGACCATGTTCACACTATTAACCATTTCCTCCGATTGTTGACCTTCAAAACACAAGAAACAATGTATTCAGCTGCTAGCCAACATAACTGTAAAGAACTTGGATGGACTATCAGAAGCAGTTGTGTCAATGGACACTTACAAAACTAGAGTGCACAGTCATATCTAAAGTCCCCATATTGGCATTGTGACCTTCAGGTTCTTGCTGAGTAATACATACACATAAACAATCATTATTTCAAAGACCTGTGGGCAGTTGTATGCATCATTTTGTGGGGGGAATATTGTGAATTCCCGTTATCGTCCATGCCCATATTAGCACCCACACCCCTAAATTAGACATATCTCAGTCGTCCATGGGCGATAACATGCAATCTTGTAAGTCAGGAGTAGTGACTACATACTCTGCCCCTGACATATCTCCTACAGATTGTACAGAAGTTAGCTGAATCACACTCATAATTGACTTTGCAGTACCACCCGTGAGAACAATGCAGACACCCATCCAACTCGTGCTCCAGTAACAAGACGAAGCACTCTTGTTCAAGAAATCCCAAAAGTAATTATCCATTCGAACATTCTCACAAACCATTGCGTGGTATTCAAATACCAAACTAAGTCTACTTTCCAAACCATCAAAACTTGCTGGCAAGCGACATTATTGTCCCAAGCTTATATTCCGAGTTTTGCAAGGCGATCTGCCAAGGGGTACTGAGATTGATGTAATCGGCAGCACCCCCTGGCGTGCGAGGATGATAACATGGTCAGATGCAGTATATTTATAGTTAGAGAAGAAATGTTGTATTTCCTGTGCTAGGCATTCTGACATGCTCTGCTTCAGTGAAGACAGTGTGGGACTATGCTGTGCGCTGCTGGATATATGTCTGCATGGCCATCCTCTTTGTGATTGCTGTGAATGGACGGGTGTCGTTTTTCCGAATCATCTACATGATGTTCTTCCTTGGATACATCATTTGTTTCCAGGTACTCAGAGAGTTCCATTACATCTTTTAAAGGGTATTTATATTCTAGTTTATTTCTAAAATACGTACAAGCCCAATCGATCCATTTATGTCCAGATCTGTGGAGGAAGTTGTTATAGATAAATACGATTACCGTACGTATCTTGAATCAATAACGGTGGGTTGTTTGATCACCTCAGTAATACAGCCACCTCATAATTAAGATCACACTGGGACAGTCCCAAATTATTTTTGTAACAGTAAAGTTTAGGAAAGTTGTCCCACTAATACGGTCAACTCGAAATTCAGGTCATTTTCGCCCTGTCCTAAAGGTGTCCTTAGTGGGGTTCCACTATACTAGCAAAGTGAAGGTGCTGGG
Source organism: Escarpia spicata (assembly GCA_963995525.1). Lineage (NCBI taxonomy): Eukaryota > Metazoa > Annelida > Polychaeta > Sabellida > Siboglinidae > Escarpia > Escarpia spicata. The sequence goes on along the minus strand of OZ023214.1, from coordinate 11,538,007 downwards.
TTTATTTATAGCGAGAGTAATCAACATATATATCTCTGCTGCAATAATATATATTGTTTAAAGTAATAGGAAATCTACAAATGTTGCGTGCTTGGCATTCAGTTTAAACAAAGTCTTGCAATGTCATCTAAAATTTGAATTTGCAGTTGTTTACCTGTTGCCTGCGCAAAGCTGGAATCAAAAGTGTGATCAGAAATAAGTGAATCTTGTGATTTTCCTATAGTATTGCAATCTCAGTCATGCATCTGAGTTAAAAGTATTAGTGCCATTTAATCAAATTCATGACAAGATATTGATTATGGAAGATATTGTTCATGGCTCCAAGATAAATTTTTAATAGTAAAAATTAAGGGTAGCCACTACCCGAAAATGCCCATATAACCAATATGCCATATCTCTTTTAATACTGAACATATGATAACCAAATTTGGAGCACTGATTAGAAAAATAAATGGTATATGATATGTGAAATATGGGCTCATTAGCTCGTGTATTACCACGGCAATTAACGTTTCAACGGAGACGGATTTTCACATCCATGAAAATTATTCTGAGCTAACAACTGTATGTGTGATCATGCAACTGTCAAGAATCATTAGCTAGAATGTTCCTCTGTCAGATAAGGTGGTTTTGGGCAAGGATATCTGATTCCAGTGACTGTTGTTCAGGTTTGAGCATTTTTGAAGACACCTTGATAAAAGCTAAAACCTAAAGTCCCATCTCACCACATTCATTGCAGTCAAACTTCCCTGCCCAAAACCACCTTATCTGAGTATTCTAGCTGATGATTCTTCACAACTAACTGATCACTCATACAGTTGTTAGCTCTGAATATTTTTCAAGGATGCATGCCCCTCTGTCACACTAGAAGCGTTCATTGTATTGGTACTGCACAAGCAAATGAGCCCATATTCCACATATATACTATTCATTTATCTACTTAGTACTCCAAATTTGGCTAAGCTATGTTTAGTATTAACAGAGGTATGACCTATGGCCGTTTTTGGACAGTGGCTACCCACTTACATTGGAGCTGTATTTGAAATTTGCAATGTTTTGATCCGTCTAGAGCAGATCTTGATCACACACTGATGTCATGTGATTGATAGATGCTGTGAGCATCTATCAGTCACATGACATCATGTAAATGTAGGACTTTTATAATTTTAATATACAGGCTGTATACCCAAAATTAGATCTAAAAAAAGAAAAAGAAAATACACAATGCTGTACAGTCTATTTGTACAAGAATCCTTGTCATGAACTGGTTTGACTGTTGACAGATGAGTTTCCCCATGTGGTGTGTCATTAGCCTTGGCTTCTGGTGGATAGTCATTGTCTACACAATGATAATACTGTGTGCCATATACATCTACCAGTTCCGCAACCTTGATGTCCTAGGCGTGTCTGCACCTGTGTAAGTTAATCGGGTAAAAAGGTGAAAAGTCAGTAAGTCTCTTTCTCCAGAAACCTAATACATACAGTCATAATTCTTGCCATGACAGAATTATACCATTAATGTGGTTAATGGTATATTAATTGTATAATCCCAAATCCAACCTGAACAACTACATGTGTAAATCCTAACTACGGCTTTGAAATTGACTAAATGTGTTTGCTTGCTTCACATAACCATAGTTAATAATAATAATAAATTCTTTAGCACCAATATCCTTGGAAAAATCCGAGCTCAGTGGCACAATAAAACCAAAGGATTTAACGTTCTCATAAACATGTACATAGCAAATGTCATCAACAGGTGGGTGGAGGAGGAGGATATGCAAAATTAAAAAGATAGGTTTCTAGATGACGGCGAAATTAAACTATATTTCCTACTGACTTAACGCTAACAGGAAGTTGGTTGATTTATTTGTATTTAGGCTGTACGACATTGGTCTGGAGCAGTACGACACAGCCACCTTGTATCTGAAGCTGCTCACCCCTACGCTGTTCCTCATTGCCTGCAACATACAAGTGCACTACTTACACCGACCTCTGCTCGAAGTCATACAGTCAGGGATTGAACTGTATGTCCAAACGTTGGCTTTGTTGCTACTTAGTTATTTTGATCATTGCAATGCGTCGGTTTCATCCCAAACTTTCCCTTTTACAAATTGATTGTTTTGTTTACAATTTTAACATATCACGGGCTAAACTTTAAAATTGCACTTTTGGTAAGTGCAATTCAACAGGCAGTTTACTTTCAACATGTGTTCTAGTATTAAGAACAATATTTAAATAAATGTGGAATGGATATCATACCTTTAAAATATATACATTTGTCAAACAGTTATTTAAATAGTTTAGGTTGTTTTTGAGATGTTATAAAACATTGAAAAATGTACCAGAAAATTATTTCAACGAAGTGCTAAGAAATGTTATATTATTATTATCCATGATAACTCGCCTCCGTGTTGGCCTCTCTGTTCGACCTCTGCAGGCTCCAAACATCTTTCCAGGCACCTATCCCAGTCACCTTCATGGTTGCTTCATCTCCGTCTGATTGTCTCCGACATTGTCGCTAATTCCATGTGTACTAAATTTCATACCTTTATGCAGGATCATATTTTTACCAGTCAAAAATGTCTTGGTAGATACTTGCGTCTGTGCACGCACATAGAATCCAGTCCAAATGTGCATACATATGTGACCCATCTTAACAAAATGAGTCACGTGTCAGAAATGTTTAACATTGAGTTATTAGTAGGGTTGGAAAGAGCAGAATCTCTGCTTTCACGTGGTGTATCATGTAATAATAATAATAATAAAGGTTCTTTTACCGCGCGATCTCTAACTAATAGTTAATCAATGCGCTCACAATATAGAAACATAAAAACAATTAAAATAATATATAAATTAGTTATCAATTAATTAATTTACACAACAAAAAATATATCAATAAATGAACAAGAGTCACTAAAACGTCCTGTAAATAAATCTTGCTACTGTCCACCATAAGTTTGTTTAAATAAATATGTCTTCAGGTGACGTTTAAATAAAAACACAGATGGAACATCTCGTAGAGTCAGTGGCAGTTCGTTCCATTTGGCCGGACCAGTTATGCCAAATGCTCGCTTGCCGATGGATTTTGATGCTCGTGGAACTGCAAGCTGAAGATGGTCATGAAGCTGCCGAAGACGAGGGTTGCGAGTTCGTGGATGTAGTAGATGTGCAAGGTACATCGGCGCCAAACCATGGAGCACCTTGTAAATATACACAAGTACTTTAAACACAATGCGTTGTCTGACTGGCAACCAGTGCAGAAGCGCCAGTACTGGTGTGATGTGTGAAGATATAGATGTGAGGACAACTAGGCGGGCTGCCCTATTGTGTATCATCTGGAGACGTGCTAAGTGAAATTCGGGTAGGTCCAGCAGCAGAGCGTTGCAGTAATCTAAGCTTGAAACAACCAGCGCAATGACCAAAGAATGGCAGACAGGCTTCGTGATATAGGCCCTGATGGAGCTAATACGTCTCAGATGGTAGTTACACTTCTTGCAAACAGCATCAACATGCTGCTTCATGCTCATGTGAGTGTCAAAGTGAGCTCCCAAATTCCTGACAGAGACAACAGGTTTTATGTTGACTCCACCAACAACGAGGTACTCTGGAAGTCCAAATTTCTTTAGATGATAGGGACTGAGGGCCACCATAAATTCAGTTTTATTGTCGTTTAGCTTGAGTTTATGCTTAACCATCCAACATTTGACCTCACTGATGCAGTCACTAAGTCTCTGAACAGCGCACTCCAAGTCACCAGATATGTGAGGACAGTAGGATGTGTATATCTGAAGATCATCAGCAAATTTATGATATTCCACAGAGTGTCTCGTTAGTATGTCCTCCATTGGTGCTGTGTACACAGTGAACAACAACGGACCCAACACCGAGCCCTGTGGAACACGGTATCTCACAGGATGTTCTTCAGATGCATCCACCCCAATACGTAGACGCTGGGTACGATCCGACATGTACGAACCGAACCATGCAAGTGCCGCGCCAGATATTCCCAGGTGGCTATGCATAGTCTTTAGTAGGATAGCAGCATCGATCGTATCGAATGCAGAAGATAAATCCAGGAGAACCAGAAGGACACCCCTGGAGTCTGCCATGTAACTGGTGATATCGTACTGCACTCTCATTAAAGCAGTTTCAGTGCTGTGTTGGGGTTTGTATGCCGATTGTAGCTGCTCGTGAAGACCATTGTCACTTAGATGTTGAATAAGTCGTTTGGCTGCTACCTTTTCTAAGACTTTAGATACAAATGGCAAACTTGAAACTGGACGGTAATTTTTCAGCGTGTTTCGATCCAAAGTCGGTGTTATGACAGCCTTCTTGAGTTCCCGTGGAACAGTGGCCGACTCGAAAGACATATTGATAAGATGAGTCAGTATTTGAATATGAGCAGGAAGTGTGCTCTTTAGTAGCGATGTAGGTAGAGGGTCGAAGCATGATGACTTGGGTTTAGCATCCTGGATGATTTTCTGCACTTCACACATACTTGCAGCACACATTTCAGTCATAGGATGTTCAACTACTCTCTGTGTCGCAGTTTCGATGTCGCTCATGTTTGTTTCCGAGGCATCAATTTCATTCATGATTTTCGCAATGTTTTCTTCAAAAAAGTTCAGAAACTGGCAGCATAATTTCTCCCTTGAATCAGTGTCAGGCAGTTTGGAAGATTCCACCTTTAGCAGGCTGTTCACGGCTTCGAAGGCTGTATTCTGATCGGCATCTTGGAGTAGACTGATGATGCTGAATTTTGGCTTGCCGTATCCTCGCGCTGACAGCATTACGATGATTCACGTATATTCTTCTGTGTAAGTCTTTCGCATTGCATAAGAAGATATCTTAATTCTAACTTCTAAGTTATGGTTTAAGAAACACATGTGGGGTAGAAACCTTCTACCCTGAAAACGGCCGTCAAAGTTGATGCAAATTATTCGTCATGTTTCATGAAATGTACCTTAGTTACCGTCTTCCAAGCTCTCTGGAGGTCACAGAATGTAGTTATTAGCATATGTATGCCCATATATGGGAAGATGATGCGTCAAGCTTCGTGGTGATATCCCATATGTTAGGAGCGTCCCAAAATTAGCAGTTGCGAACGTGCGCAATTACTGGCATTTTCGGCATTATTTAAGGAAATCGAGCGGAACACTTCGCACAGCTCTACAAAAATCGCTTTAAAATACATAAAACAGAGTTAACTAGTGAGTAGCTAGAGTAGCAATTGATAAAACAAATACTAAAGAATAATTTTCAGGGGAAATCTAAAAATCGATGGATTCGCGATTTGTTCACATAAACGGCATTTACGGAAAAACAAATTTGCCGACATCCGACTCATGGGTCACATATACAGAAATACCATACATGTATATATGTGTGACACACATATTTTCAAAGCGTAATGGACACTGTCAATAATGAATAAGCTTTTTTGCTCAAATTCAAATATCTACCCATCCAAAAACGGATTTTACCTGTCCAAATGATGGATGGCCAGGTCTCTAGATAAAGCTACACTTCTTACTCCTGAATAAATGTGTTTATGACCAGCAAGTGGTAAATGTTTGTGCATTGTGTGCTTGACAGAAAGCAGAAGAACAGTACGTCTTCAATTATGTCGCGCATATGTCGCATCCTAGACGTGACTATCATTGAAGTTGAACGGTGCATTGACTTATCACTAAACTCGATGAAGAATCCTTCGAATGATTCGCACGGGAGTTCCTTGATCTCATCTACTGCCTGTCAGATGGGCAATGTGGATAACCTCCTGATTAGAAAGAACCAAGGTACAATTGCAAACAATACGTTGAGTTTGAAAATATAAAATCTGAAGAAAGTGTTACCACCACTGGTATTCCCAGGGATCAATTTTGGGACCCCTCTCATTTATAATTTACATAAATGATATAGCTCTTTCTAGTAACCTTTTTAAATTTATAACTTATGCTGATTATATGACTAACTAGTACATTAACCACCTTTTGACGGTCCAGATATCTGAATCCAGTAATAAACCAACATTTGATCAAAGCTCACATGGTATTTATGTGGGCGTTCTTATACAAACTTATATCAAGCTGCCTTGTGTTATTCAGCAAACTAGCCACAGTTCATATCCGTTTAACAAGCAGCGTTGGCACACATAAAACCAACATTTGATCAAAGCTCAAATGGTATTTATGTGGGTGTTGCTGCAGCCTATATTTGAAATGAAAATGTACCAACCGAACCATTTGACAAGCTCATCCAACCACAACAGTTGGGCCTCTCTTTCTTTCGCGCTTTACTTTTTTTCTATGCTGTTACTGATAAAAATATTTGTTTTGGTTATAACATTTACAAGGCGCGTTGACACGCTATAAAATTTACCCAGTAGGGTTCGTTAGTTCCTCGTGGATTGTACTAACCGTTATTTACTGTAATTAATTAAGGTTAGGTTGGTTTGCTAACAAGGTTATAAATTTCTATATTCGTTAACGATCATTAGGTTTCGACAAGTCATTACACTGTATGTTAAATAAAGGGCAGTATGTTGATAATAACTAAACATACATCTGTTCTCATTTGCGGTGTCATTTATTGATGTGTACGTGGAGTTTTAGGGCGGAGGTGGTTACCTTGCGCTTTCCCCATTATTGATTATTTGTACATAGATATTCATTCACAAACCTTCTAATTGTTATTAGTTGAAATGAATGATGATTTTAATTGTGTAATCTGTATAATATATTCTTGCATATTGATTTCGGCTTTATATATAAAGGTCTTATACAAACTTATATCTGCCTTGTATTATTCAGCGAACTAGCCACGATTCATATCCGTTTAACAAGCATCATCGGCACACATAAATGTAAATATAGAACATTAATAAGATTAGTAACCGGCTAAAAGCCAACAATCTTTCATTAAATGTAAAGAAAACTAAATTCATGATATTTCATATGCCTCAAAGAAAATTGAAATCCCCTTGTTGGAAATAGATGGGGAAAACATTGATTGTGTAAATGACTTCAGTTTCTTAGCAGGATCATACAAATAAAATAGCTAACAAAATAAATAAAACAATTGAAATTTTGAATAAACTGAAACATTATTTACCACAAAATGTATTACCTATTATGTACACATCACTCGTTCTTCCTCAGTAATTACTGTATTCTGTCATGGGGGTCACCAAGCACACAGGGTTTTTAATTTGCAACTTAAAAGTTTATTATAAATTAATTAATGACGACATACCGGAATATTTCTGTCACATCCCTTACTTATGTAATTTTGAAATCCATCGACGCTACACATGAGGAATAAATAACCTAACCTAAATAAATTCCGAGATGTAATCATGAAAACGTAAAAAATATATATGACCTGATAACAGAAACAGTTAACAATACTCCAAGCATTTTCAATGATAACATTTGTACACATAATTTATCTGGTTTCATCACTTATATTAAAAACTGCTTAATTATTAATTATAAATCCCACAGCACTATCCACAATTGTTAGGTATGTAACACATAATTGTATACAATATGTAATGTAATTATGTATTAATTTTGTATTTTTTTTAGCATTGAATTATATGATTAGTATTAATATTTGCTATTATTGGATTTATTTATGTTAGAAGGACGCTCCCATGTTAGTGACATGTTATGTCATGGGAGTCTCCTTAACCTTCTGTTTGTGTAAATTATTTCAAGTTGTACATGTTTGTATGTAGTTGTGGTCAAAATAAATCAATCAGGTCATTCATCCAACATGGTCTGTCTATATATATATTAATAAGCTAACTTTGGGATAGGCTGGTTGTATCTCCTCGCAACGTACACTCGCCTCTTTTGGAGTTTCTTCACTTCCTTGGACCATTGGCCTTTGATCATCCTAATTGGCGATGTATGTAAAAAAAGTAGTTGATTTTAGTTAGTTACATTTGTGTACCCGATATAGTTTTCTACCTGTTAGAGAAAGGTGGAAACAGTTTATGAATTGAATGTTAACTCTCAAGGTGGCACCTCTGTGACTACATTCTTTCTACCATAAATGCTGGCAGCCAAAATTGCATTGGTCAGCAGGAATGAGTATAAGGTGAAAATACTGTAATGGTGATAACTGCTGTCCTTGGCTTGTTGCTCCATGGGTGGGTGTAATGGTGATAACTGATGCCCTTGGCTTTTTGCTCCATGGGTGGGTGTAATGGTGATAACTACTGACCTTGGCTTTTTGCTCCATGGGTGGGTGTAATGGTGATAACTGCTGCCCTTGGCTTTTTGCTCCATGGGTGGGTGTAATGGTGATAACTGCTGCCCTTGGCTTTTTGCTCCGTGGGTGGGTGTAATGGTGATAACTGCTGCCCTTGGCTTGTTGCTCCGTGGGTGGGTGTAATGGTGATAACTGCTGCCCTTGGCTTTTTGCTCCATGGGTGGGTGTAATGGTGATAACTGCTGCCCTTGGCTTTTTGCTCTATGGGTGGGTGTAATGGTGATAACTGCTGCCCTTGGCTTTTTGCTCCATGGGTGGGTGTAATGGTGATAACTGCTGCCCTTGGCTTGTTGCTCCGTGGGTGGGTGTAATGGTGATAACTGCTGCCCTTGGCTTTTTGCTCCATGGGTGGGTGTAATGGTGATAACTGCTGCCCTTGGCTTTTTGCTCCATGGGTGGGTGTAATGGTGATAACTGCTGCCCTTGGCTTTTTGCTCCATGGGTGGGTGTAATGGTGATAACTGCTGCCCTTGGCTTGTTGCTCCGTGGGTAGGTGTAATGGTGATAACTGCTGCCCTTGGCTTGTTGCTCCGTGGGTGGGTGTAATGGTGATAACTGCTGCACTTGGCTTTTTGCTCCATGGGTGGGTGTAATGGTGATAACTGCTGCCCTTGGCTTTTTGCTCCATGGGTGGGTGTACTGGTGATAACTGCTGCCCTTGGCTTTTTGCTCCGTGGGTGGGTGTAATGGTGATAACTGCTGCCCTTGGCTTGTTGCTCCGTGGGTGGGTGTAATGGTGATAACTGCTGCCCTTGGCTTGTTGCTCCGTGGGTGGGTGTAATGGTGATAACTGCTGCTCTTGGGTTTTTGCTCCATGGGTGGGTGTAATGGTGATAACTGCTGCCCTTGGCTTTTTGCTCCGTGGGTGGGTGTAGTGGTGATAACTGCTGCCCTTGGCTTGTTGCTCCGTGGGTGGGTGTAATGGTGATAACTGCTGCCCTTGGCTTTTTGCTCCATGGGTGGGTGTAATGGTGATAACTGCTGCCCTTGACTTTTTGCTCCATGGGTGGGTGTAATGGTGATAACTGCTGCCTTTGGCTTTTTGCTCCGTGGGTGGGTGTAATGGTGATAACTGCTGCCCTTGGCTTTTTGCTCCATGGGTGGGTGTAATGGTGATAACTGCTGCCCTTGGCGTGTTGCTCCGTGGGTGGGTGTAATGGTGATAACTGCTGCCCTTGGCTTGTTGCTCCGTGGGTGGGTGTAATGGTGATAACTGCTGCCCTTGGCTTGTTGCTCCGTGGGTGGGTGTAATGGTGATAACTGCTGCCCTTGGTTTGTTGCTCCGTGGATGGGTGTAATGGTGATAACTGCTGCCCTTGGCTTGTTGCTCCGTGGGTGGGTGTAATGGTGATAACTGCTGCCCTTGGTTTGTTGCTCCGTGGGTGGGTGTAATGGTGATAACTGCTGCCCTTGGCTTTTTGCTCCGTGGGTGGGTGTAATGGTGATAACTGCTGCCCTTGGCTTGTTGCTCCGTGGGTGGGTGTAATGGTGATAACTGCTGCCCTTGGCTTTTTGCTCCGTGGGTGGGTGTAATGGTGATAACTGCTGCCCTTGGCTTTTTGCTCCATGGGTGGGTGTAATGGTGATAACTGCTGCCCTTGGCTTTTTGCTCCGTGGGTGGGTGTAATGGTGATAACTGCTGCCCTTGGCTTTTTGCTCCATGGGTGGGTGTAATGGTGATAACTGCTGCCCTTGGCTTTTTGCTCCGTGGGTGGGTGTATTGGTGATAACTGCTGCCCTTGGCTTGTTGCTCCGTGGGTGGGTGTAATGGTGATAACTGCTGCCCTTGGTTTGTTGCTCCATGGGTGGGTGTAATGGTGATAACTGCTGCCCTTGGCTTGTTGCTCCATGGGTGGGTGTAATGGTGATAACTGCTGCCCTTGGCCTGTTGCTCCATGGGTGGGTGTAATGGTGATAACTGCTGCCCTTGGCTTGTTGCTCCATGGGTGGGTGTAATGGTGATAACTGCTGCCCTTGGCCTGTTGCTCCATGGGTGGGTGTAATGGTGATAACTGCTGCCCTTGGCTTGTTGCTCCATGGGTGGGTGTAATGGTGATAACTGCTGCCCTTGGCTTGTTGCTCCGTGTGTGGGTACAAGTTAATCTAAGATAGACAATTATCAGTTTTTATAGTTGGAAGATGATAAAAGTGTAGGTGGAATGATCGAATCATGGAGATTGTTCACATAAAATGTTGACTGTTACCAAGTTGTGGATAACTTCTATGGTTCATAGGAAAACTGAGGAAAGAACACAGAGGAGATCAAATAAAACTGATAAAATAGTTATATTAAAAAATCACCTAAATTAATATAGTCCTAGAAACAAGAGGATTCTTAATATAATAGATGGCTGAGAAAATATTGATAGAAATATTTTCTTCTCACTTAAGAACGATAACAGAAAGATTATATATCAGGACGTTTTCATTTTCAAAGAAGACTATAAATGGATGGAACAGTTTAACTGTGTGAATATGTTTTAAAACAAAATCAATAAATATCTCGGAAAGGCAGGTTTTACTGAGATATTCTCAATTAGGAAATATAGAAGAACTGTGTGAATATGTTTTAAAATAAAATTGACAAATATCTCGGAAACTCATGTTTGGACTCCTGTTAAATCCAAAGATTTCCTTGTCCACTTGCCATCTGTAAGTTAGTTTCTGCTCTCAGTGGCAATCTTGTTAGTATAACAACCTTGTTACTGTATTGACATGTAGTGCTACTGCTCAGTGTAGTATATCATCAGTGCCTCTTCATGTGAATGAGATATATGTGAAGATGCAATTCCGTGAGGTTTGTCTTGCTTGCAGGTTTTTCTTTGTTTTCATTATTGAGCCCTATTGCCACCATGGCAACTAAATTCAGCGCTTTAAAGCAAAAACACAGTGCAACAGTGTGGAGATTTGTACAGGTGCATGTTCACAAGGTTATCATGTTTATTACCTTCATTTGCTTCGCCATTTATGAGGTAAGTTTGACACAGTTTATTAGGGAACATACATTTTAAATATAAACTGTGTTCATGGTGTTGCAAACAAAACACATTTATACTATTGTGATGTCGGTTGGAATGTTTTATGTTGAGTGGATAGAATTGACAAAGTGTGTTTTGTAGCTGACGGAAATGAAAGGTCAAGACCTGTGGGACTGATTGTGTAACCAGAATAATGTGCTGTATCCATAGCACTAGGAGTGTGAAATAAATATCTAATGGTACCTTTGCGATTTGAATTCCACATTAATTATAAAGCAAGGTGGCATAGTAACACAAGTAATTGTTTGGACACAGCTGTGGCTTTGTCCAATTTTGTGTATTACTATGTCACCTTCTCGTTCATTTACAACTCCGTGCAGTTTATAAAGTTTCAATTGAATAAAAATGTTCACAGCTAATTTGTTGTAACATTCGATGGTCTGAGACTTGAACACAGATTTCAGTCCTGTAAAACAGTCATGTGAACTCTACACTACCATGCATTCTTGCAGACATGTTATTACACTGAACTGTACTGTGGTCACACTGTATTGTTTAACTTAGTTTTATTGTTGAACATGTACAGCTCTCATGTGCTGCTAGTGTATGTATATGTTTATACTGTAGTGCTGTGCTGTGTTATGCACTCAGTTATACTGTAATCACATGCTGTATTGTTCCATCGAGCTGTACTGTAGTGATGTGTTGTGCACTCAGCTGTAGTGATGTGTTGTGCACTCAACTGTACTGGAGTGATGTTGTGCACTCGGCTGTACTGGATTGGTGTGTTGTGCACTCAGCTGTACTTTAGTGATGTGTTGTGCACTCAGCTGTACTGTAGTGAAGTATTGTGCACTCAGCTGTACTGTAGTGATGTGTTGTGCACTGAGCAGTACTGTTGTGATGTATTGTGCACTCAGCTGTACTGTAGTGATGTGTTGTGCATTCAGCTGTACTGTAGTGTGTTGTACACGTAGCTGTACTGTAATGATGTGTTGTGCCCTCAGCTGTACTGCAGTGATGTGTTGTGCACTTAGCTGAACTGTAGTGATGTGTTGTGCACTTAGCTGTACTGTAGTGATGTGTTGTGCACTTAGCTGTACTGTAGTGATGTGTTGTGCACTCAACTGTAGTGATGTGTTGTGCACTCAACTGTACTGGAGTGATGTTGTGCACTCAGCTGTACTGGATTGGTGTGTTGTGCACTCAGCTGTACTGTAGTGATGTGTACTTAGCTGTACTGTAGTGATGTATTGTTGCACTGTGCTGTACAGTAGTGATGTGTACTTAGCTGTACTGTAGTGATGTGTACTTAGCTGTACAGTCGTGATGTGCACTGAGCGTACAGTACTGATGTGTACTTAGCTGTACTGTAGTGGTGTGTTGTACACATAGCTGTACTGTAGTGATGTGTTGTGCCCTCGGCTGTACTGTAGTGATGTGTTGTGCACTTAGCTGAACTGTAGTGATTTGTTGTGCACTTAGCTGTACTGTAGTGATGTGTTGTGCACCTAGCTGTACTGTAGTGATGTGTTATGCACTCAGCTGTAGTGATGTATTGTTGCACTGTGCTGTACAGTAGTGATGTGTACTTAGCTGTACAGTAGTGATGTGTACTTAGCTGTACTGTAGTGATGTGTATTTAGCTGTGCAGTAGTGATGTGTACTTAGCTGTACTGTAGTGATGTATTGTGCACTGAGCATACAATACTGATGTGTACTTAGCTGTACTGTAGTGATGTGTTGTGCACTGAGCTGTACTGTAGTGATGTGTTGTGCACTTAGCTGTACTGTAGTGATGTGTTATGCACTCAGCTGTAGTGATGTATTGTTGCACTGTGCTGTACAGTAGTGACGTGTACTTAGCTGTACTGTAGTGATGTGTATTTAGCTGTGCAGTAGTGATGTGTACTTAGCTGTACTGTAGTGATGTATTGTGCACTGAGCATACAATACTGATGTGTACTTAGCTGTACTGTAGTGATGTGTTGTGCACTGAGCTGTACTGTAGTGATGTGTTGTGCACTCAGCTGTACTGTAGTGCTATATTATGCACTCAGCTGTCATGTTCTGTGTTGCAGGTGTCTGCCAGCCACACAGTCATTGTTCTGGTACTGCTGTTGTTTGACCTGCCATTCCACCACCTGCAGAGAGTCACGTCTCACTGTTGTTTGATATTGGTGGCTGCTGTGATACTCACCAAAACAGTGTACCAACTACAGAGCATCCCTGAAGGATTCTTTCTGTGTGGCTCCATCGATAGTAATGAGGTATGTGTAATTTACTTTTCCACCAACACTGTCAACGGACAGTCTTTCACAGTAGTTTTCTTACTTTGTTCTACAATTGATCTACCAGAATGGTATGCTGTATTGCCTGCATTGGTATATATGACAGTAGCTTACAAATTAGAAAGTTCTAGTAAGATTTTCTTTGCTGTGTCCATTGAAAGTAGTTGCATCTTAGAAGATGTTCTACATTATAAAGGGTCTGCAGTGATGTTGTCATTATCATAGTTGGTGCGAATGCAACAATATTATCTTAGGTGATAATGTTTATGCCATATTGACAGTTTTCTTAAGGTGGATGTGCCACAATCATGTTGTCTTCATAGACTGTCACAGGTATGGTTAATAAAATTATGTATGCTTAAAGCAAGTCTTTGAGAATTCTAATCTCTGTATAATGTATAATTATTCATTAATCCTGTCAATATGACTAATTCATGTAATTCTATGCTTTTATTTAATTAGAATTATGTTTTATTAATCACAACTGACCATGACAATATATCAATGTAATGACTCTGCATACGTGCAGTGTCTAGTTTGCGCCAGTATTCACGATCCATATAAGGCATGCTCATGGATATTCGGTACTGTCTGTCAGACTTCAGATACTTCTGCTGAGTTTTATGGAGCAAAAAAACATCCAGCTGCTGTTTGTGCCACGGATTCAACAACAAAAAGAAGCAATGGGGAAATTGAAAATCTGGATTAAAGGGACAGTGAATATAGCTGCAGCCATTGTCAGTTGGGTTGATTTAATGGTGTTAACTGCTGCCCTTGGCTTGTTGCTCCGTGGGTGGGTGTAATGGTGATAACTGCTGCCCTTGGCTTTTTGCTCCATGGGTGGGTGTAATGGTGATAATGTATGTTTCACTGCGCTTGCATCCGGACCTATATTCGAGCTGCATGATTAATCATCCACGTGACAGCGAGCTCGAAATGATTCGTATGTGCGGTTTGAGTGATATCTTGTTATGGTTGTTCATTTTGTCTTCACTGACATATAACACATGCCCCTTCTCTTCAGACCCTAGGTATAAATGCAACAGACACAGACCTGGCAGTGTCTCTAGCTGCCTACACAGGATTTGTGAAAGTTTCAGATATATTTACATACATCAATGTAGGTATACACAATTGAAGACATGTTACAATGTAACAACAAGCTATGTGTTTAAAGTGAGGTTGGTTGCCTGTTCCATTGCTTGCTATCAGCAGTGGTGATAATTATTAGAAGGAAGTTTGCTGAATCAGTTGTCTTGATTGTGTGAACTTTGTCAATGCGCTGAATGTTCAGTTAACCCAGCCGGCGTCTGCAATGTTGTCAACGATATAATTAGGTACAGCAAGTTTTCCAATCCGACACTTCACTTTGATTGTAATCACACATCATCAAAATCAAATCTGACTGTGATTAGATAATTACACCATGTGTTCTAGGTGACACAGTTATGTAAGAAATGCGGACATTTGATTGGATGGTCATTTTGGCAGCCATTTCTTTAAAAACAAAAAAATTAATTGCCACCATCATTTTTCTGTTGTCTGAGAACTTATAGATGACATTCATACAAAAAACATTTTGCTATGGACTAGCGAATTTCACGGGATCCATAATTAGGTATATCGTAAACTAAACTATTAACACTGACTGTTTTGTAGGTTGATTTCATCGTATTACTGATGCTACTGTTTGAATCAGTCATCATAGTTCACCAGGCCCAGTATTATCGTAACTGTAATACTGCAGAGTTGAATGTTGTCCCACAAATGGGAATAATCTTCCCACATGTTGATTGTGACAACGCCAACAAAGATGTCTACCACTGTCTTATGTTTTTCTTAAACTACGGTTTCTACAAATTTGGACTCGAGGTGAGTTGAAAAATGCTAGGATCATTTTCATGCTCTGCTAATGTGTGTCATCTTCATTACTTAGTGGTGATATTGTTATCACTAATCAACTGAGTATGCAGGAAATGAAAATAAAATAATTTTACAGAGGTGTAAAAAAAATTTATGTACACAAAAATTATAAATTTTGTCAATTTTTGGGATGTCCGAAAACATATAGTGCAAATGGCGACATACTGGATCCATCAATTAAGGCGGGAGTTTTAAAAGACGAGAACTTGGTAGTGGTATGATAAATGGCTGTATCCAAACCCCCAACAAAGCCTCCTCATGTGTTGGTCACTTTCAGATCTGTTACTCTGTGGCTGCCATCAACATGGTGTGTCATCTCGACTACTACTCCGTCTTCTACGGTCTTGTTGTGGGTACGCTTCAGTGTATTAACCGCCAGCGCAGTGCCTACGTGTGGCCCATTCACATGAGTCTCTTTGTTGGCACTCTCACTCTGCAGTGCATTGCTGTCCTCGGTCTGCCACTTCATCAGTGCTTTGGTAAGGTTTTACATAGTTAAGTCATTTACAAACATTTAACAACGTTTATACCCCAACCCTCACCAACCAGAACAAGCTAGCAGCCACATAAACAATGATGGAAAGAAGTATGTTTAACATCACATATCGGGAGAGAAAAACAAACATCTGGGTAAGAGAGAAGACAAAGGTCATAGATGTGATAGAATAAATCAGAACGCAGAAGTGGACCTGGGCAGGGCACATCAGCAGACTACGAGATAACCGATGGACATCGCGTATGACAATCTGGAGACCTTACGAAGGGAAACGATCTAGAGAAAGACCGGCGAGACGGCAGAGGATAACGCAAGACAGGCAGATCTGGAAACAACATGCTGAGGCCTTTGCCCAACCATGGGACACTACAGCTGCACAATGATGATGATGACACCCAAAGCAGACTTTGGTTCAAATATAAGCCAGTGCATTTAAGTACAGATGAAGATATCAGCACATGTATTAGTTGGTACATGTAAACTTGTACAATACACCCACTCGCATGCAAGCACACTTAGAGAGAGAGTTTCGTTGCACTTATATATCTAATGTTTTTTCCTGTTAATGATGTATATTGCATATGTAATGTTTCGATTTCAGTAGTAAGCATTACAGTTTTCTTTGCAGAATTTTCTAATACGGGCTTGGTGAGACAATACTTGGCAGACTACGCCCGTCCTTCTAATAAGAACTACCTCATAGGTAATGATGATATGTTACACTGAGTGAGGACTAGTGGATCGGATTGTGACTATAATTCTTCATTTCGTGAACATGTTCATTACAATTCGGAAGTAGAGAAACAATTAGTACAGTTTATGCAGCTTCTCCAACTGGTTTATCACACAGTGAATTTACCTCGTTAATGTCAAAATATTTAGTGCATGAATAGTATGTAATATCTGCAAGTTTGTTTAATAAAAACATTCAAACTTTTGGTTAAATGTTCGAAAGAATTTACTGTGTGCATGTAACAGTCACATACACCCTCCTATGCAAAGCAACAGTGCAAGACACGTGTAGATTGAAAAAGACCAACTTAATGATATTTACTTTTACTGGTCACCGATGTTCTATTAGAACTTGAACAGAGGGCGTATCACATGGAAGTTCGCCGATTCCATGTAGACAACACACTTCCACAAGCACCCACAGGTTCCAGATTGGACTCGTGGTGGGCTACCATATTCTCTACTGGCAAGTTCCCAGCCTTGTCAAAGCTGGTGGCTGCAATGATGAGCTGCTTTCATGGTCCTCAAGTGAAAGGGAGTTTTAGTCACATATCTAGCATCATGAATACTGCCACTGCCAGAAAGAATGTTAGTACATTCAACACTATCCAGACAACTCACTCATGGCAAGCAACAAGACTGTTATACAGGACTTTCACAAACAGGACTGGTCACCTCATTCACAACACGAGGTGTGCGTACAAAATGTACTCCAGCCATCTTGCCGAGGAAGGAAAGATGAAGGAGGAGAAGAAAATTGAGCTGAACATGTCAAAGACGAAGGCAGCCACCAAGTACAAAGTTAAGGAAGCAGTTGAGCTGACAACGAAGAAAGCTATAGTATAGAATGGCCCATCAACGGGCTGTTTTGACAAAGCTGGCTAAGGAGAAAGCTGCCCGTCAGCCAACTCGGGTTCAGCCCAGAAAATATAATTAACAAGTGAGTTAGTACTATGACGTGTGCGTGAGTCCGTGTGCTTTTTTGCTACTTGAAATGTTAAGATTTCCTATTTAATATTGCTCAAAATACACCATATGTCGTCTACAATTAAAACATATCTCCGAGGAGTCCCCCCTTCCCCCGATTAGATGAGACAGTCCTCTCGAGCTGAAATGTGGGCTACAGCAAAATTTCCGGTTTTTCCTCTGAATGTCACTCTCATCCCTGTAATCAATGACCGACCCTCACAAAATAAAAAAATGGAATGTTTGTTTAAATGGTAGAAAGAATTCACTTTGGTCATCACATCTGGTAACTTGCCAAAGTAGATTGCCAGGCTTCAATTAACCTCCATCCCACTGAACTTGTCAATCACATTGCAAGGAACGTTGAAAACATCAACATAACACCCAAGCAGTTGGAGCAGTCCTGTCGACTGGTTATCACACTAGACATATTAGAAAACACAATTCTTCATTTCAGCTGCAATTTAACGATTGCAGTGAGTCGCTACAGAAGTTCAGCTGCAATTTAACGATTGCAGTGAGTCACTACAGAAGGGTTGATAAGATGCATTATCGGTTGCAGGAGATTATATTTATCTGCTCTTTGTATGCCAACATTTCTATGTCTTCATCATCGAGACAAACCCACAACTGTTGCAAAGCTATGGTGGCGGAAGTAATGTCAATATTTGTATTCATAGAATGCTTGTCAAAGAAGTGAATCCTGTCGCAGACTTCACATCCAACCAGTCGTAAGTTGCCTATATTAGTAATTCTTTCACAGTCATCAGATCCTTGCTTATTTATATGTGTACTGAATATGGGCATGTACAGTGTTTATTTATGGATGTTTACGTACAATGATGATTTTACATCCCAGTATTTGCTGTTGTTCACAGCACTATTGCTGGATTACATCCATTAATTTTGTATACTTTAGTGGAGCTGTATTTGCTGTTTGTAGCATGATGCTGGAACACATCCAGCTGTATACTATAATAATTATTATGGTAAAGGTAGGGTATTTCAACAAGGAGATGTATTGCTGTTCATAGTATGATGCTGTACTAGATTCAACTGTATAGTGGTATAGGTGGGGTATTTCAACAAGTAGCTGTACTGCTGTTCATAGTACGATGCTGTTCTAGGTTCAACTGTATAGTGGTAAAGGTGGGGTATTTCAACATGTAGCTGTACTACAATTCGTAGCTTGATGCTGGAACACACCCAGCTGTATATGGTAAAACAGGGGCATTGCTACAAGAACCTGTATCTGCAGTTCGTAGTACGATGGTGGACTGCATCCAGCTGTACATGATAAATGTGGGGTATTTCAAGAAGTAGCTCTATCTGCTGTTTGTAGTACTATATGCTGGAATACATGCAGCTGTATGTGGTAAATGTGGGTAGTTCAACAAGTAGCTGTACTGCTGTTCATAGTATGATGCTGGAATAGATCCAGCAGTAAATGTGGGTTATTCAACAAATAGTTGTACTGCTGTTCACAGTACGATGATGGTATAGATCCAGCCGTAAATATGGGGTAGTTCAACAAATAGCTGTATTGCTGTTCACAGTACGATGCTGGTATAGATCCAGCCATAAATATGGGGTAGTTCAACAAATAGTTGTACTGCTGTTCGCAGTACGATGCTGGAATAGATCCAGCCGTAAATATGGGGTAGTTCAACAAATAGCTGTATTGCTGTTCACAGTACGATGCTGGTATAGATCCAGCCATAAATATGGGGTAGTTCAACAAATAGCTGTACTGCTGTTCGCAGTACGATGTTGGAATAGATCCAGCCGTAAATATGGGGTAGTTCAACAAATAGCTGTATTGCTGTTCGCAGTATGATGCTGGAATAGATCCAGCTGTATATGGTAAAAGAGGGTCCTTGCTACAAGTTGCTGTATCTGTTCATAGTACGATGCTGGACTACATCCAGCTGTATGTGTTCAAGAACATGTTCTGGGTGAGCATGTGCTGCGTGTTCCTGTCGGGGGCCTCGGAGGTGAGTCTGCTCAGTGTTGGTCTCTACTTTGGCTGCTTCATCTGGCTCTGGGTTGGTCCATACTGCTTCATCCGCTCAACGCGACGCCTCCAGAACCTGTGAGTACAGCGACGTTCCACAATACATGCATGTATGTGTGACTGTGTATGTATGTATATATAAATGTCATTAACTTGGCCTATTTCGCTCTACGCTGGTCTTGCGTTGTTGTTCTGCATAAATCAAATGAACGTTTAAAACAATGTCACTCAGTTTTTGTTGATCTGCATAGATCAAATATTCATGTATGAACATTTAAAATGATGTCAGTTTTATCTGTTTATTGACAGATGTATGGCCTACCTACATGACAACACACCAATGAGTGCACAGCCAAACCTCTGTATATATGCTTATTAATACGAAGGACAATACATGGCTTGTTTTCATAGACGGTGTGTCTGTGTGGGTGACTTGATAGGAAATTTGTGATGTTTGCATTTTGCATTGATGTTGCCCAGAGAAGTTGAGATGATGTTCGATTGAACAGGTCTAATAGGGAGTAAAGTGTAAAGCACTTTGAGCAGTCCTAAGGACTGGATAATGCGCTATATAAGGACTTACCTTTTGTATGTTGCTTATTGCAGCTGGAGCGTGCTACTCGCCTACAGTTTTGCTGTTATTTTCCTTGACTGCTGCAGACAAGTAAGCAGTGTATTGCATTTTGTAGGGGAGGTATCATATGTTTACAAAGTTAAAAAACAGTGAAGTATTTTGTACTGGTTCAAATCAACACCTACCACTACCAATACATTGTACTGGACTTACGATTTTGAGCGAACCGAAATGGCCTCCAAAACCACAGCCATTACCAGCTAGATTCAATTGACGTGACATTGATGTGTAATTATAAATCCATGTGGTACCTGCAGTTTTTCTTTTACCACATCAGCTAGGCCACTTTTATGGTTATTGTTTAAAGTTACAGTGACTGATAATGTTTACTGTAAAATATTGGTAGTGTGGTGACATGTTTTGATGACCTGGGACCCAATGGCCTCCTCTCTGTGGTTATTCTACTCTAGAGGTAGTGTGTATCTAAGCATGCATGTAGTTTTGTATTCTGATTCGGTGACAAGGCAGTGTGTGTGCATTGTCTGTTTTGTGTAATGGCTTGGGTTTTATTTGAAAACTACTGTGTAGGATTTATAATACACCTGTAGATTCAGTGAGAACCGTAGCCACGCCATTGCATGTCTTCTGAGGTATATGTACATGTTGTAGGAATAAAATATGGTTCCCAGACTAAGTGTGGGCTTAGTGACAGACCAGACATTGGGTTATAGAATCCATAGTTCTTTTCTTAAGGTGGCTGCATCGGCTATTATATGCTTCTTTTGAATTAATCATTTCTAATATAAGTTTTGAAGATAAGCTAACCATTTTTTCTCAAAGTTTGCCTCAGATACTAAACAATACTCCAGACCAAAAGAAATGATTTTTTATGTTGTTTAGAGATATTTAAATGTGTTTAAAGACAATTACAAAATCTGTCAAAAATCACCTTAAAATGCCATTTTATTTTATTTTTATAAACTCCCCAAAAGAAAAATTTGTATGGTTGTAAGTACAAACATGTTATTGACATTCACACATGTTTTTTTGGTAAACAAATGCATATTAAGTTTGATACAGCTTCATAAACATTTTGCTACAATGTTGAAAGACAGCAAAAATCTGTACTGCATTTTTGGCTTGGGTAAACACAAGTCGAGGTCATATGCCAAGTTATGGCTTTGTAAGTATTGTAGTTTTTATAAAAAGTTACATTAAATAATACTTCTTGGTTGTTACCAATAATACAAGTATCACCAGATGCTTGTTTTTTGTTTAGAAATGTGACTTTTTTACTGGCATGTGGCTTATTTCAACACAATTTGACAGACATTTCTATTACCGAGATTTTCCCCCAAAGTTTTCCCGCCAAGTTGTCACATGATATTGTGTTACGAAGGGCCATGTGTTGAACTTGTTGTGGTAGACAAGATTGAGTGATACCTGCTGGGGTCAGTCACGTGTCATTGCAAATGGCAGCTGAGGTCGGGCATTATCGGAGAATAAACAAAACTACCGCCAGTATTTGGTGATTTGACAGCGTGATGCATTTAGGTAATTATAATACAACAGCATAGTGGCATGAGAATAAAGCATAGTGGCATGAGAATAACCAGACTGTTATGATATGCATTCATGGTGAATAAATTTATGTTTGAACTGGGCTGAGGCATATGTGATCGTCACTATGGAAACATCATCAGTTTCCAAGAATCTGAAAAGGGACTTTCCATAGACACACTAAAAATACTAGTTTTTAAGGACTGATTGGTGACATATGGTGATAGTGCCTTGGTTTTTTTTAATAGTACACATATTCATACTGACACCTACTAATGTTCTATGAAGAAAAAAATTAAGAAATCAACTGACACGATAACCGGTGCAGCTACCTTAATCGTTTTAAAAGTAACAATGTTCTAAAAAAGCTTGCATATAATTGCTTACATTAATCCTTATAATAAACGTCCTCCATTTGGCCTTTTCATATTTATTGTTGAACTTGTGTTGTTGATTGCATAAAATCATGTTATATGATTTAAGATATTCTGACATTTTGACTAAATGTTTTTTTTTTAATAACCACATTTAGACAGAAATATTTACTGCTCTGTGTTTGATAATTGACCTTGCACAATGATATTCAAGGTAAGACATTCAAATTAAACATGCAGTTTATATGTAGTTTTTACTATATAATGATAATTAATTTATGATAAAACAAACAGATTTTGTATGTATTAACAATTGATTGCTTATTGTACTTATCAGGTTGCTGCATGCCCCCACATTGCAAGCCTCACAGAACACAACTGCTGGGTCATACAACTGTTCCACATCTCATGCACGCACACTGTCCATGGTACGTCTCGTACATTACAGCCAGCATCATCTTTATAGTCATGTCCATCAATTCTGCTGCTTGCTGAAAACCTGCATCATTAATATCTCATTTCATCTTGCAGAAGTGATGTCACTTACTGGTTTTTGCTTGAAAGCATTAAGGAATTTATTTGTGATAAAGATACAAAAATAAAAATTGTCTGCATATTTATGGTTTCCCATTTGAAACACAGTTTATGTTATTTGCATCTTTTCGTGAGATAGATTTATACATTAAAAATATTTTAAATAAGTGTTAGAGATTTTAAATTGCTCAGCAATATAAGTAATTCTTTAGTTAAACTGAATTTTTGCATATTTGATCTCCAAGCAAGTTCATTTACATTTTGTATTCCCCTTTGTTTTAGGTAATAACACTCTGTCTGAACAATGTTTTCTGGAGAAGGGTGAAAACTCCAATATCTGGGATGTGCTCAGCTTCATATGCCTGCTTATCCAGCTGCGGATCTTCCACACTTACTACTTCCAACACGTTGTACTTGACCTGTACGTGCAGGACCTGCTGTCTCACAGGTGATGTAACACTTACTACTTCCAACACGTTGTACTTGACCTGTACGTGCAGGACCTGCTGTCTCACAGGTGACTTAACACTTACTACTTCCAACACGTTGTGCTTGACCTGTACGTGCAGGACCTGCTGTCTCACAGGTGACGTAACACTTACTACTTCCAACACGTTGTACTTGACCTGTACGTGCAGGACCTGCTGTCTCACAGGTGACTTAACACTTACTACTTCCAACACGTTGTACTTGACCTGTACGTGCAGGACCTGCTGTCTCACAGGTGACTTAACACTTACTACTTCCAACACATTGTACTTGACCTGTACGTGCAGGACCTGCTGTCTCACAGGTGATGTAACACTTACTACTTCCAACACATTGTACTTGACCTGTACGTGCAGGACCTGCTGTCTCACAGGTGACTTAACACTTACTACTTCCAACACGTTGTGCTTGACCTGTACGTGCAGGACCTGCTGTCTCACAGGTGACGTAACACTTACTACTTCCAACACGTTGTACTTGACCTGTACGTGCAGGACCTGCTGTCTCACAGGTGACTTAACACTTACTACTTCCAACACGTTGTACTTGACCTGTACGTGCAGGACCTGCTGTCTCACAGGTGACTTAACACTTACTACTTCCAACACATTGTACTTGACCTGTACGTGCAGGACCTGCTGTCTCACAGGTGATGTAACACTTACTACTTCCAACACATTGTACTTGACCTGTACGTGCAGGACCTGCTGTCTCACAGGTGACTTAACACTTACTACTTCCAACACGTTGTACTTGACCTGTACGTGCAGGACCTGCTGTCTCACAGGTGATGTAACACTTACTACTTCCAACACGTTGTACTTGACCTGTACGTGTAGGACCTGCTGTCTCACAGGTGACTTAACACTTACTACTTCCAACACGTTGTACTTGACCTGTACGTGTAGGACCTGCTGTCTCACAGGTGACTTAACACTTACTACTTCCAACACGTTGTACTTGACCTGTACATACAGGACCTGCTGTCTCACAGGTGATGTAACACTTACTACTTTCAACACGTTGTACTTGACCTGAACGTGTAGGACCTGCTGTCTCACAGGTGACTTAACACTTACTACTTCCAACACGTTGTACTTGACCTGTACGTGTAGGACCTGCTGTCTCACAGGTGACGTAACACTTACTACTTCTAGCACGTTGTACTTGACCTGTACGTGCAGGACCTGCTGTCTCACAGGTGACTTAACACTTACTACTTCCAACACATACTTGACCTGTACATGCAGAACCTGCTGTCTCACAGGTGATGTAACACTTAATTGGTTCTGCGACATGTTACAAAGGTTATATGGCATGTTACGTTGGTTCCACAGGTTCTGTGACTTATTATATTAAATATTTCTAATCATTCTGTGGTATGGTACATTAGTTCTATTGCAGGGTACATTTATTCTAGCTTGCAAGATTGTTTCTATGACATGTTACATTGATTTACAACACACTTGACATGTTACTTTGGTTTATGACATGTTACATTGTTTCTACAACATGTTATATTGGTTTACAACATGTTACATTGTTTTGTTTATACCTTACTGTGGTTTATAACATGTTAAATTGGTTTATGACACGTTAAATTGGTTTACGACATGTTACATATTTACAATGTGATACAACATGTTACAGTGGTTTACGACACATTGCAGTGACTTACAACCTGTTATGGTGGCTTACGACATGCTACATTGGTTCACGACATGTTACAATAGTTTATGACATGTTATAGTGGTGTACAACATGTTACACTTACTTCCTTATAACATGTCACATTTGTTTACAACGTGTTCCATTGTTACTACAACATGTTACAGCAGTTTACGACACGTTACAGTGGTTTACAACGTGTTACACTGGTTTATGGCATGTTACGGTGGCTTACAACATTTTACAGAGGTGGTGACTTGATCAATGTGAACCTGCTGCAGCATGTGGAGCAGCGTAAGTTTGAGGAGAAGCAAGTATTGCTTGAGATCAAGTCAAAGATGCAGCGCATCAAAACGAAGCAGGAACACACTCGTCAGAGGGCTGCCTTTGTATCCAGTGACCACTACAAAGGCAGGACTTATTTTCATTTGTCAACGTCTATTACATATGGCAGCACTAGTATTTGTTATGTCATAACTTATGGTCATTGTGTTAAAAATTTAGTTATTTCAAAGCTGCATGACAATTGACTGCATAGATCGATAATGTACACACAACATTGAGGGTTTGAAACAGCAACATTTAGCTAAATAGAATCATTAAGAGTGAAATAAATATGAAATTTTATTTTTGTTATATGCATTCCGCTGTCATCTACTTGGCAGTGCAGTGGCACCTGTTGTTGGATGTGGTCTGTGGCATTGTCCGATTATCTGTGTTAATTTGTCAGAGCCTCAGTCAATTCCAGCTTGATCCTTGCAGCTTGCAAAACTACAATTTGAAATAGTATGTATACCAAATTTCTAAGAAATGGCTGTACAGTTGGTGTGTGTGCATGTGTCTGTGTGTGTATGCATGTGTGCATGTGTCCACCCGCGTGCCTATGACGGTATCCCAATCCAGGAAATACCATGTGAACATTGTGATTCAAAATTGACAAGGTGTACAGCAGGACCAGGAGCCTACGAACTAGTTTATTTTGCACATCATTTTGTGCAAAGCGACAGGGTCCAGTCTTATTTGCTATGTGCAGTTATGCAGGTAGATTGATTTATTGCACGTCATGACAGGGACTGTTGTGTGCACTGATCCAGTCTGGTGACTACTACATGTTTGACAGGGACTGTTGTGTGCAGTGATCCGGTCTGGTGACTACTACATGTTTGACAGTGACTGTTGTGTGCAGTGAACCGGTCTGGTGACTACTACATGTTTGACAGTGACTGTTGTGTGCAGTGATCCGGTCTGGTGACTACTACATGTTTGACAGTGACTGTTGTGTGCAGTGAACCGGTCTGGTGACTACTACATGTTTGACAGTGACTGTTGTGTGCAGTGATCCGGTCTGGTGACTACTACATGTTTGACAGTGACTGTTGTGTGCAGTGATCCGGTCTGGTGACTACTACATGTTTGACAGTGACTGTTGTGTGCAGTGAACCGGTCTGGTGACTACTACATGTTTGACAGTGACTGTTGTGTGCAGTGATCCGGTCTGGTGACTACTACATGTTTGACAGTGACTGTTGTGTGCAGTGATCTGGTCTGGTGACTACTACATGTTTGACAGTGACTGTTGTGTGCAGTGATCTGGTCTGGTGACTACTACATGTTTGACAGTGACTGTTGTGTGCAGTGATCCGGTCTGGTGACTACTACATGTTTGACAGTGACTGTTGTGTGCAGTGATCCGGTCTGGTGACTACTACATGTTTGACAGGGACTGTTGTGTGCAGTGATCCGGTCTGGTGACTACTACATGTTTGACAGTGACTGTTGTGTGCAGTGATCTGGTCTGGTGACTACTACATGTTTGACAGTGACTGTTGTGTGCAGTGATCCGGTCTGGTGACTACTACATGTTTGACAGTGACTGTTGTGTGCAGTGAACCGGTCTGGTGACTACTACATGTTTGACAGGGACTGTTGTGTGCAGTGATCCGGTCTGGTGACTACTACATGTTTGACAGTGACTGTTGTGTGCAGTGATCCGGTCTGGTGACTACTACATGTTTGACAGTGACTGTTGTGTGCAGTGATCCGGTCTGGTGACTACTACATGTTTGACAGTGACTGTTGTGTGCAGTGATCCGGTCTGGTGACTACTACATGTTTGACAGTGACTGTTGTGTGCAGTGATCCGGTCTGGTGACTACTACATGTTTGACAGTGACTGTTGTGTGCAGTGATCCGGTCTGGTGACTACTACATGTTTGACAGTGACTGTTGTGTGCAGTGATCCGGTCTGGTGACTACTACATGTTTGACAGTGACTGTTGTGTGCAGTGAACCGGTCTGGTGAATACTACATGTTTGACAGTGACTGTTGTGTGCAGTGACCCGGTCTGGTGACTACTACATGTTTGACAGTGACTGTTGTGTGCAGTGAACCGGTCTGGTGACTACTACATGTTTGACAGTGACTGTTGTGTGCAGTGATCCGGTCTGGTGACTACTACATGTTTTACAGTGACTGTTGTGTGCAGTGATCCGGTCTGGTGACTACTACATGTTTGACAGTGACTGTTGTGTGCAGTGATCCGGTCTGGTGACTACTACATGTTTGACAGTGACTGTTGTGTGCAGTGAACCGGTCTGGTGACTACTACATGTTTGACAGTGACTGTTGCGTGCAGTGATCCGGTCTGGTGACTACTACATGTTTGACAGTGACTGTTGTGTGCAGTGATCCGGTCTGGTGACTACTACATGTTTGACAGTGACTGTTGTGTGCAGTGATCCGGTCTGGTGACTACTACATGTTTGACAGGGACTGTTGTGTGCAGTGATCCGGTCTGGTGACTACTACATGTTTGACAGTGACTGTTGTGTGCAGTGAACCGGTCTGGTGACTACTACATGTTTGACAGTGACTGTTGTGTGCAGTGATCCGGTCTGGTGACTACTACATGTTTGACAGTGACTGTTGTGTGCAGTGATCCGGTCTGGTGACTACTACATGTTTGACAGTGACTGTTGTGTGCAGTGAACCGGTCTGGTGACTACTACATGTTTGACAGTGACTGTTGTGTGCAGTGATCCGGTCTGGTGACTACTAGATGTTTGACAGTGACTGTTGTGTGCAGTGATCCGGTCTGGTGACTACTACATGTTTGACAGTGACTGTTGTGTGCAGTGATCCGGTCTGGTGACTACTACATGTTTGACAGTGACTGTTGTGTGCAGTGATCCGGTCTGGTGACTACTACATGTTTGACAGTGACTGTTGTGAGCAGTGATCCGGTCTGGTGACTCCTAGATGTTTGACAGTGACTGTTGTGTGCAGTGATCCGGTCTGGTGACTACTACATGTTTGACAGTGACTGTTGTGTGCAGTGATCCGGTCTGGTGACTACTACATGTTTGAGGAGGATGAAGAACTAGATGATGACATTGTCAGGGAAAAGATGCAAGAGAAAGACCAAAAAACCCTTGCTCCACTACAGGTCTCTTTAAAGTTCTTTATAGCATTTGAACAACTTTATTAAATGGGGCTGGTCTGCGCTTATGTCATGTGTCCACCTGATGAATGATATGAAAATAATTTGACGTAAGTCTATCAGTTAAAAACTTCGAGACTCAAAACAGTTCTATAGAAGATGATAAAAACTCTTCTTTTGATGTGTTCACCATTTGAAAATTTCCACATGTGACTTGTTCAAATTGTAAACAAAACATCCAGTTTCAAAATAAGCTTGTTCAACACAGCCAGTTCAGCAGACTTTCTGTTACAAATTGCTACGCTGGCTAATTCCGGCTAGAAAAACAGACTGCTTCCCTTTATATGTGTATAAATGCTACTAAGACAGTACTTTTTGTTAGTTATATCTAGTTAATGCAGCCTGAGACAAGCATTTAGAACTTACCTTAACACAAAGGCAATGCTCCCTGCTCCTCATTATTACATTAATTTCATAATCTCAGAAAGCATGCCAGCCCCCAAACGTTAATTTCACACAAAATGCATAATTCACAGACATGTTATGACAAGCAAACATTGGTAACAATATTATTTAATTGTCAACCCCAGCTACCCAGTACGAGTACTAACAGTTGCACTAATCACGAGTTTTCCTTTTTTGCAGCTGATGAACCTCTACATGCAGATGGGTGCTGAAGAGACACTTGCCATTATGAGACGAAACAAAGAGGTACATCATTCATTGTTGCTTTCCACTTTGTAGTCCTCAGCGAGGCAAGCCACGATACTCACCCTCGATGTCGGTTTTCCTTTTTCCATCAGTTCTCTCGGACTGCTGTCTCCACCTCCAGAAATTATTGTTTCATGCCTTATATGTAACAATTACGATCATGTTGTCATAACATATCATATACTGCATTGTAGAATGTAATATTTTTACTAAGAAAGATATATTTTATTCAGTATGGTGCCAGATCCAAAATTGTTTGCAGTGCTTCACAACATATTAAAATACATAAAATAGTGTAAAATTGCACAATCAATAAATATATGTATTTAAAATACTGGTAATAATAACAATTATTTAAAACAAATACAGCATTAAAATAGTGTAGAATTGCTAAATAAGGAAATAACTAAATAAACATGACATGCCACAGCAAAGGCAGTATTGAGTTGCAAAATTGTTAAATGGAAAATTACGGTAATAAGTGTTAGCCAAGGAAATGTTACCCAATGTTAGTTAATGGTAGTTAGTTTTGTCCACTGATTATTAATTGATAGTGTTGAGAGTAAGTTGTTGATGTGTGATGGTATTGTGCATCTGACAGCCCATAAATGCACAAGATGCGGCACGCAAATACGCACAGATATGGCTCCAAATCAGCTTATCAAGAAGGATATGGAAACAAAAGAAGAGTGAGTGGCTGTTTGCAGAAACCATCATAGAAATATTCAGAAAGGTAAAACAAGAACTATCGATAAACAAACTGCAACGACATAGCATTGAGTAGTATAAAATCAGTGCTACGTATGGGACAAGACACTCCATCTATGAGCAAAAATGGTTGCTAGCTATCATCGATGCCACCCTAAACCTGAAATTAATTTTTTTTTGGTCATGGCTGTTGGATATAATATATTGTCCTTGATGTTCAAGTTACACTGCCCATCAAATTGCATTTAATAAACCCAAAACGTTGTTCACAATTTGAATGTTGCACCCGCAGAATGTTCACATTGGAAACAGAACATTCAACTTGTAACCAATCATTATTGGCACCTATTGTAGATCGAGGTAGGCATCCCTACCCGCAAATCTCTTTGATGTTGAATGGTTCCTGTACTTTTGACTGCAAATTGGAACTGTGTACCCCTGATTCAGCAACGTTTGGCTAATAATTACCACCGTGACTGATTCCGGGTAACGGAAGAGAAAACCTCGATTTAATAGTTATTCATTTGAGAACGTAGTGAAAGATTGGATGGGGACTGAGGTTGCCTGGTCTCACTTACATGTTCTGTGGAGCTCTGGTTGTGAGAATGTAGAAGATTGGATGGGGACTGAGGTTGCCTGGTCTCACCTACATGTTCTGTGGAGCTCTGGTTGTGAGAATGTAGAAGATTGGATGGGGACTGAGGTTGCCTGGTCTCACTTACATGTTCTGTGGAGCTCTGGCTGTGAGAATGTAGAAGATTGGATGGGGACTGAGGTTGCCTGGTCTCACTTACATGTTCTGTGGAGCTCTGGTTGTGAGAATGTAGAAGATTGGATGGGGACTGAGGTAGCTGTTGGACAGGCACTGCCTGGTCTCACCTACATGTTCTGTGGAGCTCTGGTTGTGAGAATGTAGAAGATTGGATGGGGACTGAGGTTGCTGTTGTACAGGCACTGCCTGGTCTCACCTACATGTTCTGTGGAGCTCTGGTTGTGAGAATGTAGAAGATTGGATGGGGACTGAGGTAGCTGTTGGACAGGCACTGCCTGGTCTCATCTACATGTTCTGTGGAGCTCTGGTTGTAAGAATATAGAAGATTGGATGGGGACTGAGGTTGCTGTTGTACAGGCACTGCCTGGTCCCATCTACGTGTTCTCTGGGAGCTCTGGCTGCGACTGATTGATGCCATCACAGCCCGACTCGACCTCATCGTCACAGACTATCGGAAAGTGGCAGTCATTCTCGATCAGGAAAAGAGAGTCGAAAAACAGAAATTGAAGGTGAAATCAAAGTTTCTCCTGATCACAACAAAGAAGTTAAACTTATTACTTTGGCATTTTGTTTATTCTTCCAACTTTAATAATCTGTTTCTTATTTTTCGTATCTTTCAATGATTGTTTTTAAGTAAATAAATACACAAACAACATAATGAAAGATGTGAGACTCCTTAAGTTAGTACATATAAACATCAGAAACCTGCCAGTTGTTTTAATGAACCAGTTCTGACTAAATGGTCTGCTCTAATTTTGAGTAACTACCCTTGAAACCAAGTTGTTGATTTCTCGTAGATGCGAGCACTGCCATGGATAGTTCAGCCTTGTGACCAGTCGGTGAAGGCTAATGGGTGAGTAGTTTGCCTTCCTAAAGAGGAGTTCCCATTTCTGCTAAATAGTCGACAATGCTTTCCTGAAATAGCCACTGTTTCTTCTGGAGATGTTGCATTACTTTCTGCCACACGTGATACCACTGTAGGCATTGCATAGCTGCCTTTGCACCAGCCTCAATCGCAAGTTATCCAGCATTCCTACATTGTCAGATAATTTCACAAATTTTACACAAATAATATTTTCCTGATAATTGTGGAGATCTGGAATTTCTTGCAACTCATCACTACAAAGTAATGTTACAGTAGAAACCTACATGGCGATGACCACCCTTAATGGGGCTCAGATTGTGACATGGTGCATGAGTCACACCATGCCATAATTAGATCAGCAGAACTGATTAATTTCTTTATGTAGCGTTGAAAGTCAACAGTTGCTAATTTGCATTAACCTGAGAGATGGTAGTAGATGGTTGCCTAAAATGTACCTGTTTATAAAATTGTTAAAATATTCCTCTACAGTTGCTGTTTTTCTTCTAAATTTATAAAACATTGTTGGTCAATTCAAAAAAGCATGCAAGTGATATGACTGATAAGATATTAGTACACCGGATTTTATAATTCACATTAATTTATTTCAAACTTTTGTAATTTTATTTCCATGAAATTCTTCAATGCATTTAATTTGGCTTTTTGTTACTTTTCAGCCATCATAAGGCAGCCATTGTGGAGATAAAACGCTATAGGTTTGTTGTAATCATGCACACACGCACACATCCATCTAAGCATGCATGCACACACCTGCTGAAGGAATAGTTGGAACTCTTGAAGTGAAACTTTTTTTTAAAATCACTGCATAGACAGCACAATTAAATATGAGATTCTATCTGATTGGCTGTTGCTACTTCTTAATTACTTGTTCAACAGTTGTAACCGGTTTGATTTGGATTAAATGCTGACAAAATTTATGTAAACATTACAGTGATAGAAATAAGCAGCAAATTAATTTGTTCGCTCGACAAGTCAGTCTTGAAATATATTTGTCCGAATAATTGTCTGCCAAGAACAACTCTTTAGGAAAAACACAAAGTAATGACTTAAATTTAGACATAAACAGACAGCTGTTCTGTTTCGTGAACATCTGGAGGATTTATGGCAAAAAGCACAATGTGATCTGTAAATGTTGAACTACACAGATTATAATTATAAACAATTTATAATTTCTGAGCCATTAATAAAATTTTGTAATAAATATAAAAAGTATCACCTGTAATGTTTAGCAATGTTGATGGTGAAAGTTGTTGCTAAAAATAGAAATGTTATTTTATGATGATGGGAATGAGACAAGTTTTCCTTGCAATTGTTTCGTAATATTACAAGAAGATGGTATAAATGAACTACATTATTTTTAATTTGTCATAGGTTCTATTATATGTTTTATATATACTATTGTATTATGTCCATTTGAGTGTGCTCAAATAAAATGCATCAGCTAAATTTTTTAATCCGCTGGGAAACAATTGTATATTAGTTAAGTACTTCTAGAAAATTATGCTGGTCATCACAACTACTTGAAGAAGTTGTATAGTTGAATCTCGGCTTTGTGTCATCCGGTAGACCTAAGATTTCATTCATTAGCCTTAGTAACATTTATCAAAATCTTGAATCTGATTAATAATAATAATATATTTTATTTGGTATAGCACCACTTCCAGTATTGTTCGTGGCACTTATTATTATGGCGCACAACATATTAAATACATAACAATGGTAGAATTGCAATAAATATGTATATTAATTTAAAATAAATATGAGTAGTAAAGAATAAAATAAATAAATGCATACATATTGAATAATGTATAATTTCTAAATAAAGTAGTAAATAAATAGATATATTAGCAGTTATTCATCAGAATTATATAATATTATTAATAATCAATCTAGCACAATAATTATATAAAAATAATAATAATAAATAAATATATATGTATGTATGATTAATAATAATAAATAATTTAGTAAAACATTTGATATAAAATAGTTTACGTGAAGAATAATGTCAAATCATCATCAATACGATAAATAATTAAAATTGGTTTTAGTAGAGGGCAGTGCTCATCTAGAATAACACTAATATGAAATACAAAAGAAATATGT
Organism: Escarpia spicata; assembly: GCA_963995525.1. NCBI lineage: Eukaryota > Metazoa > Annelida > Polychaeta > Sabellida > Siboglinidae > Escarpia > Escarpia spicata. Next base: position 11,504,505 of record OZ023214.1, on the reverse strand, counting down.
CTTCAGACGACATTTGAAGCAGGCGAGAGTGTCACAGGTTTAAGCAACACTTGGTAAAGTGTTCCATAGGGACGCAGCAGCTACGGCGAATGAGCCCTCCCCAGCCTAGATACAAATGCGCTTCACTTCCAACACGTTACTGCTCGCAGAGCGCAGTGCTCTTGCTGATTGATATGGGTGCACGAGTTCACACAGGTACACGGGCGCATCATTGTGCATGGCTTTGTACATGAGTACCAGTATCTTGTAATTCACTCTGCATGCAACAGGCAGCCAATGAAGTTCGCGTAACAGGGGCATGGTGCTGTCACTATGTGGACAACGCAGGTACAAGAGTGCGTTGCAGTAGTCAATCCGCGATGTGATGATGGTATTGACTACGTATTCCTTTGTTGGTTTGGGTAGAAAACTGCAAATCTGATTAATGTGGCAGAGGTAGAATGACCATGCACTGACAGTTTGCGACACTTGCTTTTTCATATCTATGTGCCTGTTAATGAAGACACCGAGACTTTGAACACATCTTGAAGCTGTAATTGTAGAACCACCAACGCGAATCACAGTGTCATCAACAATTGCATCCACAGACTTGGGTACAATCGGAAGATACTGTGTCTTGCCATCGTTCATGCACATAGAATTCCATGCCATCCAGTTCTTTATTTCATCCAAACAATCCTCCATTTGCTGAACTGCAGCTGTTAAAGCAGAAAGATTGAGGTCGAAATGTGAGTAGATCTGTACAAGTCATCAGCATAGTGGTGGAAGAATAGTCCACAGGCTCGAATAATGTCACCGATAGGTTGGACATACAATGAAAAGAGCAGTGGTCCAAGGACAGAGCCTTGTGGGACATCTGTCGTGTCGTTGCTGCGTTATTTCTTACAAGAATTTACTTTTGTGAAATTATGCTGCACAATTGCCGAGTGCATGGCCCTTTTAATTTGGCTTTATGAATGCAAAATGTCACATTTTAAAATGCCTATTTTGGTGCTCAGATGTGTAAAATATCCAGAACAGGCTAGATTGCCACAGGGCACCATAAGTTGTTTATTTTCAACTAAGTTATCTTGCTGCTGAATGCATATAAATGCTGAATGCGAATGTTAAACATGAACACAAACTGTCATCAGATCAGGAATTGTATAATTATCGCAAGACTAATTTGCATCAGTGAGGTATCGATTCACATTTTTGCTAATGCTTGCACATGCCTGGATAGTCAAAGAAAGCTTCATCCCTCCCAATAGGATATAATAGGATACCAGGGCAAGGCCAATATGACATACTTTAAATCAGTATGAGGACTGCTGCTTCTAAGACTGAGTCTGTGGGTTCAAACTACAAAAGTATTCCAATAAGTGGTAGTAATATGTTTCAAGACTTCAACAGATATGATCCATGTATGTATTTCCTATAACTTAGACCAAAAGTGAAAAGAAATCATTTCAGAACATCAATGTTCAATATCACACAAAATTACTTTCATCTGGCCTCAGCATAAAATATTGGCCGAAGCGTAAAATATTTATGTCCGACGCCAGACAAAACTGCCTGTAACCCCCCCTCCCGCAAATGATAGTAATTTGGCCTGATATCGGACATCGACGTTCTGCGATGATCCCTAAATTAGATATGTACAGGTATGGCAACCATCTGTTACAGACAGCGGGAGGATCCTCCTCGTCTGCTGCGGTTCACTGCTGCCATCAAGGATGCACTGCTCTCACTGTCAGAATTCCTCTGCTACTTTGTCATGATCCTCAATCCCTTGCTCAATGCCAGTGTCCTCTCTCTACCCTTCCCCATCTCTGTCTTCCTCTGGGCCATGCTGTCTGTGCCGAGACCAGACACTGTCTACTGGATCACCATGATAGTCTACACTGAGGTAGGGCAGGGTTAGTAGAACACAGTCAGCAGCAGTGTAGGGCAGTGGTAGAACACAGCCAGCAGCAGTGTAGGGCAATGACAGAACACAGCCAGCAGCAGTGTAGGGCAATGACAGAACACAGCCAGCAGCAGTGTAGGGCAATGACAGAACACAGCCAGCAGCAGTGTAGGGCAGTGGTAGAACACAGCCAACAGCAGTGTAGGGCAGTGGTAGAACACAGTCAACAGCAGTGTAGGGCAGTGGTAGAACACAGCCAACAGCAGAGTAGGACAGTGGTAGAATACAGCCAAGAGCAGTGTAGGGCAGTGGTAGAACACAGCCAACAGCAGTGTAGGGCAGTGGTAGAATAAAGCCAACAGCAGTGTAGAGCAGTGGTAGAACACAGTCAACAGCAGTGTAGGGCAGTGGTAGAACACAGCCAATAGCAGTGTAGGACAGTAGTAGAACACAGCCAACAGCAGAGTAGGACAGTGGTAGAACACAGCCAACAGCAGTGTAGGGCAGTGGTAGAACACAGCCAATAGCAGTGTAGGGCAGTGGTAGAACACAGCCAACAGCAGAGTAGGACAGTGGTAGAATAAAGCCAAGAGCAGTATAGGGCAGTGGTAGAACACAGCCAACAGCAGTGTAGGGCAGTGGTAGAACACAGCCAACAGCAGAGTAGGGCAGTGGTAGAACACAGCCAACAGCAGTGTAGGGCAGTGGTAGAACACAGCCAGCAGCAGTGTAGGACAGTGGTAGAACACAGCCAGCAGCAGTGTAGGACAGTGGTAGAACACAGCCAACAGCAGTATAGGGCAGTGGTAGAACACAGCCAACAGCAGTGTAGGACAGTGGTAGAACACAGCCAACAGCAGTGTAGGGCAGTGACAGAACACAGCCAGCAGCAGTGTAGGGCAGTGACAGAACACAGCCAGCAGCAGTGTAGGGCAGTGGTAGAACACATCCAACAGCAGTGTAGGGCAGTGGTAGAACACAGCCAATAGCAGTGTAGGACAGTGGTAGAACACAGCCAACAGCAGTGTAAGGCAGTGGTAGAACACAGCCAGCAGCAGTGTAGGGCAATGACAGAACACAGCCAGCAGCAGTGTAGGGCAATGACAGAACACAGCCAGCAGCAGTGTAGGGCAGTGGTAGAACACAGCCAACAGCAGTGTAGGGCAGTGGTAGAACACAGCCAGCAGCAGTGTAGGGCAGTGGTAGAACACAGCCAGCAGCAGTGTAGGGCAGTGGTAGAACACAGCCAGCAGCAGTGTAGGGCAGTGGTAGAACACAGCCAGCAGCAGTGTAGGGCAGTGGTAGAACACAGCCAGCAGCAGTGTAGGGCAGTGGTAGAACACAGCTAGCAGCAGTGTAGGGTAGTTACAGAACACAATATGTATCAGGTTTTACAATAGCATGTACACTATTCTAGTATTGTCTTGAGTGAAGAGCTGGATGTACTTGTGATTGGCTGAGTGTGTTATTCTGATTGTAGATTGTGCTGCTGGTGAAATATTTCTTTCGCTTTGGTTTCTTCTCCTGGAACACGGGCGAGTGGCACTCTAGCGACCCCCTCTACCTGCCACGCATTATTGGCATTGACAGACTCTACTCATATGAGAAGATTGACATGGTTCTTCTATTTGTTCTCTTCTTCCACCGCTCCTTGCTCAAGGCAAGTACCATCTTTCTCTTGCCGTGTTACATGCTTCAGCAATGTTAAAATGAAGAAGTTTATTTTCCCCATATATATAATGTTTAATACAAGCAGGATCAGATTTTTGGAGAAAGGTAGAGGGAGTCGAGATGGACAGAAAAATCTTGAAAAAGTTGAAAGGGAAAGTCATGAGAACGTGTGTTACACTGGCATGCCTGTATGGTCTGGAGACAGTGGCATTGACAGAACAACAACAGAAGCTGTAAGTTTGTGAGAACAACTGGGTTAGAAGAATAACAAGAACAAAGAGGGTAAACAGAAGAAGGACGAATGACCTGAGGTTGGAGTGCAATGTAGTGTAACAGGAGTATTACTGAGAAGCCAGATGAGATGAGTAGGCCACTTGGCAAGGTTGGACGCCGGAAAAATAGCAGAGAGCAGAGGTGGAACAGGACTGCATGAGGAGGGACATGAGAAGATCGGGGGAGGATAAAAGAAAGGAGAGAGGGAGCTAAGGTTAGAGAACTTTTGGAAGGAAAAACAGCGAGTGGTTTGGCAATATTTTGTACAGCAGGGAACAAGGAGAGAACCATAATTCAGTAATGTTACATTCATGTATGTTAATCTACCTATGACCAAGCTATTGTACATATGTGTGTGTGTTTGTTAAGCCATTCCCCAGATGCTTTGCATCTTGGGTGCCAAACTTTCAAGGATTCATCTCCGAACCTTCAGAAGGAAAGTGACATTTTTATGTTTTTTTAATTTTATGTGTTTATACCTGAAAGTTGAAGGATGTTAATCAATTATTCACAAGGTCACATGTGGTTTCTGTGATTGTATATTAACAAATTATTTCCAATACACTGACATTTTGCCCACTCACAGGAATGTGGACAAAAGTGTAACTTTGCAACAAGATATACCAGCAACGTTGTGCTTAAGGTTTTGATTGGCCAAGGTGGACTGAGGTGGACTGAATCTGTTTTGGGAGGGGACATTATGGAAATGCTGGTGGTGGGCAGAATGCTGTCAAATAAAGTGGTAATATCGATGAGGCGAGTAATATATGTTGTAAATATAACGTGCTCAGGATAACGGATTACCATTGAAATCAAGCCCTGGCAGTAGTCTTGTTTTATATATATGTATATATATATATATACATATATGTATGTATATATATATATGTGTGTGTATATGTGTGTATATGTATATATATATATCTATTAATATATATTACAGAGTAAAGGTATATGGCACACAGCACAAAAGGCTGCTGAGAATCTTGACAAGGCTAAGCAGATCATTGAAGAGGACTTGGAGCAAGTATGTATGGGTATCTATAACTATAATCAAACTAGCATATATATATATTGTATGTTAACATTTGATCTTTGCATGATTAAGGGTTGAATTCTTACAGATTTTAGGGTTTGTACCAGATGTAACACAGACGTTGATAGATTGTTCACAAACTTGTACGTGTTGTCTGTGATTCCGGGCTAGATGAGCCATCTACCAATCAGTGAGGGATGTTTTATATAACTTGTACGTGTTGTCTGTGATTCCGGGCTAGATGAGCCTTCTACCAATCAGTCGGATGTTTTATATAACTTGTACGTGTTGTCTGTGATCCATGCTAGATAAGCCTTCTACCAATCAGTGAGGGATGCATGTGTTTTCTATAACTTGCTTTTTGAAAAACTGCTCAAATTCATATCGTAGCAAACATCGGGTGTGAATACTTGAGGAAACTGTCGTCTGTGTACGTAGCACATCCAGAGGGTGGGCATTTCTGCCAGTAAGTAAACATGGATTCAAGAGTAAAGAGTAAAATGTGCATGCATGTACACACACAAGCATTTAAATAAACTATCAATAACTGGAAAGAAGAGTATAATAACCAGTAAATAAATAAATATATATATATATATATACTTACAATGTTGCTTGGTGGTCTCATGTTAGAAATTGAGATTTTGTAATGATGCTGAGCTACATAATTGCATTGCAAATGCATGTTTGTAGGACATCCGGACTGATAAAGAACAAACAGCGTTGGACGTATCAAATTTGTCATTAGCAGACTTTGACTACAACAAGCCAGACCCAGCCTGGTCACAACAGACACGGTCAGACTTCTCATACATATATGTCACCGTACATGTTTGTCTGACCAACTTGTGACAGTCCAAGGATCAGGCTCCTCATGCACCTCATGCACCAGGGAGCGCTGCTGATTACATCAGTCTCAGTACCCGTGGCGGATCATTTGTCGAAACTCAAAATATAAGCACAGCCAATAATATCGCTTGCTGGCAAGTTCCTGTGGTCTTCTGGGTGGTCTTCTGGGTGGTCTTCTGGGTGGTCTTCGTGGAATGTTTGGGCGGTAGACGTCATTATTTGAATACACAATACCGCTGAGCGGCTAGTGAGAGTGGTCACATGGTTACATATACTGGGATTCCTGGAACTTGAACGCAAGTAGGACGAGTGTCGGCACTGTTCTCACGGGTGGTACGGTCAATTATGAGTTTAATTCAACTGACTTCCATACAATGCGTAGGAGATCTGCCAAGGGTAATGTACATAGTCACACCCCTGGCTTGCGAGGATGTTCTCATACACCTATACATGTGTATCTGGCCAACTTGTGACAGTTCAAAGGTCAGACTTTTCGTTCAACTGTATTATGTTTGTCTGGCCAACTTATGACAGTTCAAAGGTCAGACTTCTCATTCACCCGTATATGTGTGTCTGGCCAACTTGTGACAGTTCAAGGGTCAGACTTCTGTTACAAGTGGATATGTTTGTCTGGTCAACTTGTGACAGTTCAAGGGTAGAACTATAATAGAGTTGGTGTGTGGTGGGAGGGTATGTAGTAATACAGTGTACTCCGAAGAAGTAACTGTTAAGGGTATAGCCAGTGGTCCTAGAGTAACAATAGACCATATCTTATTTAAAACGCAACATATTTTCATAACATTTTGGGATTATATTAGTTCAGTGAAATTGTTGAGTGCACGGAAAATCAGCTAATTTGCATAATTTACAATGAAATTATTCAAAAATGTGAAACACCACATTAAAATAATGCCCTGGTTATTGTGCAATAAACTATGCTGAACATGGACAACCTTGCCCATTAATATGGTTTCAGTAGGATCATTGTATATGTATCCAAGGATAGAAGATCTCGCCTGTGATAAGACTTCCTGTTGTACATAAGACAAACATAAAATGCAGGTGTACTGAGAGAGGCAGTTATGTTGTTGTCCATATACAGGTGGGGGCAATTGGCAGTACCCTTTCAACGGTTCTACATACGCATCACTGAGGGACCATACAACATTGTCACTGACGTCTACACCTGGATGTTTCTCTGCGATGCCATTGGTTTCATTATTGTCTCCTTCAGTTACAAGAGCTTTGCACCAGTTGTAAGTCTGCTATGGCATACTGGGCGCAGTTTGTTTCAAATCAGTATTTATACCTTTATTGAAATACACCCACCCGTGGAGTAACAAATTTACCAAGGGCAGCTGTTCACCATTATGGTGTTTTATCTTAAACTCATTCTCGTTAATTTACTCTCCCTTTATAGTTATTTGAACTGGCAAACACTGGTCGACCATAAACACTAACACATAAGGTAGATGTTATCCTCCTAGTAGAAACAATATTTAGCAATCATTATATAATACATATACCCAGAAACCCTCCACCCCCATGCTTTGTCACACTTGCCCATAGACACCACCCTCATGCTTTGTCACACTTGCCCGTAGACACCACCCTCCTAAACTGACATACTTTACATTGACACCTCCTGTGGTGAACTGTTTCAGACGGAGAGTCATAACATTCGGGATGTAGCAAGTGCCATTAAAGAGAACCGGGTGAGTACACATCTAAGTTAGCCGACACATTGGTCATGTAGTTAATCTATAATTATGCATTGGTATTATACAGGCATGTGAGAGGAGGCAAGTCACTTCCGAGGAACATTTGCACGCGGCGCAGCAAACTGGGGAAGGAATGGGGGTCTCAGAATTTGTTTAAAGACATCATTGTTTGTGATGCAATCTAGCGTACTTTCACACTGTTTTTGTCTAATCCTGTAACTTCCATTTTATATGAAATCACAAACATAGTGCATAGAAACACTACATTTGGGATTGTATTAATCAAAAGTGTAAGCAAACAGTTCCCTGCACGTAACTATAAAAGCACACCATTTTCATATCACACACAAAAACAGAAGCAGTGTATACTACATTGTAAAAACTACAACATTACACAAGTGGTCAATGCGAAAAGAATACACAAAAATGATTTAAATAACCAAGGTTTATTAAAATTATTCTAATGTACAGTACACTGAAATTCACACACAAATGTCCACATCTACTAGTGTTCATTGAAACCATAAACTTGTAAACTTTACAAGTGTTCATTGTGGAGATGTGACTTCACTTCTTTTCTTGCCTGTGCTTGATCCTGGCACTCGCAGCTTTCTTTCTCTTCTCTGCCTGAGCAAGGACTGGGGAGTGGAGGTGGACAGATTTCAGTCTCTTTGCCTATTGCCTGTTGGGAAACCTGTTCAGCTGCTTTTCTCTTGCTTCTTCAAATTCAACTCGTCCCCTCTCTGTACAACATCCATCTTGGTGCACGCTATATCCCATAAAAGTGTTCATATTAACAACGTCAGGTAAATTTAATTCAAATTGTTATTTAATTAATAATAACCTAAACCATACGTTAAAATGAACAGGCGTACTTGATGTTGACATATCATCGCACATCCAAGTTTTGGCATATACTTATTTTTATCCAAAATAATCTATAAACCCATCTAGGATATCTTAAAGTTATCGCCAAAACTTCTACTCCACTTACTATTTGCATTTACATATCGTTAACGATGCTGTATTATGCCATGACCCGTAACGCCAGCGATTTGAGCGTACGCCGGCACCGTAATGTAAGTCCCATGGCATAGGCCTCGCATGGCTGGCTAAACGATCTAATATTTATTGAAATTACGATCTTAAAACCATTCCACTGCTACGTTAATTCTAATAATTCAGTAATTGACTCATACAAGAATGTTTGAAATAAGAGCGGACAACTTACTGTAGACCGTAGCTCATGCTTCGTTCGACTGAATGCGACTGTGAACTTCGAAAACACACAGCCGCAAATGATTTATTGCCAAAACTCATGCACGGATTGTAAGCTGGGCCGTGATTCGCAGTTTCTGGCCATTCAGAATGCGACTTGCTTTTGAAAAAGGACGACCATCACAAAATTTATAATTTTTATTGTCGATGTTTGCCAAGTCACAACCCCCCTACATTAAAAAAACTTTTTTTTCGGATTTAGACGAATCACAGAAACCTCCAAATCGAGTTCATGAACCGCGGGAATCCACGTTTCCGCGGAAGAATCTCATGCCTGATTATATTACTACTGTATAAAAGATAGTGACAATTTGTTGTGTGGACAGGTGCCGTCGGCATTCCTCTTCATGCTCCTGTCTCTGTTCATCTTCATGCTTGTGGACCGGGTGATCTACCTGCGCCGTCTGGTCTTTGGCAAGCTCATCCTGCAGGTAGTGCTGGTCATTAGCGTCCATGTCTGGATGTTCTTCATCCTGCCTTCCGTCACCAACAGGTCAGTTAGGTTGTGTTGTGTCCCGTTACAAGAAACTCTACTCATTTGCAACTTCCTCTGTTGTAGATGGAGAAGCCTTCTGAGGTTGTGCAAGAAACAGCAGAAACATTGTTGTATTGCACTTTCATCAAGTTAAAGTTGTAATTGTTTGTGAACATTACCTGTAAAGAAACTTGTTTTTGTTTTCAAATATGTTTTATTGTACCATGCAGTCTTCATCAAAGAAATGTTGTTATGAAAAGAAACAGTCATGAGTTGGTGCTATTTCGTTTTGTTAAATCATTTACTTGTTATATATTGAATTATATAGTTACCGCAATGTCATTTAACCATCACCTGGTCAGGTGTTACTAGGTCAGATTCATCAGTCATTTTACCATCACCAGTGTCACCAATCATGTTACTGTCACCAGATCTGTGTCACCGATGATGTTACTATCACCAAATCAGTTACCAGTCATTTAACTGTCTGTACAGGGTAAATGAACATGGTCATGCGTGTTGATACTTACTATAGTATGTTGCATTTGCCATATCACAAAATATGGACGTCGTACAAAGAACGGGTGTGTTGTGATTGTAGGGCATTCTCTAAGAACTTCACAGCTCAGTTGTGGTACTTCTTCAAGTGCCTCTACTTCGGCCTGTCAGCCTACCAGATCCGCAGTCGCTATCCTGCCCGCATCCTTGGCAACTTCCTCACCAAGCAGCACAACTACACCAACTTGTTCTTCTTCAAAATGTAAGTCTCTCTACGCATGTCATTGCGAAGGAACATGGTCCTGCTCAATCTGTTATTTGTATATTCCTGAAACAACTGCCGGCTCTCAGTGGTATATAATCAATCTGTTTTCCAACAAATCGTAACATTTATAAGTATAAAATGTTCTAACAAACAGGTGAATTTTAAAAACATTCTGTTTGTATATATATATATATATGTTTGTATGTCTGAACATATATCCGTTAGTTTTGCATGTATGAGACTTAAGTTGAAGGTCCTGCTGACCACCAACTTTACTAAGTTGAAGGTCCTACTGACCACCAACTTTACAGAGTTGAAGGTCCTGCTGACCACTAACTTTACAAAGCTACAGGTCCTGCTGACCACCAACTTTACAAAGCAACAGGTCCTCCTGATCATCAACTTTACAAAGTCAAAGGTCCTGCTGACCACCAACTGTATCTTTGGGTGGCTCCCATGAGAGTGACATTTTAGCCATAGTGGGAGTCTCCCTGACCCACACAGTGTAATTTGTATACTATTTGTTATTATTATATTTATGCTTTTTCATTCGAACTTTTTGAGTGATATGTGTGTATATGGGTCATAATAAAGAACTGTCTGTGTGTCTGTCTGCATGTCTGTCCCTATCTATCCGTCCGTCTGTCTGTACGAAGTTGCAGGTCCTGCTGACCGCCAACCTTTCAGCTCTAATGTGGTACACTGTGCTCAGCTTCCAGATCACACCGTTTATGCTGGAGATCCGCCATCTCATGGACTGGATGTGGACTGACACGGCCCTCGGCCTCTACAGCTGGGTGCAGATGGAAGACATCTACAACAATGTCTTCATCGTTGCGTGCTTCCTTGCTGGCGAAGATGTTAGTCACCTCATCCATAACTAGGTGTCACCAGAGGACATATTGCACTATAGCACCTGATCAATAACACCAATACAAAAAGTGAAGGGGCAAGACTGATTGTAGGCTGTTGGACATAACAATATGTTCAACCACTTTTGCACACATGGCACTGCGTACTGCCATACTCATATTAGAACAATACAGATATTATTGTTGAAAATCTGTACATGTGTTTGTAGATATACATTTATGTATATATATATATGCATGCTTACATTTGCACTTGATATACATGCACACACACACACACACACACTCACACTTGATTTATTAATTTCTGCATAATATTTCATGATGACAATTTTTTTAGAATAGTTATTTCCCATACATTATGTTCATAATTGTTGTCTGCATCACTTTTATCAATGTTCAGTTAATCTAATTTTACACTGCTTCATTGTTTAATGCGTTTAATGAAATTGTGTCTGTTGACAACATAGTTGTAATGAGTTATTTATTTTGATTGTTCTGTACAATTTATATTAATTGTTTCTAGCATTTTGTTTTGTGTATAATTTTATGTAAACAGAACATCCATCCACCAAGTGTGAATTAGTGCTATAAAATCCATTATCATTACTACAAGTGCTGTGTGTGTGACAGCGCTACGTGACGCCGCGCGCCACCAAGCGGTCTCCCATTATCAAGTATGGTCTCGGCGGCATACTTCTCTTCCTGCTCTTCCTCATCATATGGTTTCCCATGCTCCTCTTCTCCTTCGGCGGCACTGTGTTCGTTTCGAAAGCTCCCTTGGGATGCAGTCTCTCCATCCAACTCGACACTTACAAGGTAATGACATCTGCACACAAAGGAGCGTGTGTGGAGAGATTATTCACATTTCTAGTAGTTGGCCTGACAACGACAGCTGGTAATGGACGAAAAAAGGTAAATTTGACTGGAAATGTGAAAAAGACATCGTTAGTATGCAGATGAATTGGTCATTTTCATAAATGCACTTTTGCTATTCGGTTGATGTTGGTAATGTGAGTGCACTATGAGTAAGTGGTTATTTATCGCAACATTTATTATTTAAATCAATATGTTGCTCATAATTCAACATTTCCATTCATGAACATATTGTGTTTCTGCATTTAGCAGGCTTCAGATATGAATGTAAATGCAGTCATATTGTCACTTTGTTTTTCCACAGGCAGTCTTTGAGATGGATGTGCAGCAACATCAACTCTACAAAATAAGCTCAGATGACTATGAGTCTCTCAAAGACAAATACAAGGCTAACCAAGTTTGTCGTTTTTTTATGTAATCCATGCCATATTATAGAAAAGTTGAAGGAACAATCTGATACAAATTAAATAAATGTAAATCACCAAATTATAATACACTAGGTATGTATAGCAGGAAATATATACTTTCTATATAAAACTATGTCTGTGCCATCAGAGACAGAGCGGGAGAGGGGAGAGAGAGAGGGAGGGAGAGAGACAGAGCAGCTCCCAAACCATGTGTATCCACCTTCTAATCTTGTGCACTGAAGTGTTCTGTTTATTGGTGTACTTTAACATTCATGAAATTACCCCATAGCTCAGTAAGTGATTGTGGCTACCAACATGTACGTAGTATGTGCCATATGTTTGGTATACCTGCCAAACTTTTTTCAAATTCCGGGAGATTCATCAGCCTGCTTCCCGTGTTGTACGTGCTGTCTAAAAGACAGGGAGTGCCATTGCAGATTTCTCACCGCAACTTCAGCGGTTCAGCACATCTCCTGTGATGTCACAGTCTCGAAGACAAGAGGGTGCTGTTAGAGAAATTGTAAATGTTCCTGGAAGAAAATCAAGGAGACTCCCAAAAATTCCTGAAAGTAAAACTGTTCAGATTCATTACATAACAAATGTCAGTACGTATACTTTGGGAGAATGCATGTTGCTTGTCCATAGCATGGGCTTTTTTCTGTGTACATATAATAAATAAATAGAAAATGGATAAATAAACAACACTTTGGTTTATAAAGTGTCCTATGTCATCCAGTGAATGTTTCAGTCGGCCACATCCTTCCTGTCGACGTACACAATTAGTGATGTGTACATTGCTGACATTGATGGACAGGCCGCCTCCCTGTGGTCCAGCACACCACCAAACACACAGGGGCTCTACAACCACCTCATGGGAAACAACACATTTGTAATCTACGTCACTGTCTCCATACCAAGCTCCACCAGGTCAGTGTCACCATTGCCAGTGTCATGTCTGAGTCACCATCCTCTATGTCACCATCCCCAATGTCACCAGGTCAGTGTCACCATCCCAATGTCACTAGGTCACTGTCACCAGGTCAGTGTTACCATTGCCAGTGTCACCACCCCAATGTCATTAGTCATATTGTCACCACCCCTAGTGTCACCAGATAATTGTCACCATTGTCAGTGTCACCAGGTCAATGTCATCATCTATAATATCACCAGGTCAGTGTCACCATGTCATGTTACTGTCATCCATGTCACCGGATCAGTGTTACTGTCATGTCAGTGTTACTACTCCCGGTGATGCTAGTCTTGTTACTGTCATCAGATATAAGTGTCAACAGTCATGTCGCTGTCACCATTTTATTAAACTCATTGGACTTGGTTGCTTGACAAAAGGTTGCATAATAGGTGCGTCTGTGTATATGATGGAGTACTGTTGATGTTTGAGATGTATGAGCACCTCTGCTGTGGTCGTTGCAGTGGCGAGCCATATGTCTACAGCTTCCCCTACAACCTGACCAGTACACCCGACTCCAGGCAGAAGAGGAACAGACTGGCACAGATGATTCTACCCAGTAGTTCCAACTCTACTGGACAAGGCAACTCCTCTAATGCAATGTAAATGTGCTGACAGAGTTTATTCATAATTTTTTCTTTGTTTTGCAAAACTACAATTTTATATACTTAGACAAATACATGTGCCATGTTACAGGTGCCTCTTTTATTTCCTACTTGAGAGTACAGATGACATGTTACAAATGTCCCCTGTTATGTAGTCAGATGTTCCCAATCCCAAGTGCCACTAGTCATGTCATTGTCCTCCAGCCCAAGTGTCACTAGTCATATCATTGTCCCCCATCCAAAGTGCTACTAGTCATGTCATTGTCCCACATCCTGTATCACTAGTCATGTCATTGCCCCCCCCATCCCAAGTGCCACTAGTCATGTCATTGTCCCCCATCCTAAGTGTCACTAGCCATATCATTGTCCCCCATCCCAAGTGCCACTAGTCATGTCTTTGCCCCCCCCCCCATCCTAAGTGCCACTAGTCATGTCATTGGTCCCCATCAAAACTGCCACTAGTCATGTCATTGTCCCCCATTCCAAATGCCACTAGTCATATACCTGCCAACTTTTTTGAATTCTGGAGATTTATCAGCATGATTCTCGTGTCGCAGTGTCTCGTCGCGCTGTCTCAGATCTTGACATCAGAAGACTGAGGGGTGCTGTAGGAGATTTTTCACCAAAAATTTAGTGGTTCGCTCTTTCAAAGGCGGGGAGGTGCTGTTGGAGATTTTCCGGGAGATTTGCATGTATTCCGGGAGACTGGGAGATACACCCAAAATCTAATAGCCTCCCGGAAATTCTGGGAATTGGCAGGTATATAGTCATGTCATTGTCCCCATTCCAGGTGACACTATGTACATGTTGAAAATATGCTTGTTGTATAACAACTTATATTAATTTGAATTTTTAGAATAAATGACATTTGCTTGCAGTACTATTCCCAACATATTTCCACGCTACTTGTATGTGTCTGCGAAAGGAGTGAAACGTCTCACCAATTTTGGCAAAGGTAAACATTACATTCTAAGATTTAATACCAAAGCCGGTTCATAGACGTGTGGGTGACTTAAATCAAATTTTCTTCTTATAAATCACTAGTCTAAAGTTTTATTTACTTCAGTGTTTGGCTACCATAGGCACCTTCTAAGTAGTGATATACTGGTAGGTAATAATGGTAGCAGGTAGTTGCTGGAGATGTAATATGCTTAGAGATGTTGGTTAGTAATACGTGTGTAGGTATCAGTTAGCAGTCATTGGGGCTGGCATACTTGCTGTGAACACGTAATGGTGTATGTGTTGTGGTTTAATAACAGTAAATTGATTCACTGGAGCAAGTTAGATATTGTATGCCATCTGGTGTTGTAGAGTACCTCAATCTGATGTTGCAAGTTAATCGCATCGATAACTCGTCTGCGTGGTGGCAGGTAAATGAGTTCAGGAAGCCAAACATCTTCCAGCCAAAGAGTGCAGGCAACACATATACATGGCACAGCACCATCCGTCTTGTGACCTTCAATGAAAGGGTTGCCCCCAGCATCCTTGCCACTGTCACGAGTTACGGGTCAGTTGCTCATTCTTCATACATTTCCTTCTGCTAGTACCGCTGCATGTCACTTGCTTCAGTGACATCTGCTTGCTTGCGCTCTTGCGTGGTCGCTTATTTCAGCCATGACAGTTGCTTGCTTGAGTGCTTGTGTTGTTGCTTGTTATCTGTTACAGTGTTGTGGGCCTGTATGTTTCACTGGTGTTGTCTGTTGCAGTGCTGTGGGCCTGTATGTTTCACTGGTGTTGTCTGTTGCAGTGTTGTGGGCCTGTATGTTTCACTGGTGTTGTCTGTTGCAGTGTTGTGGGCCTGTATGTTTCACTGGTGTTGTCTGTTGCAGTGTTGTGGGCTTGTGTTGTCGCTTGTTGTCTGTTACAGTGTTGTGGGCCTGTATGTTTCACTGGTGTTGTCTGTTGCAGTGTTGTGGGCCTGTATGTTTCACTGGTGTTGTCTGTTGCAGTGTTGTGGGCTTGTGTTGTCGCTTGTTGTCTGTTACAGTGTTGTGGGCCTGTATGTTTCACTGGTGTTGTCTGTTGCAGTGCTGTGGGCCTGTATGTTTCACTGGTGTTGTCTGTTGCAGTGTTGTGGGCCTGTATGTTTCACTGGTGTTGTCTGTTGCAGTGTTGTGGGCCTGTATGTTTCACTGGTGTTGTCTGTTGCAGTGTTGTGGGCCTGTATGTTTCACTGGTGTTGTCTGTTGCAGTGTTGTGGGCTTGTGTTGTTGTCTGTTACAGTGTTGTGGGCCTGTATGTTTCACTGGTGTTGTCTGTTGCAGTGTTGTGGGCCTGTATGTTTCACTGGTGTTGTCTGTTGCAGTGTTGTGGGCCTGTATGTTTCACTGGTGTTGTCTGTTGCAGTGTTGTGGGCTTGTGTTGTCGCTTGTTGTCTGTTACAGTGTTGTGGGCCTGTATGTTTCACTGGTGTTGTCTGTTGCAGTGTTGTGGGCCTGTATGTTTCACTGGTGTTGTCTGTTGCAGTGTTGTGGGCTTGTGTTGTCGCTTGTTGTCTGTTACAGTGTTGTGGGCCTGTATGTTTCACTGGTGTTGTCTGTTGCAGTGTTGTGGGCTTGTGTTGTCGCTTGTTGTCTGTTACAGTGTTGTGGGCCTGTATGTTTCACTGGTGTTGTCTGTTGCAGTGTTGTGGGCTTGTGTTGTCGCTTGTTATCTGTTACAGTGTTGTGGGCCTGTATGTTTCACTGGTGTTGTCTGTTGCAGTGTTGTGGGCTTGTGTTGTCGCTTGTTGTCTGTTACAGTGTTGTGGGCCTGTATGTTTCACTGGTGTTGTCTGTTGCAGTGTTGTGGGCTTGTGTTGTCGCTTGTTATCTGTTACAGTGTTGTGGGCCTGTATGTTTCACTGGTGTTGTCTGTTGCAGTGTTGTGGGCTTGTGTTGTCGCTTGTTATCTGTTACAGTGTTGTGGGCCTGTATGTTTCACTGGTGTTGTCTGTTACAGTGTTGTGGGCCTGTATGTTTCACTGGTGTTGTCTGTTACAGCGTTGTGGGCCTGTATGTGTCGCTGGTGTTGTCTGTTACAGTGTTGTGGGCCTGTATGTTTCACTGGTGTTGTCTGTTACAGTGTTTTGGGCCTGTATGTTTCACTGGTGTTGTCTGTTGCAGTGTTGTGGGCCTGTATGTTTCACTGGTGTTGTCTGTTACAGTGTTGTGGGCCTGTATGTTTCACTGGTGTTGTCTGTTACAGTGTTGTGGGCCTATATGTTTCACTGGTGTTGTCTGTTACAGTGTTGTGGGCCTGTATGTTTCACTGGTGTTGTCTGTTACAGTGTTGTGGGCCTGTATGTTTCACTGGTGTTGTCTGTTACAGTGTTGTGGGCCTATATGTTTCACTGGTGTTGTCTGTTACAGTGTTGTGGGCCTGTATGTTTCACTGGTGTTGTCTGTTACAGTGTTGTGGGCCTGTATGTTTCACTGGTGTTGTCTGTTGCAGTGTTGTGGGCTTGTATGTTTCACTGGTGTTGTCTGTTGCAGTGTTGTGGGCTTGTATGTGTCGCTGGTGTTGTCTGTTGCAGTGTTGTGGGCCTGTATGTTTCACTGGTGTTGTCTGTTACAGTGTTGTGGGCCTGTATGTTTCACTGGTGTTGTCTGTTACAGTGTTGTGGGCCTGTATGTTTCACTGGTGTTGTCTGTTACAGTGTTGTGGGCCTGTATGTTTCACTGGTGTTGTCTGTTACAGCGTTGTGGGCCTGTATGTTTCACTGGTGTTGTCTGTTACAGTGTTGTGGGCCTGTATGTTTCACTGGTGTTGTCTGTTACAGTGTTTTGGGCCTGTATGTTTCACTGGTGTTGTCTGTTGCAGTGTTGTGGGCCTGTATGTTTCACTGGTGTTGTCTGTTACAGTGTTGTGGGCCTGTATGTTTCACTGGTGTTGTCTGTTACAGTGTTGTGGGCCTGTATGTTTCACTGGTGTTGTCTGTTACAGTGTTGTGGGCCTGTATGTTTCACTGGTGTTGTCTGTTGCAGGCCTGTATGTTTCACTGGTGTTGTCTGTTGCAGTGTTGTGGGCCTGTATGTTTCACTGGTGTTGTCTGTTACAGTGTTGTGGGCCTGTATGTTTCACTGGTGTTGTCTGTTACAGTGTTGTGGGCCTGTATGTGTCGCTGGTGTTGTCTGTTACAGTGTTGTGGGCCTGTATGTTTCACTGGTGGTGTCTGTTACAGTGTTTTGGGCCTGTATGTTTCACTGGTGTTGTCTGTTGCAGTGTTGTGGGCCTGTATGTTTCACTGGTGTTGTCTGTTACAGTGTTGTGGGCCTGTATGTTTCACTGGTGTTGTCTGTTACAGTGTTGTGGGCCTGTATGTTTCACTGGTGTTGTCTGTTACAGTGTTGTGGGCCTGTATGTTTCACTGGTGTTGTCTGTTGCAGGCCTGTATGTTTCACTGGTGTTGTCTGTTGCAGTGTTGTGGGCCTGTATGTGTCGCTGGTGTTGTCTGTTACAGTGTTGTGGGCCTGTATGTTTCACTGGTGTTGTCTGTTACAGTGTTGTGGGCCTGTATGTTTCACTGGTGTTGTCTGTTGCAGTGTTGTGGGCTTGTATGTTTCACTGGTGTTGTCTGTTGCAGTGTTGTGGGCCTGTATGTTTCACTGGTGTTGTCTGTTGCAGTGTTGTGGGCTTGTGTTGTTGTCTGTTACAGTGTTGTGGGCCTGTATGTTTCACTGGTGTTGTCTGTTGCAGTGTTGTGGGCCTGTATGTTTCACTGGTGTTGTCTGTTGCAGTGTTGTGGGCCTGTATGTTTCACTGGTGTTGTCTGTTGCAGTGTTGTGGGCCTGTATGTTTCACTGGTGTTGTCTGTTGCAGTGTTGTGGGCCTGTATGTTTCACTGGTGTTGTCTGTTGCAGTGTTGTGGGCCTGTATGTTTCACTGGTGTTGTCTGTTGCAGTGTTGTGGGCCTGTATGTTTCACTGGTGTTGTCTGTTGCAGTGTTGTGGGCTTGTGTTGTTGTCTGTTACAGTGTTGTGGGCCTGTATGTTTCACTGGTGTTGTCTGTTGCAGTGTTGTGGGCCTGTATGTTTCACTGGTGTTGTCTGTTGCAGTGTTGTGGGCCTGTATGTTTCACTGGTGTTGTCTGTTGCAGTGTTGTGGGCCTGTATGTTTCACTGGTGTTGTCTGTTGCAGTGTTGTGGGCTTGTGTTGTCGCTTGTTGTCTGTTACAGTGTTGTGGGCCTGTATGTTTCACTGGTGTTGTCTGTTGCAGTGTTGTGGGCTTGTGTTGTCGCTTGTTGTCTGTTACAGTGTTGTGGGCCTGTATGTTTCACTGGTGTTGTCTGTTGCAGTGTTGTGGGCTTGTGTTGTCGCTTGTTGTCTGTTACAGTGTTGTGGGCCTGTATGTTTCACTGGTGTTGTCTGTTGCAGTGTTGTGGGCTTGTGTTGTCGCTTGTTATCTGTTACAGTGTTGTGGGCCTGTATGTTTCACTGGTGTTGTCTGTTGCAGTGTTGTGGGCTTGTGTTGTCGCTTGTTGTCTGTTACAGTGTTGTGGGCCTGTATGTTTCACTGGTGTTGTCTGTTGCAGTGTTGTGGGCTTGTGTTGTCGCTTGTTATCTGTTACAGTGTTGTGGGCCTGTATGTTTCACTGGTGTTGTCTGTTGCAGTGTTGTGGGCTTGTGTTGTCGCTTGTTATCTGTTACAGTGTTGTGGGCCTGTATGTTTCACTGGTGTTGTCTGTTACAGTGTTGTGGGCCTGTATGTTTCACTGGTGTTGTCTGTTACAGCGTTGTGGGCCTGTATGTGTCGCTGGTGTTGTCTGTTACAGTGTTGTGGGCCTGTATGTTTCACTGGTGTTGTCTGTTACAGTGTTTTGGGCCTGTATGTTTCACTGGTGTTGTCTGTTGCAGTGTTGTGGGCCTGTATGTTTCACTGGTGTTGTCTGTTACAGTGTTGTGGGCCTGTATGTTTCACTGGTGTTGTCTGTTACAGTGTTGTGGGCCTATATGTTTCACTGGTGTTGTTTGTTACAGTGTTGTGGGCCTGTATGTTTCACTGGTGTTGTCTGTTACAGTGTTGTGGGCCTGTATGTTTCACTGGTGTTGTCTGTTGCAGTGTTGTGGGCTTGTATGTGTCGCTGGTGTTGTCTGTTGCAGTGTTGTGGGCCTGTATGTTTCACTGGTGTTGTCTGTTACAGTGTTGTGGGCCTGTATGTTTCACTGGTGTTGTCTGTTGCAGTGTTGTGGGCCTGTATGTTTCACTGGTGTTGTCTGTTGCAGTGTTGTGGGCTTGTATGTTTCACTGGTGTTGTCTGTTGCAGTGTTGTGGGCTTGTATGTGTCGCTGGTGTTGTCTGTTGCAGTGTTGTGGGCCTGTATGTTTCACTGGTGTTGTCTGTTACAGTGTTGTGGGCCTGTATGTTTCACTGGTGTTGTCTGTTACAGTGTTGTGGGCCTGTATGTTTCACTGGTGTTGTCTGTTGCAGTGTTGTGGGCCTGTATGTTTCACTGGTGTTGTCTGTTACAGTGTTGTGGGCCTGTATGTGTCGCTGGTGTTGTCTGTTACAGTGTTGTGGGCCTGTATGTTTCACTGGTGGTGTCTGTTACAGTGTTTTGGGCCTGTATGTTTCACTGGTGTTGTCTGTTGCAGTGTTGTGGGCCTGTATGTTTCACTGGTGTTGTCTGTTACAGTGTTGTGGGCCTGTATGTTTCACTGGTGTTGTCTGTTACAGTGTTGTGGGCCTGTATGTTTCACTGGTGTTGTCTGTTACAGTGTTGTGGGCCTGTATGTTTCACTGGTGTTGTCTGTTACAGTGTTGTGGGCCTGTATGTTTCACTGGTGTTGTCTGTTGCAGGCCTGTATGTTTCACTGGTGTTGTCTGTTGCAGTGTTGTGGGCCTGTATGTGTCGCTGGTGTTGTCTGTTACAGTGTTGTGGGCCTGTATGTTTCACTGGTGTTGTCTGTTACAGTGTTGTGGGCCTGTATGTTTCACTGGTGTTGTCTGTTGCAGTGTTGTGGGCTTGTATGTTTCACTGGTGTTGTCTGTTGCAGTGTTGTGGGCCTGTATGTTTCACTGGTGTTGTCTGTTGCAGTGTTGTGGGCCTGTATGTTTCACTGGTGTTGTCTGTTGCAGTGTTGTGGGCTTGTATGTGTCGCTGGTGTTGTCTGTTGCAGTGTTGTGGGCTTGTATGTGTTTCTGGTGTTGTCTGTTGCAGTGTTGTGGGCCTGTACGTGTCTCTGGTGTTGTCTGTTGCAGTGTTGTGGGACTGTACATATCGCTGGTGTTGTTTGTTGCAGTGTTGTGGGCCTGTACCTGTCGCTGGTGTTGTATGTGGCAGTGTTGTGGGCCTGTATGTGTCGCTGGTGTTGTCTGTGTTGCAATGTTGTCAGCCTGTATGTGTCACTGGTGTTGTCTGTTGCAGTGTTGTCGGCCTGTACGTGTCGCTGGTGTTCATGGTGGGGAAGTTGGTGCGGATGATGACAGAGAACCTGTCACATAGTGTCATCTACACGGAGATGCCGTACGTGGGCCGCATCTTGCGCCTGTGCCAGGACATATACCTGGTGCGCGAGAATGGAGACATGGCCCTCGAAGAGGAGCTCTTTGCCAAACTTATATTCCTTTATCGATCTCCAGAAACACTCATTAAGATCACCCGACCGAAGGCCGAGTGATGACGTCATGTCTCACATCTTTGGCCACCAATGAATAAGTTATTTTGGAAAACTATACATCACTTTGCTTTTAAACTGGCAATGAAGCAAAGGCCTAAGTAACTGCATAAATGTATATCTTCAGTTGGTTATTTCATAAGTTTAATTACAGACTTGTTTCCCAGTTGTGTTTAGTATCAGTGTTTATTATAGGTAATATTCATGCTGGAGAGACAAAATGCAGGCTTACATGTCCAAGTAAATTGTATCACCTTTGTATCTGTTCTAATTAACATGTATTTGTAAATAGATTGATAATAAATGTGCATTAAATGAAACAGCTGTTTTCAATCGTATGTGATCTATTATTTATCTCCACAATGCAACTTGATCATTTTTAAGAAACAGATAGTCAATGTCTTGTAGATATGGGGTAGGGAAAGAAATAACAATAATAAATGTTGATTTGACAAAATTTATGTGATCTTCCCAGCGTAAATTGGCAGAATAATCCAAAACTGCTAAAGAAAATAGTAAAATCATCTTGTCACTGAAAGGAGTATTTCCTCTAGAATGGAAACAACCCAATGGCATACCCAAAAGACATGTCGATGTAATTAACAGAGAGCCAGTTAATTATCAGCAGCTGAAAATCGGTATGACTTGCACCAAGTTCTATGCCAAACACCAGGCTTTGCAACAAATAACACAAACTGTAAAACACAAACAATTTATTATAACTTCATCCTGGTATATAATGTCCCACAAAATTGGCATAAATAATTATAGACAATTAGACATTGTATAAAGTAGTTTCACACCAGCTACAACCTAGAAAAATACTCGTAGAAAGCCCCAATAATTGACATGATCGTTATAGTGGAGATTCAGATACATTATAAACAAATCTAGATCTAAATTATATAACAAGGGGGTTGCTTCAAATTTTCATTTCATAGAAATAGTACCACACACAGAGTAGGCAGCACTCTCTGCAATGTCATGGTTTGATACATTGTTTAAATTCAATTTTGAATCAAAATTCAAGCTGAAGCAGAATTTTGCTGTTCGCATATTAATAATACTATAATTTTTTTATTTTAGCAATCCTTGTCACATGTATTTGGCATCTGATAATGCTTCTGTAAAGATGGCAGCGTGGACATTGTTTCTACACACTTTCTGTAAAATCAAACAAAACTTCAATATCAGGTGATATATGTATCGGAAACGAACACTCAATTAAGGAGCCTATATTTGTCACATGAACTTTACAAAAACGTAAGAATCTCCTTAGCTGAAGAACCCATAGAATCGAGTAACGATTCCAGTGCCATACAAATAGCCCTAGATTATTTTCCCTCTGGTTTCTGCTAGTTTCTAAATCAATATTCAGCCACAGTTATCACATAGGGAATATTAGAGGGTAGACTGGTCGATGTGGTTTTATCTCGATAATTACGCCATAATTCAACAATGAATTAGAGCGTAATGTTTCTTGATTCTATATTATGATTAGCAATAGAAAGACAGTTTGAACTAAATAAAAGTTGCATGCTACACTCAGTTGACAAAGGTTAAAGGTCATTTATACATGTCCACTGCAATAAAATGCCATCTCAAGACATTGACACATAACTGAAACATCAATCCAGTTGTGCTTGTCTAGTCGAATTTCAAACCCAGGTTAAAGCAGTGGGGTTATGTTTCTAACACATGTGTGCAGCAAGAGAGTGTGCAACAGTAAACACAACCTATGACAGCTGATGGCGCGGTGGAGCCCACTCACGCGGTCATCAGTGAGATCCAGAAAAGACCTCATTGAGCTGCTGAGTTACTCGGATGAACGTTGTGCGTTTACTGAGTTCCTTCAGCTTCAGAGCACCAACGTATGTACAGGTGGAGCGTAGACCTCCTAGGATGTCCTGGGCCGTGTTGTAGACGGGGCCACGGTAAGGGATCTCCACCGACTTGCCCTCAGATGCCCTGCAATGGACCATGTGTCAGTGGGGTAATTTTGTTAGTACCATTGAGTGGATTAATTTACATTTCTCTAAAAGTTGGTTCATCACTCTTCTCTCTCGTTTAAAGAGAAGTTGTTGGTTCATATTTCTTGTTGTAAAATCATGTTACACAACATTTTAAAATTAGATCTATTATAACACACTGACTGCCCAAAATCGTTCTTGTTCCAAATAGTTTATATCACCCTGATCTATAAAATAAATCTGAATTTTGTTAATGATCAATGCCTTTAAGCGACGTTGTCTGTTTGGTCACTCAGAATCAGCCATCAGTGTTTTACTTATCATTACTATACTAATGTAACAAAGCATAACATATGTGAATATCTTTTATTTGCTTACACTTTTAATTCATGACATGTATATATTGTGATTTTTATATGTTTTATGTATACGGACTTGGTCTGAAATAAACAGTTATTACTATTACAAACCTGTACTCTGCGACGCCACCTGCATACATCTTCATGGCTGTGGCCGACGCCATGCCGTAGAACAGTTTCAGTTTCTTGCCATTGCGTTCTATCACCTCCCCTCCCGACTCGTCATGTCCCGCCAACATACCCCCCACCATCACAAAGTCTGCCCCTGCACCAAATGCCTTCGCCACGTCTCCGGGACATGTGCAGCCACCGTCCTGAAGCACATATTCAATACACAGATCTAGAAAATACAGAATGTAGGTAGACAAGGAAGTCACTCACAGCGTTTTGCTCCTATTCTAAGAATAATCCAGGCAAATATGCTTTCCTGGTAGCTGCACCCAATGAACTCTACATCACTTAAATTATCTGAAACAATGACAACTTTAAAAAAAAAATTGCATTTCCGCCATAAATTCTCCCTTACTCTGATGATGACTTGCACCTGTCCATGATAAAAATATATTGTTTAATGATTCTGGTTTGTGGCACCTTTGAAGAAGAGTTCCTGACTTCTCAAAGATAGAGATGCTAAAGAAGTCTTTATTTGGTCAAATATCAACCATACTGAATTTGTATATTAAATAGTTATAATATTATATGTGTAACATAGTTATGAGTTATTTATCTAATGTAACACTACTTTTAACTTTGTTACTTCCACAATTTTTTTTTTACAATTCTTGCCAGCAAGACGACCAGATACCCTGCAGTTACAATTAGCCACTGCACGGTCGAGAAGCCACAACCAACGACCACTCGTCACTGTCGTCAAAGGCAACACTAACAGTGCAAAGCTATGCATTTGACGTTTAAATGTTTACACAAATTTTGGAAACAACATAAAAAGCAAGGCCCGGTTCACTCACAGAGATAATGTGTCCGCCCAAGCCATGGGCAGCATCAGAACACTCGATGACGGCACTCAGCTGTGGGTAACCCACGCCCGTCTTCTTGCGAGTGGTACACACTGAGCCGGGTCCTATACCCACTTTGATGATGTCAGCACCGGCCAGCAGCAGTTCCTCCACCATCTCACCAGTCACAACGTTCCCAGCCTGCCAACCTTCTACTGTTTATTTCACAAACATCTTAACCGTTTCAGTGCCACGGCCAATTCTGCCAATCACCAGTTATGCCAAGAAGTGCCACGAAGCGGATTGCACCGAATTCGTTTTACAAAGTGTAGTGGCACTGGCTGGTGTCTATGACACCATTTTAAATTGAGTAAAAAGATTAATCATTACAAAAGGGAGGTGTTCGGCAAAAACAAAATTATGTATGTTTACCATGGAAAATGCATCGGATGACAGTCTAAGCACATATATCAGTGAAAGTAAGTAATGTGTCATCTGACTATTACGTTTTTGGAATTAAATAGAAAAATACCTGCCATTTCAGAAAATGTATAGTTAACTAGGTGATATTTGAACACTAAACGCATAAAAATACAAGTTTAGAATGGTATGCAAGTCTAAAAAAAGGCTTGGAACACAATTTTGGCTGGCACTGAAACACTGAAACAAACATACTGGCAAATACATTGTCTTGCTGAATTCCTTTGTATTCCTAATGTTGTCACGTCTACAATATCGGGAAACAACTCATACATAAAACCATGTATCTATAAATAATTATTGTTTTATTTTCAATTCATAATATTAAATTTTGGCACATCCAAACAGTATTTTTATCTGGTAGACTTTTATCGGACAAAGGTAAAAATACTGTTTAGATACATGCATGTCAAAATTACACATTTTCAATTGAAAAAGAACTATCCTGAAGAACATTCAGTTATCTAATAATTATTATTGTTATTTCATATGCATACGTAACTGTATACACCAGACAGAATCTTACTGCTGAATAATATAGCATCCATAAGACAATAAGAATTAGACCATTTGACAAAAAACAAACTGACGTACCTGGTCCTAGGTATATCGAGATCCACTTACCATTATTGTATGGCTCGGAAACACGGCTCGCACTTCTTTTACAAATGCGACAAAGTGTTCTGAGTACCCGTTTGCGACATCGAGACAGATGAACTTGACCTCTGGCACAGCATTGAGAATCGCTTGGAGCATGTCAAGGTCTCCACGTGCCATGCCAGCGCTGGCGGCCACATGCTACAAAAAGATGCCACCTTAAAACTCAATGCAAACTCAACCTAACATATGTTACACCATGTAACTGCCTTTACAAACCTTATATTTTACATCTGCTTAGATGAGGTCTAAATACTGAATTATGAAATAATACAATTGTAAACAAGCATGTATCAGAAATTCTCCCATTATATAAAATGCTAGAAAAAACAAATCTTGGAATAAATATTATAATTTAGTATCCTATACAATTATGGTGAAAAAACATTTGTGACTTTATAACGTACACCTGATGGCAGCCAATAAAACATCAAAAAGTGTTGTTTAAAATGTCATCAGTGTTACACTTTTAAGTGCACAATAATGTCCTGAATCTATTCCATTGACGGGTCAGTATCCAATTCTTTTTTTACAGTTTGATATCGTTGCTTTCAATTCAGTGCAGATTTTGATAACAATACATGTGCAGTGTGCCAGCGTGGAGATGTGAAACATGTCTTTCATTACACCAAGCACTTGTGTTTGGGAGCTATATATAGATCGCTTCTCACAGTCTACTTATACAATGAATAATCAAGATACAACTATTATATTGGTATACAGGTAATTTTGTACCTTCAGCAGACTTTTATTTTCACTCGCAAACTGTTTCCACGCGTCAACCGAGTAATGTTTGTGTACGACAGTGAAGACATCTTGCTGAAAGTACAAGAATCATTTCATTATCTTGGCGTGAAGAGGACAGACAGTCACAGCCAGTGATCTGTAATCCAGATGGCACTGGTTCTATTGAATGTAATGTTTCCTGTAAACGTGAGGTAAGGATTATATAAAATACAAATGCAAGAGAAACTAAATGCTGAAAAATACACCTGTAACACGTTGTAATTAGTATGCTGGGAAACATCACCAATCTAATTAATACATGTCATAATGAGAGAGCAAAATGCTAAGTTCAAGCTAAATTATTCATTGACTTCAAAAAGGTATCAATAGGAAAATAAAATCTAGTATTTAAAAGACATATGTGAAATTATTCAGATGTGTGGTCAAGTTTGTTAGTATAATTGTGTAATGTCCAAACCTTCCCAAGCACTTTGGCCATTTCAAATGTGCCAACTGTATCCATGTTCGAGGCCATGACAGGAATGCCATCGTACGTCTGCTTCGAGTTGCGGAAGATATAGTCCCTATGTAACTTCACCTACAGTTGAACAGGTAAATATTGTAATTTTGTTTAATTAAAGGCAAAAATTAAAGGCATGTTAGGCTAGTTAGATAGCATAGAGTTATACTTAAGTGTTTAAAACTAAATAATATTCAACACGAATACAACTTAATTATACTTCTTTGTATTCATTGTTTATAACTTCAAATAATCTGTTAGAGACTAAAGAGTAGAAACAGTGGGCCAAATAAAAAATAATATAATATAAACTAATTCAAGTTAACACTACAGCTACCTAAACACTATGTGACATGCCATCTTCGCTTTTACACCAATATTTGTGGCTTCTACATAAACAGTAATTACAATATTTCGTTATATAAAAAGTCTTAAGGCTAAGGGGTCAGCCTACTGTTACTGTTCCTATTCGTTGCCATGTTAGCGTTTTGTATGATTATAAGAAAACGTGACCTACACAAATTCTTAAACTTCTTACCTGCTGTTATCATCATCTCATTGACAGGCTGGTCGAGTTTAGTGAAAATTTATTATTTCTAGCACTCGTAAAATGTCTGTATGTATGACACCCATCAATATTTACGAATGGATGCAGGTAGTACTCCGGCTAAAAGGTCAAATAGCCAAATTGCTGCCAAATATCCTTCCGCTTAGTAAAATCAGGTAAAAATACACAATTTTACTGTCAACAACTTCTACAATCACACCTGGAAATCTGTGGTACTCAAACGCACTTATGCCAGAGCATGTAAATTATTTCAAAAAATTATTTCAAAAAAATACACTGCCGTTTTTTTTCGTCTAATGAAACAGGAAGTCTAACTGGGGCATGACCCCAAATAAACTGATTTTGGAGAAAAACATTGAAATTGACATATTTTCGAGGCATTCCTATCTCAAACATTGTGCAATTTTTTTTATTCATCCACGTTTGGCTTTTTACACACATTTCAAAAGTGCCCCCCTACTTGACAGGCCACCATATGAGCAAGTAATTCATTGTTGCCATTGGACAATTTCTAATCTGGCATATCTCTACAGACTGTACACACTTTCTCATTTGGCATGTATGAACACCTAACCCAATTTTCCAGAAAGTCCAATATGTGTATACCATTTTACTGTCAACAGCTTCTACAATCACACCTGGAAATCTGCCTCTGTAACGAAATAGGAAGTCGGTAATCCTGCATCTTCTTGGCCTTTATTATTAACGTTATTAAACAATGTTTTACGTAATTGTTTCGACGCTGCCATATTCGTTTCGTCATTCCCCATCATTGTAGACACAAAACCGAATTGTATTTGTTAAATTTATTGCTTTTTGGGGACTTTTGTGCAACAAAACAGCACTGTTTGACAGGTGCGTGTTTTGTTGATATGGCGATCATCTGAAATCTACTCCAAACGTGTCGCGGTGCCATCACAACCGGAAAGGCGATGCCACTAACGCATATCTAGTTCTGCTTTACGCACGTATTTTGAAATCTCATTGAAATGTTGAATTTATAGATATAAAATATATAAATCGATATCTTAATGTTAAAAATGCGACAAATTTACACCTAAAAGACCATTTCACTGACAATTATCTCGACAACAGTATCATGAAACAGACTAAGTTACAGTGATTTTTTAACTTTCCGGTTGTGATGGCACCGCAACACGTTTGGAGTACATTTCGGATGCTTGCCCTATCAACAAAACACGCAC
Organism: Escarpia spicata; assembly: GCA_963995525.1. Taxonomy (NCBI): domain Eukaryota; kingdom Metazoa; phylum Annelida; class Polychaeta; order Sabellida; family Siboglinidae; genus Escarpia; species Escarpia spicata. The sequence goes on along the minus strand of OZ023214.1, from coordinate 11,475,787 downwards.
CTGTCAAGCAGTGTTGTTTTGTTGCATAAAAGTCCCCCAAACACAATAAATTTAACAAATACAGTTCGGTTTTGTGTCTATAATGATGGGGAATGATGAAACGAATACGGCAGCGTCCAAAATTAGATAAAAAGATCGTTTAATAGCGTTAATAATAAAGGCCAAGAAGATGCAGGATTACCAGGCAGTCTAACTGGGACATGACCCCTAAGGCTAAGGAGTAAGGTGTCCTTGCAAATCGCTACCCCCGCCCAGAACCCGACTCTACGGAGTCTACCCTGACTCACTGAGTCAGCCTGGTTGCTGTATAACTTACATCAGCTCGACTGCGAATTGTGCTTCGTTTCGGGCGAAATAGCACATCTTTGAAGTCGAGTTTAATATCTGTGTCGATTCGTGGCATGGTGAATAACTACTATATAACTTAAACTCTTAAATACGCGACCGACTTCTTGTACAAACTCGATTTGTTTGACAGCTCCGTAGCCGATAAAAGGAACCGGAAGTTGCCGGCTTAATATTCGCTCGTGATGGCACCACTAGACATCGCATTTTTGCCAAACAGACATAAGGGGTCTTGTTCTAGTTAGACTTCCTGTCCGAAGAAAAATGCTGTGTATTTTTGAGAAATGATTTTTTTTATAAAATTCACATGCTGTGACATAAGTGCATTGGAGTAGGGAGATTTTCATGTGTGATTTTAGAAGGTGTTGACTGTAAAATGGTGGATTTCTTAGTCACACATACAGGCATTTTACGAGAGCTGGAAGTATGCAATTTTTGTTAAAATCTATCAGCATGTCAATGAGATGATGATAACAGCAGGTGAGAAGTTTAAGACATTTTATAGGTCACGTTTTCTTATAATCAGACAAAACGTTAACATGGTCGCCTATGGGAAAACCAACAGTGTGCTGACCCCATAAGGGGTCATACTACAGAAAAAGAGTGAAGTGCTGTGGGTTGGGCAACAAAGCAAAGAACTGAAAATACACCTGGAGGGGAAGAAACTTAAACAAAGAGACATTTTTGTATACCTGGGTGGTGCAGTATGTGGAGATGGCTCCTCAGAGACAGAAATTCGCAGGAGAATACAAGCAAGGGCGAGTAGGCATGGAGGAAAGTAGGTGTGATGGGAGACAGGCACATATCGCAAAAACTCAAGGGAAAGATACTATGTGCATGTGTGACACCAGCCTACCTGTATAGCCTAGAGACTATAGCAATGACAGAGAAACAACAGGAGAGGGTACAAGGTTGTGAAAACAACTGGGTTAGGAGGATTACGAGGGTAACGAGAATAGATAAGCGAAGAGTGGAAGAGCTGATGGAGGATGTTGGTGTGGAAGAAAGTTTCAAGAAGAAGTTGGTGAGAAGTAATTTTTACTGGGCAGGACATGTGGAGCAAATGGGAGAAGAATGGATGGCAAAGAAAGCAGATGCCCAGAGAGTGGAGGGAAAAAGAAGACGAGAGCGACCGAGACTGAGGTGGGAGGATTGCGTGAAGAGAGACCTGGAGGGATGGAAAAAGAATGGAGGAAAAGATCGAGGAGAATGGAGAAAGGTGGTAGAGAAAGTAGTGCAAGTGCATTGAGGAGGAAGAGAAAGAAAATGTCGATGTATCCAAGCCAGCATCACCCCTGAAGACAGGGAACGACGAGGAGAACAACTACAGTTAGACTTCCTGTTTTGTTACATAGATTTTCAGACCTGTGATTGTAGGTGTTGACTGTAAAATGGTGGATTTCTAGATGATTTGAATAAGCGGAAGGATATTTTGCAGCAATTTGCCTGTTTGACCCTGTTTGGCGGAGTAATGCTTGCCAGCATTCGTAAATATTGACGGGTGTCACACATACAGACATTTCACGAGAGCTAGAAATATGCAATTCGGACAAAACGTTAACATTGTCACCAATGGGAAAACTAACTGTATATTGACCCCATAACATTTTTTATAAGTAGGGAAAATCGAGGAAAAGCGGATAAGTTTGGGAAAGTGATCATAAGCACCATTTTACACGAATGGGATGAAAACATTAGACTATAGCATTACCATTTTGATGCAATCCACTTGCTCGAGAAATCAGTCAACATCTTGGCATTGTACATTTTTCAGGTCTTAGGTTGAGTACTCCAAACAGCCCAATCTTGGGCTTTTAGCACATTTATGTGTAACTTTTCACATTTCTTTGATTGACTTTCATGTTAGCTGGAAAGCTTCGAACTAAATGACATATAACATCTACTTATGTGTAAATCAAAAATATTCTAGCAATTCTGGCATGGTTGAAATTATCACCTACAGTAAATGTGTAGCAACGTGGACAAATTACCATTAAAGTTAATGCAGTTACTATTACAGGTAAGACAAATTAAAACTCCTGCATAACCATATGTCACATTCTGTTAATTAAACTGCAATGCAAAATCTCTGTTTGAACAGTCATGATTAATGAAAAAAACAGTATGATCAAATCACCATGCATTTTTTCGCTTTACTTTCATGTTTCCAAGGTTTGCCTAGTTCGTCTTTGTTTTCATAAACAAATTGTGTAATTTTAGCTACATTCCTTTTCTACTTCTACTATATTTATTGTTTTAACTGCTATTAGTATTAGTTCATTTTATCTATGATATAACAACTAAATTTTTTTATTCAAATGCATTATTTTTAACATACACTTGTATATTGTTGTAAAGCGCTGTGAACAATATTGGATGTGGCGCTTAACAAAATAAAATATTATTTTCCCTTAACATAATTATTTAATCCTGACACCAAAGAATGCCATTACTGCCTGTTCGCTGCAAGCCTCGTGACCTGGCCCCAACTCCACCTGAGTGCTCTCATCTCCCACTCCACTGATCTCCTCCATGTCTCCTTGGGTCTCTCTTGCCACCAGGGGGTCCAGCGTATGGCCAATCATGGACTATACGTCTACAGCATTTATCAGACATTTCCAATCCATCTCCATCTGCAGTGTTTAAACTTGAGAGAGATGGGTCTGCATACCTGTCCGTTCACGCAGTTTTGCATTGGAGATTTCTTTTAGCCTGTAGTTTCACAGTATCCTCCCGAGGCACTTGTTTTGAGAAATGTCCTGCATCTGGCATATGCCTTTGATGACCTTCCAAGATTCCACAGCATATGATAGTACACTCAGGACGTTGTTCTTCAGAGGCCGATCTCGGTGTTGTTGCTGAGCTTTTTGTTTTCCACATATCCTTCAGTGCCACAAATGCCCCTCTTACCTTGCCGATCATGGCCTTGATCCTAACGTGATCATTTTTGTAAAATGTCCACATTGTTCCAGGGATAGGGGACATGTCACAGTGGATACACTTTCAGCAGTGTATCATTGTTCCAGGGATAGTGGGACATGTCACAGTGGATACACTTTCAGCGGTGTATCTTTGTTCCAGGGATAGGGGGACATGTCACAGTGGATACACTTTCAGCAGTGTATGTGCTTGACATCAATTACACGACACAAAACTTCTTTTGTTTTAAACAAATGCCAACATTAAATCTGGATGTAGTGTTTCATAAATTAGAAATATGTGGACTGTAAATGTTTATTGCTTAGCGTGTCTGCTTTGCCCCAATCCCCCCACTTCCTTAAACCAAACCAACATTTACATAGTATGTATAATACATGGGCATTGCATTGCATTACTAGTGGCATGACACCTGCTAGATCAAACATTTCCATATACAGTTATCACTTTCAAGTTGCACTCCGAGATCATCCATCTTTTAAAAACAAATTTCCAATGAATCAACATGTCCCATACACAATGATACACTGTATATAACTTTCCTCAACTCCATACAAACTTTTTATATATATATAATAGTCACTTTATAATAAAGTGCTTATACATAAATTATTAAAGATAAAACGGTGCAAAATACCAAAAATTATATCCACGTGCCATATGTTTGTTATTACATTTGTTATTTATTGAATAACATCAATTGCAAAAGTGACTCACAGTATGAACAAATCAGTAAATATTAAGCATGTTGTAGTTTCTTAAAAAACAGTTTAAGGTGGTGGTTTAACTCAAAATGCAACTAAAAAAATTTTGCCTCATGTTTTTGTCATAAAGAAAACACTTTTAGGGTTTGAATTTCAAAAATATATGATGGAATGTCCGAACGCATCCATTTTGATGACTGGACAGACTTTCTATGCAACAGGTGACATGGTGGATAGGTCAAGTGGGACAAAGTTCAATTTGTTATTTATTCAAGTGTCCCTTGCACCGTCACTTCTACACATCTCTACCAAAGCCCCCAAGAACTGAAAACAATACTACTGTTTCTAAGCAACACAAAACGACAACCTCTTCCAATACTTTATCTACATTTACTTAGAGACGTTCGTTTGTTCAGTTCAGTATCATACAACAGCTGTAAGATTTCTGCCAGTTTTACGTGGCAGGCAGTCCATGTATTATGTAGCACCAAGCTGTCCACTGCCTATAAGTCACTGCGTACGCCAAACCCTGCAGGTTTTGGTGGCTCTGTCAGTGTCGTTAGCCCAGATGCTGGCTCAGCTGTGAATCTGCCGCTGCTGAAACATGAGAAATTGCAAATGCGGATGAGTGGAGCTGCCCCATATGTCAGAAACCAAAAATGAACATTTACACTGAGGACATTTGTTCATTTCCGAATAACGAACTTCTGCATTGTAGTTGGCCGTGTAATATTAATACATCTAGGTTCATGATTGTTATAGGCTGACATGCAATACAGTCAAATACAGTGACATCTCACAAAATGTAGTCATGGCAATTTATTATCTATCTTTGTAACTAGCATGCACATTTTCTGCTTCCTTCATCACAGACTTTGATGAGTGTCATCTACCCAACAAGAACAACTTGCAATATTACATGGTCCTGGATAATCAAACTATTGTTAAAGTTGAAAACTGTAAATCCATATCCGTACTTTTAATTGCAGTATAGAAAGACTTCTTAATTCCTTGTGTAGTGGATGCCACATAATACAATCGCTACTGCCCTCTCAAAGATTACATCTTTCTCTCATTCTTCTGCCATTTTTTATTTGGTCATGTGTGTAGTTGAGAATACCAATGTGGTACCATGAAACCATGTCAATTGGAGGATATCGAAACTGAATAATAGCGTCTTTTTGGGCAAGTAAATTGTTCTTTATGTCACACTTGCAAAAAGTCAGTTGCAGGTAATGACTGTGTCATAATGTCAAGAAAACATGTTCTGTTATAAACGCACACATCACAGTATTGAGTGGAGCACACAGCATGCATGTGTACTATTGGCCAGTCTGTCTTAGAAGTACTGTTTTATCTCACCGTGGTCCAGCCTTAGGCACTTTGCCTGCTTTCAGCTCATCGATGATGTTATTGATGTCTTTCGGAGTCAGGTCCTCCTGTAGAAGATAGACATACAAACTGACACATTCCGTGCAATATTTCAAGTTCAACCAATTAAACTATTATTTTAATATAATGTTCTTAAGACTAGAACAAATATGTTGAAGGTTTACTGCCTGCCAAGTTGCATTTAATCAGCCTGAGTGTTCACGATTTGAATATTTCTGCCACAAAATGTAAAAATTGTAAACAAAATGTAGTCAGATTCTAAACACCCTCTATTGCAATAGTTGGTCGGGCTAATCATAAGGCCATTTAATATCATGGGGCCGGTTTCATGAAGCGTACTTAAAGTTATGCAATTACTTAGCATCACATGTTTTGTTTAAACACCTATGTTTGTTTATATTAATAAAATTGTGTCATTTACTAAAACAATCATCTTAGTATTAAGAACGTTCTTAGCCACTTCGTGAAACAGGCCCCAGCACATTCGCAAAGTCCCCACATTCATGACAACTGATCTCACAAAATGCTTGCTAATGATTATCACTCCAGGTGATTCCGGGTTATGGAACAGACCCAACTTTAACAGGGACAGTCGGGTTATTGGTAACACAAACATAATTAAAATTTTTAGTATTAAAATATATTTCCATTAGCCTAGATACTTACCATCGGAAACGATGAATATAATTTCTAGCCTCGATTACACGATATCACCCGGCAGACCGGGTGTACCAAAACGCAAAAACCCTCTCTCATCATGCACCTGATACTGCCTCGTTTCCAATTTTCATGATTATCTAATGCAAAGTGAGGTATCAGACATGGAGAAGGTAGGGAGGGTCCTAGAAGTTCCAAAAGTAAGTATCTAGGCTAATGGGAATTTATTTTAATACAAAAAATTTAAATTCCAATACGCCAGATATTACCATCAGAAACAATTAATGAATCAAGAGTGAAGATGGTGGGAAGATAACTAACCTACATCAGTCGCCAAACGAGATATCTGGCCACTCAGACGAATCATGGCCTTTAAATAGTAAGACAAAAAATTGTTCGATGACTTCCAAGTTCCTGCAGCTAGAATCTATGGAAGCCTGTTTAAAGAAGGCCAAGGAGGTCGCCAAAGCTCGAACTGAGTGCGCTTTAGGAGCAGATCATAATATGGCACCCTCCAGATTATAACAAAATTAAATTAAATTTCTTATCCATCCGGATAAAGTAACTGGGGATATATCCTTTATGGTTCAGTTGAAATGACATAAAAAATAATCTCTCATCATTTTGAGTTTCCTTGGTTCTGTGGAGGTAAATTTTCACTGCCCTAACAGGGCACAGTAGAAGATCTTGCATGTCCCCTCCTAATATGTTAGTGAGAGCAGGAACAGAAACGGACAGTAATGTTTTCACACCTTTCTCTGCTAACTGAGTTTTTGCCAGAAAGAAAGGATTAACTGAAAAAGTTATAGAAGACCAGTCTGGCTTCCAAGCAAAGGAAGAAAACAAAAAGGCGGGTAACTCATTCCTAAACTAGATGAGTGCCCCAACCCAGCTCTGATGCATCTGTCAGAATATGAATGTCAGGATTCCGTGGTGTAATCCATGAGCCCGTGAATACATTTTGTCCCAACATCCACCAGGTTAGTTCCTTGAGTACAGGTGGGAGAAGAGATACGAACTGATAACTTGTGCACTGATTGAAATTGGTTTTACACCATTATTGGGTGTGCCTATTATTACGCTGGGAATAGGCAGTTCCCTGTATACAGGGAAAGGGTGACACATAGCATCAGGGACGAGTATGGCTAGAGCCTCTCCTTCTAGGTGGGGGAGGAAGACCCCGGCTGCACCCTGAAATGCAAAAGGGTGTGTTTGAAGAACATTGAAAGACGTGTTTAGGAAAGAGATTAGGTCTGGTCCTGTACCGATTCTTTGTAACGTTTACTGCCGTCAATGGGCGGTAAGATGGTACGCGTATCGCAGTGACAGCATCAATCAGTTGACGATCACAAAATCTGTGACACCCCACCAACAAACTCCTCTTTGGCTAACTCGCCATTAAAAAGGTTTTAACCGCAAACTGGGATTTGGTAGAATTGATCTTTCTGACATTCTAGCAGAAAGCCAACCTGGTTTAAAGTGGCATCCCGGAAGGATCGGTGTAATTTGGCAGCAGATTGTGAATCGATGGTAATCCCATCTCCCCACATCTTGCCAAGGAAATTGATTTGCTGGGAGACAGAAAGCAACTGTTCTGACACCTCTGCAGCAAATATAATCCACTGATCGCCGCAGAGCTGCCAGACCCCAATCCTGTGCAGATGAGACTGCTAAACATTGCCTGGACATAAGTCCCGAAGTTCTGTTGGTGGTACGAACACTGTCAGAGTCAGATTACCTTTCTGCTTAAGAACGCCCTGCAAACCCGTCTCCATTGTAGGGGGAGTGCTGTGATCTTAATGGATTCAGGAGCTCCTTCCCAGGCAGAAAACGGATAAAGGGCTTTATGAAAGGTTTTCTTCGTGTCATTAGGATCAGCCATTCCCCTGTCGAAAGCAGTTCTCGTAGCCGTAGACATTGGGAGGGTGTACAAAGTTGACTCTGCCTGTAAGTCAGTCTCTGACAATGAAAGTGATAATGGCAAACAGGATTTCCTGTGTATAGGAACAGGATTTGGAATATTAACCTGTAGCAAGTAGTGAACCGTGTCTAAAAGATCCACAATAGTGGGAAGAATTTCCTGTCTCCCTACAATACAAAGATTCAGAATCTGGAAGAGATCCTTCGTTGACCTCTACCACATGATGCAACACCTCAACTGGATAAGGAATCGATGTCTTGTCTGTCTGTGAAAACAGCCTCGGGTGAGACGAACTCGAGTTAGACAATTTCGAGTGAGAAGACTTTGAATGAGTGGATCTGGGATGTGAACTTGAGTGAGCACTCCCAGAACTCAAACAAAGGTCAGTACCAGTGCGTCCACCAGTGTCAGCTGACTGGCTAGTGGAGCCATGGTCATACACGTCTGGTGACCGACTAATGGTGACCAACGTATGACCCACTGAGCAGGATCGTAACCCATGCTCAGATCCCCTAGTGTTCTCGGTGTCTTTACTCACAAGAGATGGAATGAGGATTGGTGTTGTTGCGATGCCCATAGACAGGAACACTTCCTGGATCAATAGACTGTGCACACAGTTGTTGCTCCAGACTACAGTCAACAGGATGAGAGGAGGCTGGAAGTGGACTCGACCGTAGCACCTCCTCTCTCACAAACCCCACGGGGCCACTATTCGCACCCTGGTGAGATACCGGAGAAACATGATTGCTTCCAGATACCTTCTGTTGTTCTTCAATCTTTTTCTCTAAAGATTTGAGGTGGTTAGCCATCTTGGTCATGTGACGAAGAATGGTGTCTAAAGTTGGCAACTCCAATGCCGAAGGTATAGTAGTTGGCAGAGGAGATGCCGACTCTGGAGAATTCGGAGGTAGCGGTGGTATCACCGGTGTCACTGTCTCCACTTGTAAACGAAAAACCTTTGGAGACGAGGAAGAGTGAGAAATATTTCTCCTTTTCTCCGCAGGTCTTATTTTACCCATATTGAAACATGCCAACTAAACAATCACACTCTTTGTTGTGATACACACCACACACCACCAGAAACCAATAATATCATAGGTGCGTGGCAAAGAAGTGACTGGCGCAACAAAGCGAGTGGACGATAATAAAGTTGCGAGTGAACCGGAGAATTTAACCCGACGTGTTGCAAAATTCCCAAAACAACATTTCCCAACTCTAACTAAACATACTTTTAAGTGTAGTCACTACACCTAAAAAGGTGACAGTAACCTACTACATCATTCCAGACTAGGAATTACGTCAAACTAAAAGTTAAATGAAAATTTGTCTCGGTTTGAACAAGTCAAAGTGAAACGGACATTGTCGGACAAACTATATACTGAACTACATCTACGCTCTTCGGGACTATAAATAGCTAACGCAAAAATGCATCTATAAGCAGTAAGAATGTAATCTTACAAATGACATTAAAAAATTTTTTAACACTCCACAGAACCAAGGAAAATATATTATTACAAGTGAAAAACGTGTCTTGGCAAAAGATAGAACGAAAATTGGAAACGAGGCAGTATCAGATGCATGATGGGAGGGATTTTGCGTTTTGGTACACCCGGTCAGCCGGGTGATATCGTGTGATTGAGGCTTGAAATTATATTGACGAGTCAATTCATTGTTTCCGATGGTAATTATCTGGCGTAATGGAATATTGAACATATGTAAGCCAGGATTCCATATGTATGGAAAAGCATACAAAAACACATGTGGAATGGGGAACATCTTTGTAGTGACCTATTGGGAATATCCTATCTCATTCGTGTGCGGACATGATTCAAATCATTACACAGAGCGATTCAATTTTCCGCCGCCACATAACAAAACTCATCCGCTTATGTACGTTTGGAACTACTTATGTTAATTTCCACCAGGCACTATATTCATTGTTTTGCCGAATGCCGCATATGCACATATGGAATCCTAGTTTTCCTCATCATACTCACGTAATAGCTGTCGTTGATGCTGACGACAGGGGCATTGACACATGCCCCTAGACACTCTACCTCACCCAGGGAGAACATCATGTCCTTCGTTGTCTCGCCCACATTGATTCCTGCAATCGATTTGTAGTATCTGCTGTAGTCACACACAGTGATATAGGGCTGTGACAATGTACTTAACCATGATACAACTGCAAAGTTTGCATCACGATACATAACAATACACACCCAAAAATGTATATTTATATATTTAAATACCAATGGTACTTGATAGTTGAGGTTGATGCAATTCACAGTGCTATATGGACAATGATTGTGCCCTAGAAGACACTATTTGACAAGCAGTTGTGCCAAACAATTTCAATGCATGCTTATGATATACTTCCAATTTTCAACATGATGAAACTATGGAAAATATGTTTTCACATATGTATCACAATTCTTGTAAATCATACTGTGTATTGCATTGTGAGAAAAATATCGCAATTCATTGATGCATCAATAAAATATTACAGCCATACAACAGTAAATTACTACAACAGTGTACAAGCCCAACATTCATACACCTGCCTGTTTGTTAGGACATTTTGCCATACATTAGAATTTCAGACCCACCCTTACAGGGCCAGTTCATACAACACATTGCAAGTTGCAACAACAAACCCATCTTCAAGAGTCTAACATTGCACAGCATAGGAACATTTAATTGTATCACAGCAATACCAGACATTAAAACACTTTTTTCTTCAAATTTAATTATATTTAATATTACTATCAACTTTGTATCCACAAAACAAGGAAAGATTGAACGAGGACCAAGATTGAGTTAACAAACTTGCCCAGTGTTCGAAACGGCAGTACAGGAACTGAACCCGGATTCTCTCGATTGAGAGTCTGATTCTCTAGCCACCGTGCCACTATGCTCTACAATTACGACAATCCTACCTAGCTGCTTGTTATACCCTGCGAGTGGTGCGAGACTTGACCCTGTAAGGCGTGTGTGTGACTCAACACTTTGAGGGATCAATCATATCTGTGCATTAGTACTTTGAAAGCGTGTTGGTTTGATATGTGGAGGGTGTGTAGTTTAATGCTTTGAGGGTGTGTAGTTTAATACTTTGAGGGTGTGTAGTTTAATACTTTGAGGGTGTGTAGTTTAATACTTTGATGGTGCATAGTTTAATACTTTGATGGTGAGTAGTTTAATACTGTGAGGGTGTGTAGTTTAGTAGTTTGAGGGTGTGTAGTCTAATACTTTGAGGGTGTGTAGTTTAATACTTTGATGGTGTGTAGTTTAATACTGTGAGGGTGTGTAGTTTAATAGTTTGCAGCGATAGAAATAAGCCAGAATATTTACTTGTCCGCCGGACAAGTAGGTTTTGAAATCTACTTGTCCGCCAAAATTGTAACTTGTCCGATTGGTTGTGAAGGGGAATCGAAGCTTCGTAAAAAAACATAAAAAGTCTGTCTTATTTTTATGACAACACAATGTTCCTGCTGTTTCGTTGCACGTACATCTGAGTGACTTGTGATCAAAAACACAATTTGATTTAATCTTAACATTTTGAAATTGCAAAATTATTTTTGCAACTATTTTCTGGTTAATTATTATTCATTACGAATATTAAAAGTAGACACGGTACATGATGTATACCAATATTTTAGTGATGCTGATATGAACGCTTTTATTAATAACAAATAATTATTACGATTATAGGAATGAGACAATTGTTTTCCTTGCTATTTATTTTTATAATGTTGCAAAAACTGTTTATGTTTAATATATATATATATATATACATATATATATATATATAAAACATATAACACTGCTGTAAAATGTTGGCATCAGTTTGTCATTGAAGATGCCACTCATCCAGGAACACGACCAATGCGAAGCCGGGAAATGTCACAAAAATCATAATAAATTATATAATCTGATATTATTTTGTTAAACCTCTATGAACTTCAATATTTAAAAAGTTCTGTATTTTACAAACGAAGATAATATTCAATTAATCATCACCACACAAACGCATATTTTTTCCTAAATGTTATATTACCATTTCAATGATGATAAAACAGTTTTAACGGTGTCTGAATTACATTTACCAGGCGGAAAATTAGTTATAGATTTAGTTACGTTGTAATGTTGGCGGAAGCCGACATGTCAACGGCGGTTGGCACCCCGTCCCCGGCCGCGCGTCTTGCATAATTCGGTTTCGAAAACTCGCAATTTATGGTTAAAAGAGATGTTACATAGATACAACAACACTTCTGAAATGTCATTAATATTCCGTTTATTAACCTGCACCATAGATTTACCAGAGAACCAGTTACAAGTTTTGAAAATTTTCACCGATCTGGATCGGCTAACGTTAGATGACTTGGAAGACTGCCGAGTCCGCGTGGGTTAGGTGTAATAATGGTTAAAACTATATACTTATTGAAATAACAGGTATCGATACAAAGTCTACTATTTCCTCAAGTTCATCAAATATGATCCGAGAGTGAAAGCAATGTGTACGTCGGCCAAACTGAATGATTTACGATTGTGTGAAATACAGCCTCGATCAACGATGGCTGATGCGGAGTCTGTCCTACGCGTATGGCAGAGCTAGGTCGGTGCGCTCAGCGGATGACCCTGTTAACGCAGGCACTAAATTCGGTCGAACACTGATGTACAACACACTGGCGGCGGAACGACAAGACGCCGACACACTAACAAAATTGGAATGCGCGCGATTGCTAGCGAACATCATTTACGTATGAATTTCCTCAAATAAAAGTTTGCAATGTTGCACTCGTCACTATTTAATGTAAATTTTCACTTGTCCGCTGGATAACCATGTCGAGTCATTTTACTTGTCCGGGCCAAAAATCACTTGTCCCGGACAAATGGACAAGTGCTATTTCTAACGCTGGTTTGAGGGTATTTAGATTAATACTTTTATGGCGTATAATTTAATACTTTGATGGTGTGTAGTTTAATGCATTGATGGTGTGTAGTTTAATACTTTGATGGTGTGTAGTCTAATACTTTGATGGTGTATAGTTTAATACTTTGATGGTCTGTAGTTTAATATTTTGAGGGTGCATGGTTTGAACCAGCATGTGTGGCAGCAGCACTCACCCAGTTTCTGTTTGAGGGCGTCAATGATGACCCCGCAGCCACAGCCCCCCAGCACACAGGGCGTGGTAGAACACACCTGCACGCGGTACTTGCCCACTGGCTCTCTGCACAGACAACATCACACGCTGTATCATTGTGTCATAATTCCACATGTCTAGTAAAATAAACTATCATAAAACCAAACTGATCATTAACAACTCAAATTAATTGCTACACCACATTTCTCTAACAGTCGATTTATTGGTGGTTAGAAAGAATACGAATACACTGAATAATGCTGGATATGTGTACATAAGTGCACAGTAATATGTACTTTATGATATATTAATTTACTATAATAGATGACCGGAAGAAATTATAGACCAATACATTACAATATTTACATTTAGATAAACATCATAAATTATGTTTCTGAAGAATGGTCACATGACTATTACTACTGGCAACTAAGATATATGAACAAAGTTAAATTGCTTGTGTATCTAGTCATGAACAGAAGGATTGACTGTCATTCATGCCATTAGAGCAAACAATCATCACACATCAACTGTGAAAATGGAACGATTATGATTGTGCTTGTTTTACAATGATAATAACCAATTCTAAATCCTTGCAGCGACAATGACAATAAGACCTATCCATAATGATTATTTTGGTATCATCACTAGTTTTTGTTAAAAAAAGTTATGTTTTGATTACAAATTAATGTCCTTACTAAGCTAACTGTTAGTGCAAATTGGCATCTGGCCAACACTTAGTAAGCACACGGTACAATGGAAAATGTTTTGCTTGTGAAATTGTTTTTACCGTCATCACACAATGTTAACATGCATACAGTTGAACTGCACATGCTGACGAGACAACAGTAATTACTGACATAACCACAAAATAGATAAAAATACAACACTTTTAAATACCTGTTAAACATAGTATAGAAGGTGGCGACTTCGTAGATGCGTATACGTGGCATCTTGAGCAGGTCCGCGACATAGTTCATTGCAGAGATGGGCAGCCAACCTCCTGCAAGGAAAAGACATATAGATGTCATGTGCAGACAGACTTATTTATTCTGACCATAAATTTACAAATTGAATTACCAAATATAAATGTGAAGTAGACTCTCTTTAAGAGATAGTATGTCATGATATCACTAACATGGGAGCCCCCTTAAGGTGGCTGCACCGGTTATTATATGCTTCTTTTGAATTAATCATTTCTAATATAAGTTTTGAAGATAAGCTAACCATTTTTTCTCAGAGTTTGCCTCAGATACTAAACAATACTCCAGACCAAAAAGAATTGATTTTTATGTTGTTTAGAGATATATAAATGTATATAAAGACAATAAAAAAAATATGTTAAAAATCATCTTAAAATGGCATTTCATTTCATTTTGAGAAACTCCCCAAAAGAAAAATTGGTATGGTTGTAAGTACAAACAGTCATATGGGGTTTTTTGGTAAACAAATGCATATTATGTTTGATACAGCTTCATAAACATTTTTCTACATGTTGAAAAACAGCAAAAAATCCGTACTGCATTCTTGGCACGACCCCTTCACCAAACATAAAACCATCCCGTGCAATTTTGGGTAAACACAAGTCGAGTTCATATGCCAAGTTATGGCTTTGTAAGTATTGTAGTTTTTATAAAAAGTTACATTACGTAATACTTCCTGGTTATTACTAATAACAGAAGTGTCATCGGATGTTTTTTTTTTTTTTTGCTTAGAAATGTGACTTTTTTTACTGGCATGTGGCTTATTTCAACACAGTTTGACAGACACTTCTATTACTGAGATTTCTACATTGCATACCTGTTAATTGTTGGATAAGTGCAAAATGAATTATATTACTTGCCCTACACTGCCTTTACTTGCCATAAAGCAACAGCATAATTAACAACATATACACTTGTACATGTTCCCATGACTGCATTATTATTTATCTTGGCAGAACAACGAATGTATATAAGTACCAGACTATGGTTCAATTCTTAACTGTATTGGAATTAATAAAAAAGGCATGAACATGAATTGAATTTGAAATGAATAAAATAAAAACAGATTGAATTGGAATTGAAAAATGTATGCTAAATTGTATCATTTTTGGTTAGGTCGTTTTGTTCAAATACAAAAATAAAACAACCCACAGCAGAACTAATGGTATTTATATTCACGAAAGGATCTGTCACCAGACAAAACATAAGCTGCAGTTCTTTTTCTTGCAGTTCTTTGCTCTCTCTCTTTCAGTCCCTAATCTCCCTATGTACTAGCAGCATAGAACAGAGCTGCTAAGTGCTAATTGACCACCACTGTCCACCAGAAACAAAAATTACTATTTGCTGAATGGGTGAATTGGCATTTGCCTATCTCCAGAGTTCAGCATCCCCATTGTTCTTTAGCCCAGCTGCAAGGTGGTTACTTTACTGGTGCAGGTTGTCTGACTTGAGTCAACATAACCCTTCAGAATACTCAGATTGCAGTACCCCAGGTACTTGGCACAATGCCTGTTTAGTACTCTCTTCTGGAAACAAAGCCGAAAGCCACAACAAAACAGCTAATGTTGCCGATTTGAATTAGAATTGAACTGGAAATGAATACAAATTAATTGAATTTAAATGGAATTGATCCTTTCTGTATGTTGAATTGAACTGGAATTGATCCTTAGTAAATACTCATGAATTGCATTGAACTTGAATTGATAAAAGTGAAATGAACCCAGATCTGGTCAGTACTGCTCTGCTTATGCTGCTACAGGCCAATTGAGACAATGGAGTAAGACATCACCTGTTTGCAGACATACCAAAGAGGGTGTATCAAGTCAGTGAAGCCACATGATATGGACAACTATAACTCTTGTCTCCGACTAAATCCAGTTTAATTTTAAACTTTCAGGTTGACACTCGGACAAGTGTTTAGCCCGACTGGTCAGTGTAACAAGACCTGATTAAGATGTAACTAGTGACCATAGAACACTGACCATTCTGTCGCTGGGCAATGTCGAGCAGTGGGATCGTAGCCGCTGCCTGATGACCTTTTGGATAGTGACCAATGATCAGATCTGCTCGCTGAAACACAGCAACAATTCCTCCAATGACATCTTGCACCGTGGACTTGCTGAAAAGATATATCTGTGAAACTTACCGACACAAATTTAACAACTTTCATTGGTTTCAAAACACTGAAATTTGTTTTATATCATAAAAATATGTAGGAAAGTATCACGTGTGGCCAGCGAGATAAACAGAACAGAACATTGATAACACAACTGCACAGCACCATGTTTATAATATATCATAAATAGGTGCAATAAAACTAAGAGCATATAGTGCAGCTGTATCACGTCTCTGTTGCACTTAAGTATCTACTTTTGACTGTCTGTGGTCTTTTGATGCATATTTGTTGGTTTGATGATACTGATTTGTGTACTTACCTTCTTGTTTTCTGTACTAAATTCAAATGTAAGTGATGCATTATTCTCTGGTGTATCCCGGTGCTGAAAACATGACATGTTCCCATCAATCAAAATATCAATATATAATAAAAAGAATTACAACTGACAAAACAGAAAGCGATTATCAGCAGTTTCAGTTTGGTCAGAAAATGGAGTTATAAGTCCCCCACAAATGTACAATCAAGAGAAAATGCACATTAAAATACATATGATATTAACCGACTTCTTTGCATTTAATATTTAGCATAAATTTCTTTTTGCAATATTTGAATATTTTAATTCACTGTCAAATGATAACCTCAAGTGAACTAACATTAATAAATGTTACACGCTTACAGCATCGGATAGATATAGTGTTTATAAACATGGCTTTGTTCATAGGAAATCAGAAGTCTTAAATTACATTTGCAATGCAGTGCTTCACGTTTGAAAAAACCAGGCGAGTGATAAATTGCTCGCCTAAATATGCCAAATAATTAAGCGAGAACGATTAATTAGTTTTAGTTTTATTTGCTAGGAGGTATTCCTGTTTGTCCGTCTGGTGACGCCACTGCCCAATCATGACAAAATGCAAGCGAGGCTAGCCATGCCACAGTGGTATCCATTAAGCAAAAATTAATTTGATTGGGTCAATTCGGGACATAAAGCGCTGGCACAGATTGAAAAGTTGCATGCTGATAAAACATTTGAGACAGGAAGTATTAGCGATGATGTTACAGACAGAAAATGACAGCAGTGTAATGACTCTGATGATTAAGTTGTTTTGTTTATGGGACGGACGCTAGCTGTTGACACTGCGGCTGCCACCGCACACCCATGACCCAAGCAGAGATCGCGTGTTATTGCAAGTGCAGCCTCTGCCGCAGCAGCCACGACACAGTTTTGATGTCACCGCTACCTGGTGTGGAAAATTGCAGCTGATTAATGATCTATGACTGTCAAACGACGGCCGGCCGACAAGAATCCTGTTGAGCAATGAGCAAACTACAAGTCATGGCTCTGGAAACGTCGGCAACTGCGAGCCAATGTTAATTTACATGACAAGAACAGACTTTCTTTCAAACAAATGGGTGCATATTTTGTCGTTAGAGGGCACCACATGCAGCAGGTCTGGTGACACGAACGAAAATGACAATTAACGTGAGCGATAAATCGCTCCCTAGATGAGCGATTAGTGCGAGCAGTAAGGAGCAAGAGCGATCGTTCGCCTAAAAAATAATGCACTGCAATGAATAAGACCAAAAATATCTTCAAACCACGATTCTCTGCGTTGACTCTCTTTTAGCAATGTTCTTTCCCAATCTGTTATTTCATATTTTTACCTAAGATTATTTACAAGTTTTAGTATTTTGAACATACTTCATGTATGTCTCATTCAACTTGAAGCAAACAGCTACAATCTGTAACTAACATTTCTAACAGTAAACATCACCATATCTTGGTGTAAATATCATTCTATAATTATATTATACTTACAACGAATAGCTTGTCACTGCAGACAGCGGCAGATCCATGTAAACATCTTACAGTGCGGGACTGAAACAATTCAACCATATATATATATATATATATATATATATATAGTGCACTGATCAGTATAAACTGTTCTAAAATAAGTATTCAATAATGGTGACCCAAATTAATGAATTAAACTGAATGTAACAGTTCATATGCAAATGCAGACATCCTCCATTTATTCCATTATCCAAACAACACAAAATGGGAAACTCTTATTGCACTAAATTACTCAGGAAGAGACAAGAATCCAAGTACCCTAATAGTTAGGCCGTCTCACTAAAACTACTGCTAGGAGATGCATTTGGCATCCATCTCACTCTCGTGCGGCTACCTGTAATCTCACACATACTGACCATTTCCAAAACTACTAATAAAAACAGTATAAATTCAATGCACATATATTCATATTTATTTATATGAACTGACAGATACTGCAGTCCATGGAATCCCCAAGGTTGTTTAAATTACTGTCAGTGACGTGTACAAAATGTTGTCTTTGGGGAAATATGAATGATTAACGGTGCTGCTACCTGATGTTCTGTTTGGGAATTGGAGTGCCACCACCTGGGGTCCCTTTGGTAACTAGATGTTACACATTTTGCAACAACTTGGCAGCTAGATAGTACATGCACGCCATGAATAGTCTGATATTGCCATTGGGCACAGACTGAGACCAATGATGGGATGAATATATATAAAAAGCATGACAATTGTTTTAGTGTTTGTTTTGAATGTTGACCGATTCTGTACTGAACTGTCTGAAACGTGGGCCCAGCTAGTCCTGGCCTACACTGGCCTAGAAATGGCCTAGGCTAGACTAGAGATTCTAATAGTAATAGCCATATAGTATACTAGTAGAGACGTGGAGGTCAGGGAGTTGGAATGGACATGCATTCGGTATGGCAGTTGCACTGATGGGACCAACATCAAAACGAACGCGTAAGCCAATATCTGCATATCCAAACTGATTTGAACTGCGAGTAACTACTCGGTAAATGCTATTAACTTTAATTGCATCGGACGGCCGTGCTGTGAACAACGAACGACGTGCAGTGCGGCAAGAGCCGGTGCAGAGGCCGGCGGGGACATCTTCCAAACCGACAACGCGCACGCCGATAGAAATGCAATACAAATTGATCGAAAACACAAAGAAAATAAATGTGAACACATGATGATATACGCATCCCACGTACTGTTGCAGAAACTGCGAATTTGACAGCTGAAGACAACATTTTCCCCTGAACGTCCTTGTAAGCACGTTAATCCCGCAGAAACCGATGCACCATCGCAGTGATTCTCCACTGCGATGTCATTGGCTAAAATGCATTTCGCTTTGATTTCATTTTTCTAGTTAAATACTCTGATCTAAATATTATAGCAGAACTATAATGAATGTAGGTATGCCATCAGTCAATCTGAAGCAGAGAGTTTTCCATAATTATCTTAACTAGCAAAAATGCCCGTCACATGACGGGATGCCTGTTAGCCGCGATTACCCAGGCGCCGCGAGGTGGCAGCACCTTTTCGCCCTACACTACGGTTAACCGACTCTCGCCTAGCTGGTTGCGTGACTTCGCCAGGAAGATATGCTGTGGCTCAGAATCGCGTTTTGGTTGCTCACTGCCAGTTAGCACGTATATCCCCCAGAATGTTGATATATCATGTATGTTTTCGACAACGAAATGAAATTACGAAATAGTGCCCGAAATAGTATTATACAAAATAAAATGAATCTTAAACTAAATATGAACACACACATAACAGTTTCGAGTACTCTACGGGATTCAAACCGAGGACCCTCAACATAATATTATCTACCCGAATCTGGAGTAAAGCCCCCTACCGGTAACATTGGCTGGAGCTTAATAATCCAGGCCCTAATGATGGGCCAAGCGAATTTAACAAGATTTAACAAGATTGCCATCCAGAGAATTAACTCTAGATGGCAGGTCGACAAGGAAGCCCTTTGTCTTATCGAGAGTCCAACCTTTTTATCTACATATAGCCAGCCCTTCTGAGGTATGTGTCGATTTTAGTTTTAAACATATTCACACTACTAGCACCCACACAATCATCAGATAATCTGTTCCATTCATTCACAGGCCTTTGTGAAAATGAGAACTTTCTTACGTCTAATCTACACTGCTCCTTTACTAATGTAACTTCATGTCCTCTAGTCTTTCTATCTTTCTTAACCGAAAACAACATATTTCTATCAATATTTTCATAACCATTCAATATTTTAAACAATTCTATCTGATCTCCTCTCAATCTCCTGGTCTCTAGTGTTGTTAAACCACATTCTTTTCGGCGTTTTTCATAACTAAGATCCCTCAGTTTTTGTATCATTTTATTCGCTCTCCTCTGTACTCTTTCTAGCATATCTATGTCCTTCTTGCGGTATGGCCTCCACGCTTGAATACAATATTCTAAATGAGGCCTAACTATTGTTTTGTACAACTGTACTATTAGTTCTTTTTCTTTATATGCTATATTTCGCCTAATCAATCCAAGGATTTGATTTCCTTTTGAAGCTGCAATTACACACTACTCTGAAACCTTCATGTCAGCACTAATTGTCAGCCCTAAGTCTTTTTCTTTTACAGTAGCTCTTAGTACAGTTCCCCCCATTGTATATTCTACATATTTGTTCCCATGTCCTGTGTGAAGGCATTTACATTTCCCAAAATTGAACAACATTTGCACTTTTCAGACCATTTGATCAACCTGTCAAGATCATCTTATAAATGCTGTCTATCTCCATCACTTTTAATCCTTCTAAACACTTTTGTATCATCTGCAAATTTCAACACCTTGCTAGCTATATATCATCGTCCAAATAGTTTATATATATTAAGAGTAATATAGGTCCTAGTACTGATCCCTGTGGAACCCCACTCAAAACTGATTTCCAGTTTGAAGCCTCCCCACCAACAACTACCCGTTGTCTTCTGTCAATCAGCCATTTTTCTATCCAGTTAATTATACCATTTCCTATGCCATGGGCCTTTAGTTTAAGCAGTAATCTTTGATGTGGCACTTTGTCGAAAGCTTTTTGAAAATCTAAGTAGATGATATCTACTGGTGATCCATCATCTACCCACTTCCAAAAAACATAACATATTTGTTAAGAATTCTGCCACATCACGGCGCCTGGATAATCGAGGCTATTGACAGTCGTGATAGTAGGGGAACAATATGCAGAACGGGTGCATCTACCTAAAAGGAGCCACAGCTAGCCGTTTGGCGTTATTATATTGTATATATATATATATATATAAATATTTATAAAAAAATTATATATATATAAATATATATATATAGCTACATTTGTGGTGGCACTGCTAAGTAACCCACAAATGGGCACTAGTGAACATTGGTTGGAAGCGTGTTCAAAGTGGGCCGGGAGCTAAAAACACTTTTCTTAAAAGGTTAGCACTATAATTTTCCAAATATCATATTTTTGTTTGTGCGCGTAGAAAACAACGGACACAGTGGCACAAGCCAAATGTGTATGTTATTATATGTGTGTGATTTTATTTTTGAAACATGCAGGGCTTGCATTCACATTAATGCATGATCAACCCGAGATGGTAGATACTATAGGCCTACGTGTGGCCAAACCGGGTTCCTAAGTGGCCCACAATGCTAACAGGGGTCCGCTATAGTCGATATGCTGTTGGTATAATACACACCTGCGTTTGTAATGCATTATGGCATTATGTTATTTTACACATATTGAATATTAATTTTTACATACTACACCGTCATACAATAATAATAATAATACAGTTCTTAAGCAAACAATAATATTACCAATATATATTTATATAACGTCAATATAAGCTGTATGGATACATTACTATTTTATCAAGTAGTTTAATATATAAGTATATTGTCAAGTTGCTTTCATCACCAAACCATTATAATAAATCCAACAGCGAGTGTCTCACCTATACAAAAAGGAAATCAATCAACAGAGTGAAAGTTGAGGAACAAAGCAGACATGCATCACCGCGCTCAGCCCGTCAACTTGGATTGAGAACAAACTCTGACAAAAATCCCACAACGCAGAAGATACCACAACCCAGCATGAATGGGACTACACGGGAAAGGAAAATATCATTTGCCATGCCACTGCGATGTATCGAAGCTTCGAAAACAAGCGAGACAACTACAGCTGTATGCACCAACTGTTTTCGGACGTTAAGGGCGGGAAAGAAAGGATAAAGTGTGAATACTGTGCGGCGTGAGCATGACTGCTCAGGGACCGAGTGTGCACAATATGTGTTTGAAATGTGTGTGGTGATGGCAAAATACTAAATGTGGATATGCAGACCCACTTGCATGCAGGGGTCCGCGCATTTTTAGCGAGTCAAAAACCGGTTGATGCTCCGAAACACGCTGTAGATTACTTTATCTGTATACGCTAATCTGTATACGCTAATGTGGAGGAGGAAATGAAGAGAACAGACTGAGAAAAGGATCGTTGTTTTTCCACGTATCGGGTCTAGGCCAACTGGGCAACCGTACCGGTCTCTGGGCCTAAAAACCGAACGACACAGCTTGAGTACCTCAGTTACCCTACTTCGGACAATGACAAAACAAATTAATTGGAAAGAAAGCTGGACAAGCTACCGTTGGAAAATACCCAAACTGCAATCCGCAGCAACACTTGCTGGCAGGGATATGTCTGTTCGTGTGGAAAACTGACGTAACTTAGGGGAATGGAGGGATCTTGATCTTGATGAGGCAGGGGACATGTAGGTCGAAGTCACCGTAGTTGTGGATGATCTTGAAAAGCATGGTCAGTTGTGTTTTGGTATGTCTTGCAACCAAGGACTCCTACTGCCGATGGCCTAGCTTGGATGTTACACTACCGGTGTTATGGTATCCGTTAGAGACATACCTCGCAGCCTTCCTTTGCACAGCTTCAACCTTATTCACTTGGTCCTGGTGATGATGATTCCAGATGACACTACAATATTCGACGTGGGGTCTTATCAGGTTTTTTTTGCATTGTTTTGTTTGTTTTGTAAGCCGACGTCAAAGATCCCCATGATATGATCCGACAGTGCGGAGTGGTGCTGAACCCCGCCATCCGATGTCATAATCCGACAGCGCGACGGCGGAGTGGTGCTGAAGCTCCGGCTCTGTCCATCAAATATGGATTTGGTTCAGCCAGTGAAAGTTTTTTGGCAAGCCTTTAGGGTGTGCGTGCAATTGCATGTTTTGGGGCCACCCTAAACTATACCTCTCTGGATCCGCCACTGCAAATGAACATACGCGCGCGCGCGAACGCACGCACGCGCACACACATCACTGTTGGGATTGGTGTGGGAGTGGGGGTATACATAGACTATCTATATCACATGACATCAAAGGCAAAATCGAAACGATATCTCGAGGGAATCATCTCAGAATGTTGATGTCCGATATCAGACGAAATTATAGTTTAATCTGGCTTCAGCCCTCACCCCCTCCTCAGACAAAAAGTTTGTAAACATTGATATGATGATATAAGTATATTAACAAACTAAAGTGCATCTAACCCTTCAATAAGTGTATTTTTACACACACGCATGCACGCATGCGCGCATGCGCGCGTGCTCGGTCAATGTTGTGTTTTACGTGACGTCATTTAACTGTCGGTGACGACGCAGTCGTTGTTTCCGTGCCGCCGTCCGTAGGAAGGGAACGTTTCTTTGGTGTACTGCGCCGAGAATGTTCTCACGCTGACGGCAGCCGACATGCCTGATGTAAAACGAAAGGCGAGCAAAGTCAAGAAAGTGGTGGATAAGTCGTTTATAATCTACGTAAAACTGATCCCAAACGGTGAGATTATTCGAGTGAAGAACGTCATCCATGAAACGACAATTTCCAAGATACGGAACCACATAAAGTCCGTGACGGGTATTCCTATTTCCATAATGCGGATGTTTTATCTTGACAGAGGTGAGTTGTGTCGGGCAAAGGTGTAGGAAGTGGGCGGTGGTGGCACGGTGGTTAGACTAGAGGACCGGATTGCTAATTGATAGGGTAGGTTTAAATTAAGTCCACTTGTTTTTTTTATACTAATATGCAAGTCCTTTCACCTCATATTGCATTCATCTTTCGGAAGATACAACAATATCCATTGGTTCGCTCTACTTAGAGCCCACAAGAGGAGCTGCAAAAAATCCCATCCAGGGGTACGGCTTAAATATGTGACCTCTCGTGGGATCATACAGTGATGATCTGTATCCATCACCCGTTTTTCTTGCCCCGCCTTTTTTATTAGTTCCTCTCTGCTTATATCTATATCCACACACACACATTATATATGTCTCAACATTATAATTATTCTATCATATAAATAAGAATATCCTCTAGAATATGCTTAAAATTAGAAACTGACGCGTGTAATTCCAAGGTTAGACTCTACGCAAATTAATGGAAGCATGTGTATTGGTTAAAGGGAATAAACCGTGGCCTATAGGACTATGTTGAACTGCCATTTTGGGTTCCCTTTTGCTAGGTAGCACTCTCACATTTAAAACAGATAAACGAGTTCAATTTGTTGTTTATTAAAATAAACATAAGCCACATGCACTTACAAAAAGTTGTCCCCCTTTTCCATTCTCCCGCGTCCTTGGTGTTGTTTACCCTCTGCTCACTCTGTAAGACCCATCCTTGCCAAGTGGCCTGCCCATCTCGTCCAGCTTCTCATCATTCTTCCTGTTAGGCTACATTCTATCTCAATCTCTTCCCAGTCGGTCGTCCTTCTTCTGTCCACCCTCTTTGTTCTTGTGATTCTTTGAACCCAGTTGTTCTCACAAACGTGTAGCTTCTGTTATTGGTCTGTATTCAGACTATCGCAGATCCGGCCGCACACATCGCACACATATATTATGTTTGCGTAGCAGCAGCGGTGATAGTCGCCAATGTGTTGTTGTCGCGTTCACGATCCTTCCGCCGCTGTTGTTTTTCGGCTTCCTGTGCTACGCGGTTTATTTTTAAATGTTCCACGACGGTTTTGCACATGAATCTCCATCGCACACGGTCTCCACAGACAGCTTCCCACGTAGCTGTGTCAATGTTGCATTTCTTCATGTTTGTTTTCATTTGGTCTTTGTAGGGTTTCTGTTGCCCCCCCCCCCCCCCCCTCCCCCACTGTAACACGTTTGCCAGTGGAATATGTTGGGAATACAGTAATTGCTTTGGGACTGTGGTGTACGCTGGCATGCGTTTGACTTGCCCAGCGCAACAGCTGAGTTTTAATCAGGCGGGCTTTAATGCTGATAGTGCATGTGTGTTCAAGAATGCTAGCATTGGTCATTCGCAGCAGACACCCAGGATAGCTCTGAGTGTGCGCTGTTGAAACTGTTCAAACGCTTTGATGTGCAAATAAATGTTTCACTGCCATACAGCAATGTGGGCAACTTCAGGATCTTAGTGGATGGCCTAATTAAGCCCATGTTTTGAGAAGACACTGCGTTTTAGTCTTCCATAAGCAGCACAGGCACACTTTATCCTGTACCGAATTTCCGCATCGATGTTTGCTGGACTGGACAGGTTAATTGCTTCCCAAGTACGCGAAATTATCAACATTATCAAGAGCAGTGACGTCTATGATAATGTTTGGTGGTGGTGTTGTGGCTGGTGATTGTTCCGGTTGATGTAGAATTTCTGTCTTTGTCGCACTGACTGAGAGTTCGAAGAGCCTCTATGCATATACAAGGGCATCAAGCGTGTTGTGGAGATCTTGTGATTGAGCGACAACTGCAGTGTGTGTGCAATTACGCAACTCTGTTTCACACCAGACTTGGTGTCAAACGGTTCCGATTTATCACCATCATGCAAGACACGTCCTTTCATATTTTCGTGTAGTTGTTGCGTAACAGAGACACATTTAAAAGGATAGCCAAGACGGGAAAGGCAGCCCCATAAAGCGTCTCTTTTCACACAGTCAAATTCCTTAGTTAGATCAATAAAGGCAAAGTGCAGGCAGGCCGGTGTAATACACGCTCTCAGGACTTTCTCTTTCAGAGTTTTCGAAATTTGTTTGTCCATCATGACTCCCTCTATATTTCTCCAAACATACGCTTCTGCTTGTATTTGACGTCGAACCTCTACATCTGAACGCCCCTTCGCCGTAACCATTCAGAAATGTACCCAAAGCCTTCCACTTGCTTGAGGTCTTTCCCATCCAACCATATGTACAATTACTGTCTCTCTGGTGTTCAACCCACGTCACTTCTATCTTCTCCATGCTAATTCGCAGTCCATGCTTCTTTACCACCCCATTCCATCCCACCAAAACTTCTTGTAGTTTTTGTTTCTTATCTGCTATTATGGCCAACTCATCTGCATACAACATCTTCCTGAGAGCATATCCCGTGTTGATTTTCCTGCTGATTAGTGCCATCACCATGATAAATAGCAAAGATCTAAGGGCACTCCCCTGCCTCAAGCCGATGTTAACAGGACATTCTTCCAACAAGCCAAGTTCAAACACAACTCTTCCTTTTGTTCTCTCTCATATTGCTTCCACTATTCTGACTTCTTCTGTCACTCCCGTCCATCTCTCTGTTGCCGTCACCGTCTCCTTTGGAACTGTGTCATAGGCCTTCTCCAGGTCCACAAATCCAACTGCCTTTCTCAATTGCATCCCCAACCTCTTCTCTACCAGCTGTCTTAAATTCAAACATCCCACCAGTCGTCATCGAGTAAGTTTGATATTCAATTTCGTCTTCGTTATTTAACCTAAATGCAGACTCTACGCCTTTTTTAGTTTTCGACATGCTTTTGTGCACTTGCGCCCTGTTAACAATTACTATTGCTTTGCATTTCATTTTCGTTTGACGTCTGATAATAATATAGAAACTTGGTTTACCCAAATGCATCGACGCCAACATGTGGTTGTGTAATTACAGGTGACTTAACCGGAAAGACAGACTTACGAGAAAACGACATCGTACAAGGCACGCAGATCCAGTGCGACGTTTGGGACATCTGGCGTCCTCTCGTGACGACAGCTCTAAATGGCAAACATCAAAAGAACCGAGTAGGTAATCTATTAAAAATATAAAGTACACAGGCCCGTCGTGAGTGTAGGAGGATTCTAAGTAATTTGTTGGACCTATTTTGGGATGTTATTATTGGATCCATACCAGCTGGGATTTAGGAATAATCAGCTGGGATTTAGGAAGAATCAGCTGGGATTTAGGAAAGGGAGAGGAACAGATGATGGCTTGTTTGCCATCAGACAAATTATCGAGAAGAAGAGAGAATTTAAAAACGATGTAGCGTTCGGTTTTGTAGATCTGGAAAAGGCATTTGACACCGTGCCGAGAGAACTCGCATTTGCAGTCATGAGATGGAGGAAATGTACAAGGAGACAACAGCGGTAGTGAGAGTCGAAGGAGAAACATCGGAACAATTTGGAGTGGAAGTAGGACTCAGACAGGGAAGTGCCTTGAGTCCCCAGCTTTTCATTATGGTGATGAACCTGATCAGTGAAAATATATCGGAGCAGGAAGAACTTAAGAAGATACTGTATGCAGACGACCTAGCAGTGGTGGCTGATAACAAAGAGGAACTACAGAAAGCTTTGCAAGAATGGAGTAACACCTTCAGAAAACATGGCCTCCGAATAAATCTGGAGAAGACTGAAGTAATGTGGATAGGTGAACAGGAGGTAGATCTGCATGTAGTTATTGATGAAAAAACCATTAAACAAGTGAACAGCTTTGTATATCTGGGCGGTACAGTGTATGATGATGGAAGGAGTAGTAAAGAAATACAGAGGAGGGTGCAAGCAGGAGCAGCAGCATGGAAGAGGGTAGAAGGCAATATGTGGGACAGAAAACTGAAGAAACAACTGAAAGGACAAGTGTTAGAAGCCTGCGTTGTACCAGCCTGTACATATGGGTTGGGAACACTGCCACTGACAGAGAGACAGGAGGAGAAACTACAGGTGGCAGAAAACAACTGGGTCAGAAGAATATGTAGAGTAACAGAGAGAGAGGTGGAAAGAACTGACAAGAAAAGTAGAAGAAGCTACCAAGTGACGTGGACCCCACCCCGCAAGGGAGCAAGGGGAAGAAGAAGAAGAAAGATTATTGGATCCATACCCTCGACCTGCAACTTATATGTCACCGATGGAGACAACGTGTGTTATCGTATGATAAGACGGAACATCTCGCAGTCACCCACAAACCTTCACTGTATTCCCGGGACTTAGCGAACGGTAGAATTTCTGCCCTACTACATACACACGCGCACGAACGCACGCGCACACGCACAAACGCACGCGCGCGCGCACACACACACATACACACACACACACATACACACAAACGCACACACACAAACGCACGCACGCACACGCGCGCACACACACACACATACACACACACGTACACAAAATTGCAGTCAGCCAATAAAAGCAAGTTCAACGATTATTACATCTATACTTATTCTGACTCCAATACAGACCTACTGTTTTCTGTGTATAGCTGGAGAAGCTAGGCGTCAAGCCGGGGACTTGCTACCCGTGGCCCGCCTTCAACTACATGAGTGATAGCGAACAGGCGGCGTGGTTAACAAACCGAGCGTCTGTAGCCCTCTTCATCGCTTGTTCGCGCGGAAACACCAAACTGTGCACCTCCTTGTTGAACATGGGTGAGTCGGTTATATGGAAAAGATCGTGGGCAAAGTTGTTATGTTTGTGTCACACGGCACGTAATATAAAGTAAAAGGTAAGTTCTTATATAGCGCAGTATCCAATCCTCAGGACTGCTCAAAGCGCTTCACACTTTACACTGTCCCGACTTCTCGGTGCAGTGATCTTTTTAAATGTCCACATTCACCTTTTTTTCTCGGTCTCAAAGTGCACCTAAATTAAGTATCATACGGCATGTTTTAATATTTATTGTTGTAATATATTTACAGCTAGAAATTGTATAAAACTTGTATTTTTACAGACACATAAACAATACTTCAATAATTGGTTGTCTTTGATGGAAGCAAAGCAGTGGGGTACTGTGGCGTAGTGTTTAGAGCGCCGGACTATCAATCGTAAGATTCCGGGTTTGAATCATCTTTTGTACTTTGGGTAAGTGTGTTTACTCCACGTTGATCCAGTTCAGTCAGGTGTATGGATGAATAGGCTTGCTGGCAACTGACAGTGGTGGATATGTGTCAAGTTTCCGAAAAAGTCGAGATGGTGTTCTATTGAACAGGTCTGCCAGTGAATGAAGCATAACAGGCTTTGAACTGTCCTAAGGGTTGGATAGTGTATTATATATATATATATATATATATATATATATATATATATATATATATATATACATGGGTGGCTCCTATGAGAACGATCAGTTTTGATTTAATAAGAGTCTCCCATCCCACAGCAACTGTTTTCTTTCCTTTTGCTGCAATATGTATACTGTATTCTGTTGATTACATATTTTCAGTTGTATTATATATTTCACATTTCAATACTACTGCATGTGCCGCTATGTGTGTATATGTATATAATATGTGTATGTGTGTATATATATAATTTGTATTTTGTTAATGCTGTTAGTAAAATAAAAGTATCTTTTACCATTTATATAAGAACACACCTCTACTTTTTTGAATAAATGTGTCGTAAAACTAGCCATTTTAATTCATGGCCAAACTGTGTATTTGTTAAATTATTCAGCGGTTAAACATATGGTAGTTGTATGTCTTGTATGCCAGTATGGCTATTATTTTTTAATCAACCGATATATTATGAATTATATTAAATGCAATATGTCAAAGTCTCGTTACAAACCCGTTCAGTTAACCAATGAATCACAGTCGTTGCCCATTCCTTTTCCGCATCTAGTTTAAGCTCGACCACATGTATACGCATACATAAGCAACTACAATATGTTTAATGCCTGTGTGATATTGTAAATGGACCGCCGTCGTATATGGACCTTAGGTCTATTTACCACGGCATGAAAAATGGGCCTCCTGTAATAAATGTAATTGCTATTGTGTTGAGTGAGTTAGAAATGGTCAATTGGTGTACGAGCTATAAAAATGAACTGTTCAAAAACGTGTCCAAACGTTACTGATATAAATCGATAATGGACATTTCAATATCTTTTACGGTTATTGACGTTGTTTTGACAATCTTGTTTTGCATTTTGGTATTATACATTTTTTATTTACATACATCTGTGAACCACGTCTATGATTTTTAAATCACTAATACATAAATGGTTCCATTTTCATAACCCACATACAAAGTCGTGGCAAATGGAATACCAGTCCATCGTGCATCACCATGTGCCATGGTGGCTGTGGTAGTCATTTGGTTTACAACTAATCACATATTTTCGAAATAAAAAACTACCAGTATCATTCAAAACTACCAATTATATTAGTATTACGGGTTTATACCTGCCGACCCTTCCGGATTTCCCGGGAGTCTCTCGGAGTTGTGTATCTCCTGTAGTCTCAAGGGCCTGCAGTTGGAGCCGTGAAGGTTTTTGGTGAGCGTCACGCGCGCACGCGCGCGTGCGTGCGTGTGTGTGTGTCCGTTTGTGTGTGTCTGTGTGTCCGTTTTGCGTGTTTGTGTGTTTGCATGTGTTTGTGCGTGTTTGTGTGTGCGTGTGCGTGTATGTGTGTGCGTGTGCGTGCATTCATGTGTATGTTTACGTGCGTATGTGTGTGCGTGCGCGCGTGTATGTTCAGTAGGAGGTTTTTTAAAAAACATTTAACAAATTCTCCTGGATTTTGAACATGACATATTGTAAGTATACTTCTTTAAATATCACGTTATGCTGGTGCTGTTTCAGGAACGAATGTGAATGCCCGTAACGAGGACCAGAAGACCCCGCTGATGGTAGTTGCAAGCAAAGGACACCTCCCCCTCGTCTACTTGTTCCTGTGTCGAGGTCAAATATTACTGCTTTCTGCAACATTTACGTACTGAGTTGTTTTATTTTCTTGATAGCCGGATAAATTCCACAACTGTTGACGTTCGACGTTAGCATAGCTTTTATGTAGTAACCCCACCCCTTTTACAAGGTGTGGGCGCGCGCGTACGTACACACACACAACCAAGTTTGTGGTGAGAACGGCAACCCTGTGTGTGTGTGTATGTGTGTGTGTGTGTGCGTGTGCGTGTGCGTGTGCGTGTGCGTGTGCGTGTGTGTGTGTGTGTGTGTGCGTGCGTGCATACGTATGTATATACGTGTGTGTATGTGCGTGCGCGCGTGTGTATGTTGTGTGTGCGTGAGTGCGTGTGCCTGTGTGTGTGTGTATGCGCGCGTGTACATGCGCACGTGTGTATGTTGTGTGTGTGAGTTCGTGCGTGCGTGCGTATATATATATTACTAATCAACAATACATAAAACTATCTGTCAAAAAACAGTTAGGTTAACACTGCCATTTGGCTGCCGCACTATTACACAACTCTGACATCGCTGTGCGCAGGTGCCAAGATCGAAGCAGAGGACACAACTGGAGCGACAGCTCTGAAGCTGGCGATAAAACACGGACACAAGGAGTGCGAGAAAACTCTGTTTCTGTATCACTGGCAGCAGCATCGATCGATGACACATCCCAGATGTCACATGTACTAGCTGTTACTGAACCGGCACAAATTATGCATTCTCGTCGATGTTGCCGTTTCTATAAACGTTCCGACATTACTATTACATGTCTAGATGCGAACATCTCAACGTTAGGCCTACTTAACGTCATAAAATGACAGAAATGTAACCGTTCTGACATTAGTGTTACTGAAACGACAGGGTAGTAACCGCCTCGATTTCTGTATTAGTTGATTAGTAATGGCAGTCCGTTAATTGTTACTGAAACGACGGAAGTGTAACCGTCCCGATGTTACAATTACTGGAACAACAGAGATATGCAACAGTCCCACTTTTACTAAAACGACAGTGATGTAACTGTCCCGATGTTACTGAAATTACTGGTGTGACCATCCTGATATGACGGTTACTAAAACGACATACATCATCCGCCCCCCCCCCAGTGTTAGGCTCTATACTGTTACTAAAACGATACAGATGTAACCGTCACAATACAACAGTTGCTAAAATTTTATAAATGACAAGTACCTTGTCCGTTGTTTCTAAAACGACATTTCTGTCACACCCGGCCTGGTTTGACTGTTACTAAAACGCAACTAACGTCACTTAATTAAATTATTGTTTCGTTATAGCAGTTATATAACTTATACATTATGTGTACAATAGTTTTTATTTATGTTTTGAAATACTTTCTTTTCGTAGTGCCTTGAAATGTTTATATATGTCGTACGCCATTATTTGTTATTCTTAAACCCTTTTCTTCAACAGTTATACATAGAGTATCTCTCATTTTTTTATATTTCAGCCACTTTCTCATCCCTAATTTACACTCTCTGGAGATCTAACTGGAACGTGTAATCTATAGATCTATAATAATTCTATAACCGACAGGTTGACGTCCCTCAGCAACCCACTTAGTGGTGTCTCATAAACACAAAATATCGAAAAGAAATATTTAGTTTCAGTAAAAAATAAGGGTACGTTTGCATTTGTAGGGCCTACATGCACCTATTTGGGCGTACTAGCTGTTTCTATTGTAATGTTGTTTTGTAATCTCCCCTAAGGCTGCTGCATGTGATTGATTATCTTTCAAAATACACCTTTGTTTTTTCGACTACTTTTTAGCTACAATGAGCCAATCTGCCATAAGTAATTAATATGATTTATCACTTAGATTTGGAAATAACTTATTGTTCTAACTGGATATGTGCATTGAACTGAGGTAGGAGTAGT
The DNA here is from genome assembly GCA_963995525.1 of Escarpia spicata. Classification (NCBI taxonomy): domain Eukaryota; kingdom Metazoa; phylum Annelida; class Polychaeta; order Sabellida; family Siboglinidae; genus Escarpia; species Escarpia spicata. The sequence goes on along the minus strand of OZ023214.1, from coordinate 11,442,917 downwards.
GTTCTTACACACTGTATACTACCGTATACCCCTAATCTATAATGAGACTAATCCAAATACCATGAGGATATATAATATATATATATATATATATATATATATATATATATATATATATATATATACAGCGAAGGGCTACGCCCACATAGTCCTATATACTAAAGCTAGTGATAGTAACAGTGACAGTGAACAATAAATCAACCGTATCTACCATAATTTTTTTATAGTATCGTGTATGTGGTAATTGGTCTTAGGTGATTTACTCCAAACAGCCCAAACTTGAGCTAACGCAGGAGTTGTATATGGTGCTTGTTTGTGCGCGTGCGTTGTGGGTAGTTTGTTTATTGTATAGGCACTTTACATGATTGGGTGTGATGAAAGGGAGGTTCATAGTCGCTGTTTGAAACGCTATAGGGCTTTCTAGTTCAGTTAGAAAGAGAACACTGCTGCATCGATGAGGCACCTAGGGGCTACGTAGTGGCCACGGTTTTTTTACTGTGTTAGTAGATCTGGTGGGGGTGTGATGTTGATTATGTTATTTAATATTTTGTAAAATGTCATGGCTTCGTCGTCCAAGAGTTGACCATCCAATGGTGGCTATTAGGTCTGCTGCGTTTGCTTGGCTTCTGTGATCATTTCTGACAAATCTGGCAGGACAGTGTTAATTGTACTCTTTCGACGTGTTTAATTTGGGTATAATAAAGGGATATCGCTAAATCCAATGGAGTTATCACTCATATATAACGCGGGGACGACACAACAATAGGCACCATACATTGACGTTTACTATTATGTGTAAGAAAGCTATCTGCAAAAATGTTATCGATTTGCTTCGTTGAAAATACACTGGCGTCACATAGTGGGTCAGGAGCCAGCCAACAGCAGAAGTATGTGGTGGCGCCATCTACTCTTACAATGTTCAATTAATTTGAAAGGACATTTTGGTGAACTTTGATGATAATACTAAATGCAATCAGATATATAGCTCTGACATATTAAGCAAATCCATACTTATATAGATAGCATAATGTATTAAGGCAAATCCATACTTATATAGATAACATAATGTATTAAGGCTATCATCGAAACGTAGTGCCCAATGACTGCTCCCACGACCAACCGGTTGCTACCGTCTGCCTTAGACGGTAGCAACCGGTTGTGTTTACAAACGGAGGCTACGCACGCGATCGGGCACTCAACCGTGTAAACGTACACACGATTACCTCATTAATATTAGAGTATCTGCTGGCTACAAATATTACCTAATCACATAGTTTCTCTATAAATGAATGATGAAGGTGTGTAGCGATTTAGTTTGTATGCTTGTTAATCTTAATTAAAACGGCAATTAATTACAAGTCGCGCGGATTTCGCGATTGAATCGCGATGACTGGCAGAAGGGCCGGACTGGGAAACACCCCATTGGGGCGGGACAGGAGCTTCGACATCACTTTGAAGTTGCTGCCAACACGGGAGCTGTTTGCGCTGAAAGATGTACACAATGACTTGAAAATTAGTGAATTGCAGAACGACGCAGAGTTTTGTACCGGGATACCGATGTACATGCAAGTACTGACTTATCTTGATGAAGGTATGATGACACGAACACGATATTGTACAGTTAATGCCAAAACACAACCTAGGAAACACCCGTTACTCATACCCGTGCAAATACACGAATTTAAAACTAATTATTACTGTTATGCTCATAATTGATTAATGTTTTTGTACATGCACCTGTTACGAATTATTGAGGTAAATACATAAGATCAAATTATGGCTTATAATTTTATATAATATCTACATATGCTTTAAAATTACCCTATTGCTAATAGTACAAACTGTGGAAGATGATGAAGAGAATACTGATAAGATTTAATTTATTAACCCAGATTAATTTCAACTAGTGCTGTTTACAACAGCATTTAATTAATTGTTGAAATGAAACCATTTCTAAGTGTAATATTTTAATATACAGAATTGCTTACATATCAAATTATCATTTTGTTGTTGTAATATTTCAGAGCCTCATGTTTGTATATTGAACAAAGAAACTATTATAAACAACAATATTACTATTACACCGAACAAATCTGGTTCATGAAATAATACACACACACATGCATATGTCTGTGATTTATAATGAATATTTTTGCTATTAGGAGAACTGCCCAAACATACAGATGTCAGATGGAATGACATTATTCCTGGCTCGGTGCTCCATATGGATGTTCGTAGAATCTGGCGTGATCTCATAACAGCAGCCGCAGAAGGCAATGAAATACAGGTAGGGGGCCTAGATCTGAGTGCTTAACTACAGTCTTTACTGCAATCATCCATGGGTAGATTCAAGGTGATCAGTGGGTCTATGCGAATCCCCCTGTTTTCAAGTGAATCCTATCTAGTTGTGCTATTTAAAGGTACTTCCTCAATTTGATTTTTATTTGTCTCATTTCAAATAAATTATGCGAAAATGCAAACAAATCAATTCAAGTGATTTGTAATCTTGGTACAGTGTATATTCATGTGGGTGTGTCATACAGTTATGCATATATCTCTGTTTTGATGTTGTCAACTTTCCATCCTTGCTCAAAAACCATGTCACAGACAGATTCAGTGTGGGTTGAAGGCTAAATGTTGACTCATCACCTGACTTTGGCAAGTTACCATAGATGTAACAACTAACATCATTTCTTTAAATCATTTAGACAAATGTATGCAATTGTTTATTAAACTGACTGCAGATGTTATTTAAACTATTCATGTACGTATTACATAATTTGACATCAAGCAATTTGATTCATTATGGGCAAAACTAATTGTGGAAGCAGCTTTAAGTATATTGCAGACAGTTTAATTTGTAAAAGTAAAACATGGTAAATGTAAGTTCTTATATAACGAGGTATCTAACTATAATTGAGGAAATGTATCCTAATAAAGGTTGTTACATTTCTGCTGTCAGTCGGCTTTTGACTTCTGGTTGCATGGATAATATGTTTTATTTAAAAATTCGAACAGGTAGTATATGTAGTATAACCAGAAATATAATGATATGAATAACGATTTGCACAAAAACCAATTATTTTGGTGATTTTGAGAGCATTTTGTTTCGATGGTTGCATGTATATCCTATCTCTTAAAGGAACGGTCTGCATATGTTGCCTTTACAAATATGCCAGTACATATATATATATATATTATATATAAATTCTATTATATATATATATATATATATATAAAGGGTTTCAGGGCAAAACGTGATAAATGCCATTTTGGAAATTTTGCCCAATCCAGGACTAAACTATTGTTTAAGCACATGTTGAGCTAGTATACTATCTAATTTATAAAAAAATGCAATAAATCCCCATGAAACAATGTACATAAAAAAGCATTTGTTTTCAAAATGTGATAAAATATGTCTTTTTTCTCAAAACGCGATATATCCATGTTCAGCCAATCAGCACCGCCAAGCTGCATGTTCAGCTACGCAGAGTGACGGCACACGCTGTATGAATATACAGCGTTTTGATAACAAAATAATTTAAAATCACATTTCCATAACAAATGTGCAACAAATATTTCAGAGTTTACCACCATTCTCTATTTTAAATATACACCTGTATATAAAATTAATTGACAAGTTGTTATATAAACTTTAAGGATGAAACACAAAAGTGAAACTCACACATGCACATAAATGTTATATAATATGATATATGATTTAAACACCCTCATTATATGTGTAACTTGAACCCTGTACGTATTACAGGTATTGAAGCTGGGTATATCAGATGGGAGTAAATTCAAATCACCAGCTTCAGACTACATGTCACCTACTGCAAGAAGTGACTGGATGGCAGAAAGGGCGTTTGTTGCCTTGTACATCGCTTCTCATAGAGGGCACCACAGACTGTGCCAGAAGTTAATTGAGATGGGTAGGTATACTTTAATAATTATTGTTCTCCTCATCGTTCCCTGTCTTCTTCACACCAACATCCTCCCTCAACTCTTCCATTCTTCACTCATCTATTCTCGCTACCCCCTTAATTCTCCTAACCCAGTTGTTTTCGCACACTTGTACCCTTTTCTGTTGTTTCTCCTTCATTGCAATAGTACGGGTAGGCTGGTGTCACACATGCACACATGCGGATAGTACCTTTCTCTTGAGTGTTCGCGATATGTGCCTGTCTCCCATCACACCTACTTTCCTCCATGTTTTCGCCCCTGCTTGTATTCTCCTGCGAATTTCTGTCTCTGAGGAGCCATTCCCACATACCGCTCCGCCCAGGTATACAAAACTGTCTCTTTGTTTTAGTTCTTCCCTTCCAGGTGTATTTCCAGTTCTTTCTTTGCTTTGGTGCCCAACCCACAGCACCTCTGTCTTCTCCAGATTCACTTTCAGTCTGTGTTTGCTGAAGATATCTTTCCACTCTATCAGTTGTTCCTGTAAATCCACTTCCCCGTCCGATACCACCGCTAAATTATCTGCATACAGTAGTTTCTGGAGAATATCTTTCGTACTGGTCTTTCTACTTATTAGTTCCATCACTGCGATAAACAGTAGTGGGATCAGGGCACTCCCCTGTCTCAAGCCAACATTCACTTTGAATTCTTCCGAGATTCCAGGTCCATACGCCACTCTGCCCTTCGTTTTTACATATGTCCCTTCCACCATCCTGACCTCTGCCTCTGGGACCCCCATCCATCTCAATGTAGCCATTGCCATCTTTCTCGGTACCGTGTCATATGCTTTCTCCAGGTCTATAAAACCCATAACCATACTCTCCTGTCCCTCCAACTTCTTTTCGATTAGCTGTCTCAGCGCAAACATTCAGCTGTGCCTCTTCCTCTTCTGAAGTCCTGTTGTTCTTCTCCTTCCACTATTGTTCTTATCTTTCCATGCATGATTCTCTCCAACATCTTCAGCATGTGGCTCAGCAATGTAATGGCTCTGTATTTTCCTGGTTCATGCACATCTCCCTTTCCATATCGGAACTGTTATCCATGTTTTCCACTCCTCTGGGATCTTTCCCTCTCTTGTGCATGTATTCACCAATCTTTTTGTCCACCAGATTCCCACGCGTTTGGCCACCACCAACATTTCCACTCGTACTTCATCAATACCAGTCGCCCGTCCTTTCTTCATCTTCATTGATCTCTCTACCTCTTCATCCACAATCTCCTTCACCTTTACTTCTACTTCTACTGCTCTTGGCAGATCTAGTTCTCTGCTTTCTTGTTGGTTCAGCAGAGTGTTGAAATACTCTTCCCAGACCTGTAGCACATCTTTCCTGTCCGTAACTAGCTTTCCATTCTTGTCCTTAATCACTGTGCCAGTTTTTACATCTTTGCTGTCCTCACCCCTCTCACGGGCCATCTTATAAATCATCTTCTTTCCACTGTCCTCATCTAGCTTTCTGTATAGCTCCTCTTCCATTTTTATCTTTGCTTTATTCACAGCTCTCCTAGCTGCCTTCTTTTTCTGTCCATACAACTGCTGTAAGGCAATGTCCGGTTGTCCTCCATTCCCCTTGATCCCTTCTATTTCTTTCCATACCTCTCTCTTTTCTCCAATTGCTTTCACTACTTCTTCTATCTACCATGTTTAATTTTTTCTCTAAGCTCCTCCCTTACCAGATGTTCTGCCACATAGCTCCTCTGCTGATCCAATGAAAGCATCCTTAAAGTGTTGCCTTTCTTCCTCCACAGTTCCTATTGTTGGCCGCAATTTCTCATACTCTGATGCGTCTGTCTCTATATGCTCTGGCTGTGTCCCCGTGACATTTCCACCACTTAATGGTCATTCACCCCACACTTTTAGTATCCGTCCTCTTCTGTATACACACAATGAATATGAGGGGCTTAGTCACGTGTTCACCAGGGATGACCTTACAGTGCTTCACTCACCACATTTGCTGTTTCCTCACTATCAGCAGGTCCAGCTCTGTCTTATGTTGGCCACTCCTATAAGATACTTTGTGGCTTTCCCTCTTTTGGAAAAATTACCCTTCCATCTTTAGCCCATATCGCATCACCAACTCTACTAACTCCCGGCCGTCTCGGTTCGTTGTGCCTCATCCAAATCCCCCAACTGAATCCTCTTCTCCTGTCTCTATGCTATGCACATCATCACATGCGCTTCCACCAATCCCATCATTCTCTCTAGCCCTTCCCTGGAGGCCCTTCTCTCTGACCCTTCCTGTTTGAGGTCCATACATTGACATAGTGCACACTGGCTGCTTTCTCACCATCAGCCATGACACAATGATCCTCCCGTGCCATCTCTCCACTCTCACCACATCTCTACTGATCTCCTCCATTACTACACCATTACTCCTTCCATCTCCTCCTGCATGTAGCATCTTATACCCTCCTGTCAGTGTCCTCGCTCGGTCTCCGTTCCACTTGGTTTCTTGCATGCACAACACTTCTATTTTCCTCCTTTCCATCATGTTGACCGCTTCCAGTGCTTTTTCCCCCATCATCCCCACATTGAGACTCCTAGCTGGACTTTGCATCTTGGTCGCTGCCGGCGGAACGATCCACCTGGACTTTGCTGATTTCTCACCACTGCCGGGAACCGTGGCGTCTGCTGCCTCGGACGCGGTAGCTATATCGACTATATGTATCCTGGCCATTCCATTTGTTTGGGACTTGATAGCCACTGCAGCGCTGCCCTGGCTGACCTCCAGTGCGGTTTCTTTTTGGTAGTTTACTTCTCCTAGGTGGACTGTCTGTCATGATTTATGAGCTCCACCTGCCCAGGTTTATGGTCGGGGTTTTCTTTCCCCTAGATCAATTGCCTACCATGGCTAATGAGCTTGATCTGCCCGGTACTATTTACCCATAGTTGGGGGTTGGAATAGTGAATGTCGGGACATGTCCTCCCTAGGTGGGCCCAGCAACAATAATAACATTTATTTATACAGTGGCACCCTTAGCAAAAAAATCCTTAGAAATGTATACATTTTATATGAATTTAATAATTTCTAAAGAAATCTACAGAGCACAGTCAAACATGTCTTAGAAAACAATAGAGTACTACAGATTATATAGAAATGTGTCGTATGGTACAACATATACTCTATAGAAAACGATCTGCTAAAATCATCTATAATATTAATATGCTAACTTTGGAACATTATAACTTTGTCTCTTGTCATTTGTTATCTGGAATGTGTTGTTTGGGATGGCAATGTTGTTATTTCAGTAAACATGTATTTCCCTTTAATGTAAAACTCCTAGGCTACCTTCACTTGACAGATTGTTGCTAACTAAAACAAACGGTTTCCTAGCAACAGTTGCTAAAGTGTCGATTTGAATGTGAATAAAATAGTACAACATATCTTTGTAGCTATTCTGACATCCAACAAGTACCGGGTATACTGTTATCTAATTTAATTGATGCATTATAATTGTTTTTTATTGATTGACTGTTGCTAAGAGGGGTTCATTTGAAAATGTCTCCACATCTGAAAATGTTCAGTACCCCCAATATATAATTGGGCCAGCTTTCATGCTTTTATCATAAACTAAGCATTTGTAATTCAGTCTTGCACACAGCGCCTTAACTATTTTCTGATCTAATCAAATTTCAGCTGACTGATAAACTATCTGGTTGGTCACACCTACAAGAGTAATTGTTTTCTAGTGTATCCAATTCACAGTTGTCCTGTGATGTTTGAATAAACAACTAACAATTACATGTAACACAATTTTAACTAAATGTGATAGTTATGTGATTTTGATGTGTTTTCTGTTTGAGGCGCCAATGTGAATGCATGCACACCAGAGGGCAGAACTGTGTTGCAGATTGCCGCATCGCAGGGCCACGGCAAAGTGATAGATCTACTTCTTGAGAAAGGTATCCCACACAGGACACCAATTCATGGGCTTGAACTCATTTTGAAAAGTAGAACACATTTTGTATAAGATTTAAAACAATTGCAAAATGTTCACTTTACCACGTTTTTTGAACGATAGTTGATCATTTCATTTGGCAGTTGAGTATACCTTTTGTATTCACTCTGGATAACAGTGTTTTAAGCCAGACAACTTGTTTTATTATGCTTTAGCCATACCTGTATAGCATCAATGTTAGAAGAATGTTCTGTTAATATTGCCTACATATGACGTGTTTTTATATTAATAATGTTAAGATGCCGAGTAATGATTTTGCCACACAAAATCAGTTGGTAGATGCAGAGGATTAACCTATTTGTTTGAACCCTACTGAGGACTGTTTAAAGTACGCATGTGCCGTAACTGAAAAAACAACAGGAAAAGGTAAAAGTTTGTGAGATGCAAAAGAGAAGAATTGTGGGAGTGGGTGGGATGGACACTTGAAACGAATGGAAGAGGAACAGACAGCAGATACAAAGAGATTGGAAAGGAGATGGAGAAGAGGAAGGCCACTATTAAGATCAGATGATTATGTCAAAAGAGATTTAGCTGGAGTGAGAGAAGAGTGAGACGAGAGTGAGAGATGGGGATGTTGAGATGGGTGGGGAAGACAGCAGTGAATGAACAACAATGGGAAAAGAAAAACACTGAGCTCCTGTATCGAGCCCAGCCTGAGCCCAGACTACAGGGAAACAGAGGTGAATAACATATGTGTATTTTCCATGCTCACCAGACAAGACGAGCCATTGCGACTGGACATGCAATTACTATTCCACCTTTAAAAGTGGTATAGTACGATAGTTTTGTGCTCAATACATGCTAACCCTCACCCTGATCATGGATTCGAACTCATTGTCAGCTGTCTATCGCTTCCCATCATTTGATTTAAAAAAGTACATGTTACAAAAGTTTGCCTAGCACTTCGAATTATAGAACATTGGTAGTGTGAATCTTAAATGAGAATGGTATACACAGGGGTAAATGATTATAATTAACTGCAAACTTTCTTTGTTTTTCACGGAATGTCTTACATTTTCTTCAGGTGCAGACATAGACGCAGAAGATAACTTTGGCGAGACTGCATTGTCGACCGCCACTTACTTTGATCACAAGGACAGTGAGCGTCATCTCTTTCTCTTCCGGTGGCAACAGCGTGCGAAGGAGAGCAAGCCACGCACGCAGCACGAGATGTTTGCACACCAGTACTACGACTCGGCCTTTCCCGTCTGGCTCACCGGGGAGCGAGCCCAGTTGTATTTCATGCAGATCCTGCCGGCTTCGGAATTCGAGGGAACGTCTTTCTCCGCACCACGCAAACCAGAAAAGACGCACATGCTTAGCAGCGAGTCGCTGCATGAGGCAGCCCACAAAAACCACTCGCAGGAGGATAGAACGTCTTATGGTGAACCTGTAGCAGGGGCGGGAGGGAGGAGGCGTAGCAGTCGTGGGATCAACTTCACAACAACATGTGAGTCTGTGATAAGACATGTCTTATGCAATAATCATCAACATCCTATGTGATGGTTACATATCATAAGCCGCTGAGAATAATAACAGTTTAACTGGATTATTTTAGGTTTTCTTGGGAGAAATGCTAAACGTTTCAATACGATAACAAAACCTGTTAATGCAAACAATCTAGATATACTTGCTCCCTGCAATAATAAATTATCACATCGTTTTTAGCTTAACCAAAGCTCAAGATTTATATGCATCACCCAACCATAATTATATCCATATTGATGCAAATATAAATATGTAATAAATATGTAATAAACAAGTATTGTCAAAGCAGTTAACAAGTGAAATAATTGTTTGTTTGCATGTAGGGACTGATGGTGTGATGTCAACCATAAAAGAGGAGAGCCCCACACCATCGACTCGGCTGAATTCTGACACGTCGTCCATATATGATGCCACAACAACCAGGTTAGCTTTATTTGAAAACCAACGATATTCAGAAAAAGCTCCGGTGGACATTCAAAGCACCTGCATGGACGCATTTTATGTTCAAGATTAAGTAATCTGTAAATTAAAAGCATAATGGTATGTTTCATGTCTGCTTTTGCCGAACACAGAAGTGGTCAGCCATTCACTATGTGCGCAGCACAAGCATTCCTGTCGTTCTTGTTGTAAATTGTAAAATGCATAAGGCCTATTCCAACAGTTGTAGCTCATGGCGCCGCACAGAATGTTCTAAACAACAAGTGAGTTTTAAGATTAGTGCTTTCAGTGTTTGTGTTGACGTGAGATGCTATGGTTTTGAGTTTTGGACTAACACACCGAACGACAGGTCACCCTAATGTCGCCTTGCACGCGAGTCGAAATGTAGATTGCTGTCGCGTGAGAGTATTGATCTAACCTGTTGACATATATATATTGCCACGATGTCAGCTATACAGCAGCTGTGGCTCATGCCCACGCAATGAACGATGAATGAGGAACAGCATCTTGAACTCAACTGTTATTGCTATCAGTTGCCAGTACTGCTTACGCCCAGTCTTGCATTACGGGTGGTCGTTGTATTTGCTTGAGAGAGTTGGGGGAACAACGCGTTTTCAGCGTTGAAACTGCTTATGACAAAATGTTGCACTGGCGGCAAGGTAGCATCTAATCCTTGAAATGTTGTGTAGGTGGAAATTTGCAGACCTGCACACAGCAGTCTCAATGTGATTGAATCGTCATCATGACATAACGATTGAACACCAAGATGTCGCACATTGTGAATCATTGGACTAAGTTAGCTGTAGACTACACATATAATGCGTATTGGGTGTAGCTCAATTTTGCTCTGCAGCTGGGTGGAACCGAACACGGTAGCTTTTGTTGTTCTATCATTCAGTGTCAAATGATTAGAGCTCGTTCGCGCCCTGTTACTCACGCCTTGCTCGATACGCACGACAACCACAGCGATATCCTCTTGCGTGGTGCTGTTTCACGGGAAGGTCAATTTGGGTGTCGTCTGCAAAGAAGAACATCACCTTGTTCTTGCGTATGACATTGGCAACTAGTGCTGCATAGATGGAGAACAACTGAGGACAGAGCACGGAACATTGCGGAATCTCATACGTAGGAAGACGAGCAGATGGTGCAGCCCGTGAATGTGGATGGACTGGACACTGTCAGTCGGATACAACTAAAACCAGTCCTGAACCTTTTGAACCAGTCACACTTTATGTGAGAGTATTTGAAACATCACGTTTTGGTCAACGGTGTCAGACGCAGCCGATAATTAATGAAGAAGTACTGCAAACAAAGTTGCCAGTAGACTGTCATTCTGCACAGACACAGTAAAAAGTAGCCACCTGTAATCCTTTTAACAAATTGAAACCCTACATTTTTTAGGACAGTCTACGCCGCAAAGCTTAGCCTTAGGCAACGATCAGACCAAAGCAACTTAAAGGGAATAAAAACATCTATGGCTTGAATTCATATTATATTACATCCTGCTATCTAATTCCATGTCCACCAAGCAACAACAAAAAATTGAATGAATTAGAAATTCCACATTTTATGCTGTGCATCCGGACATTTTCGAATATGCATTTTGGCGCGCTTTTCGGGATGCCGAGATGTGACGTCACATATGACTCATAGTCGCATCAGGCCGACCCTTTCCATGCATTCAGAGCAAGTTTACAAGGATAGCTTTCGGGTCGAAACGAGTGACAAAATGAGTTATTATGCGATATTCCGATGTAATACAAACACTAGTCATCATAAAGGAACAAGCAGTTATCTTACGGTTCCACATGGATCCAATTTTATTAAAAACAATGAATGCGAATGGGCTTACAAGTCGACTAGGTTTCGCTGAGCTTGAGCTCGTTTTTAGAATAACTATATCGGGTGCAACCAACGGGAGATAATATACACCAATAAACATACATAACAAACATATATTGTATCCAACTACAGAAAGTAACGTGTATAAGTATATAATTATATAAACAGTGCATCATAGTATAACTAACGATTTGGTTTATATTACTTGGTGAAAACATAAACAAAAACAAGTGTAAAGAAAATCAATGGTTTGAACCGGGGTCGCCCGATTGCAAAATAAATACCAAGGAACCAACGCCTTTACCAACTGAGCTAGCAGGATCGACAGAAATTCGCTGACTGATTTAAGTTGTTGATACTTCATACATCGATATTCTAGTGATATTATGAGATTATACACGTTACTTTCTGTAGCTGGATACGATGTAAGTTTACTATGTATGTATGTTGGTGTACATTATCTCTCGTTGGTTGCAATCGATATCATTATTCTGAAAACGAGCCCAAGGCCAAGCTCGGCGATACCTAGTCGACTTGTAGGCTCATTCGCATTTGTTGTTTTTAATAAAATTGAATTCATGTGGAACCGTAAGATAACTGCTTGTTCCTCTATGATGACTAGTGTTTGTATTACATCGGAATATTGCACAATAACTTATTCTGACGCTCGTTTCGACCCCAAAACCATCCTTGTAAACATGCTCTGAATGCATAGAAAGGGTCGGCCTGCTGCGAGTGTGAGTCGCATGTGACGTTGCGATACCACGTGATCGCCTAGCTCATAACATTTTTTTTTTCCGCGGGAATTGCTACGCAGACGGGTTTAAAAGCGAATTTATGCTACAAATGTATTTTTCTGTATTTTTTATTTCCTTTAAGGTACACATTGACAACGACGTTATAGAAATTCACTTATGTGATTCAGATCTCTAACCTATGACAATAAATACCAATGATAATAAATCAAAAATATATTTTATGTAGAAAAGAAAAACTAGAGCTATGTTTACATGTTTACACGTTACCGTTTATACATTTTGCAAGCACAGTTGTCTAAGAGTGTATTGGATTTATTTAAGGCAACGTTATATTAATAACTTTTAGACACACTCACACACGCACGCACGCACACATCATGACACTCTTAAAACACACTCATGTATTCACAGTATGAATATCAAAAACAATATTTCACTAGCCAAAACAAAGACACGAACTGGTTTCTCAATAATAAAGACATAATTCCTAAGTTTATTGTGGTTCGATGTATATATCATCATCATCATTGTGAAGCCGTAATGTCCATGGTTGGGCGAGGGCCTCAGCATGTCGTTTCCAAATCTGCATGTCTTGCGCTGTCCTCTGTATAATATATATATATATATAATTGAGCTGACACGTTCACTGCATTCTTCTGTATTCTTGTGTTCTGTATGTGCGTGTGTGTGTGTGTGTGTGTGTGTGTGTGTGTGTGTGTGTGTGTGTGTGCGTGCGTGCGTGCGTGCGCGCGCGCCGCCTACGTGCGTAACGTGATTAAACGATGGCATACAATCATTAATACATTGTAATCGCAATAAAGACTCCTACACCCGTGTTCATTCATACGTCTTGAAAGCGTCAAGTTGCGTTGAAAGTCACGTGCTTCGACTTTCCCTACTATTATCTGCAGTCTTGGTTTTTATAAATGATGAATGGAGAGTGTACTTTCGTGAGATTCTATGCTGTAGGCACAAAGGCAAAAGTGGGTCGGCGCTATCGTTTGATGAGTGGTTGGCACAGAAAAAGGCAATAGAGGCGGCCCGACGGGAGGTGAAACGACTTATCAAAGAGAAGAAGGCATTAGAAGAAGAGGACAGGTTAGCTGCAATGGATATCTAAAAGCATGTCTGCACGTAGTATGTGTAATACTAGTCTAGCATCATCTAAAACATCGCCGTTTTTTACTTATTATGTCGTGCGAACCCGCTCACGCGTAGCTAGTAGGTGGTAGCAGACCTGCCTACCATTCCGGATTGTCCGGAATCATTCCGGAAAGTCACCTCAAATTACGGTATTACGGCGAGGGATGAAAATATTACGGACTGTCACCATATTCGCCAATCACTCAAATTTAGCTTCCACTATATTCAACAGGTGGCAGCATATGTATGCAGCAAGTTGTGACATGGTTTTTCATTCGCTGAATCTGGTCGTAATCTAACCAATAGGAAACAGCGTTATGACAAATTCGCATTTCCGCGATCAAACAAAACGAAGTCACGCGGCACGAAATGATGGTTGACAGCAAAACGACGCCACCGCCAACCAAAAAGAAACGTGCAATGCAAACATTTAGTGAGTGTTGTACTTGTAGTGTTAGGCCAACTGACTGTACTAAGACTAAGTTAGTGTATTTATTGAGGAGTTTAGTCTATCATTTACAGCCTATCATACTAGAGTCTAGGCGAAGTCGATGACAGCGTAATGTAATGGTTTTGCCGTCGCTACCCCCCCCCCCCCCCCCCCCCCGGTGACAATATCTTGTTCTGAACAATTACTGACAGGAAGCCAGTATATTCCTGAAAATCAGTGTAAATGGGAATATGGATTACTGACAGGAAGTTTTTGGGGTAGGCAGGTCTGTGGTAGGGTAATGAAAGAGCTGCAGGCATATTTTGATAGAAAAAAATAGTGGACAGTGGGCGCAAAGTCGAAGCACACCCTGGTTTGGTAATGTGAATTAAGTTTTGCAGAGAAGACAATTTTAGCATATGGCATCCTAACTTTCGTTGTATCCACAGTATAACATATTATTATTTACCTTTCATGGTTCCATACGCACCACTCCCAAGGGAGACAGTTCATTATTGAATTTTTTCATGACCCCTTTCAGATGGAAATACATACTTTTAGTGCTTTCGTGTGCGTGTACAAGTGAGCGTGTGAGCATGTGTGTGTGTGCGTGCGCCGTGCGTGCGTGTACATATTGAGCGCAGTATCAATGAGTGTTGTGTATCGGTGTATCACTCGTGCGTTGCGCTGATGTTTGCAGCAAGCGCCAGAAGGAGATACAGGACAAGTCGTACGATCAGTGGCTGGCATCGAAGGAGGCGTCGACGGCCGCCGAGGGGACGGCGACGAAGCGGGGCAAAGACGACGGCGATGCGACGACGGCGGTCTCCGGAGCAGCAATCGGAGCCAAGGGAACCAAGACTATGGATGACATCATCCGAAACATCACAAACCGTCGGCAACAACAACAACAGCAGCAGCAGCAGCTACAGCAACAGCAGGAAAGCGTAATCTCACACGAGATGTGGCTTACGATGGACAACGCCGACATCTACCGACGTTTAAAGTTGGCCGGTTCTGGTCCGGACCCCGGACTCTTTACAGGCGCTGCCGGCTCGGCGAAGGCGTCCAGTTAAACCAGCTCAATGTGCTGTAAGTTTATCTGATCAGATAGTCATCATGATGCCGTAAATGCAGCGTGGCGGAATGCTTTTTTCTGAGAAATCGTGATAGTGTTCGAATGAATAGGTTTGTGAGGAGGTGAAGAGTAACGTTCTCCGAGCAGTCTTAAAGACTAGGTACTCGCTGCATAATTACTACCTGTACATTTATCAGATTGCCTAGTAAGACTTATTTTCGAACATAGTAGGAATTGGAATGGGTCACGAAGATAAAATATGAATATCTTGATAGCATTTCGCAGAACGCTTTGATGATTCAGTCCACACATTAAGTAATAAGGTCACCTCGTTATTCCCAGTTCCCTAAGTGACCGTAATTCCGAGGTTCGACTGCGTACATGCGTGTGTGTATCAGATTTACTAGTACAGAGGTTCCCAATCTTTTTTTCCACGCGTCCCCCTGAAATCAGGACGATCGCCAGGGTTCCCACATCATGTTAACATAACATATGTAGACTCTATAAAAACGACACTCAGTTCAACAATAACACATACTCTTATTAACGAGATAAACAAAAGGGTACGCCGAATTTATAATAGAAAAATAAAACATGCAGGGATGAGCTAGCCTGTTCAAAATCAGGGACTCAATTTGGCACGTCCATCTTATACGAGAATTTGGCCAGGAGAAGATGTTCAAGCGCACCATGAGAAACGGTGGAGTCATTCACGCACCCTAAAAAGCCGTCCTAGCTTGCATGCCGTCTGCTGAGGACATTGCATTTCCACGCTGGTCGGATCTCGTAGCAAAAAGCACAGGAAGCTAATGTAGAATTCCGTTTAACATTGACGACAGGCACGTGCACCTGCACAAGTTTCCCAATATTTCCTTTCACAATTTCTTCATCAACAAAGGCTGCGTCGAGATGCTCAGACATGTGGTTTCCGTAGTTAACATTGCCCTCCCACAACGCTAGCTTCACGACGAATATTCGTTGTTTAAGTAAGCCAGCTTCAAGTGTTTTGCATCACTTAGATAATAAACAACCCACCTATGCAGAGATGGGGGTGTTTAATTTTCAGAAAAATTATTGTTTTTTGTTCCACAGGACAAAAATATCAATTTTTCGCTTATTAAAATTAAACAACCCACCTTTGCAGACGTGAGGTGTTTAATATTCTGAAATTTTTTTTTTCCTACAGGACAAAACATTAAATTTTCGCTCGATTAACCCCCACTTTTTTGTATCTAACCCTAACTAGTTAATTTTTACCCGCTAGATAACGCCACCATGTAACGTAATACCCCAGTTATCCACTATGGGGCTCTATGCCGGAAGTGCCGTCGTAACGGAAATCACGTGACTGTCTTAGCCACATCTACGGCCATCTACGGTTCCACCATTCCCAGGAATAGTGTCGGCAAATAGAGAGCTGGCATTGATGGTAGATGGCGTTACGCTAACTAGTTGCATTGGTGTCCGTTGCGTGGCGTCGGAAGTCGCCTATCTCTCATGACGGCGCCCAGTGTTTATATTTACGTAAGTCGTACAACCTGATGTGAGTCGTTTGAAAGATGGTCGCTTGTTAATAGTGTGGATGGCATGGCCACCCCCGCTATTTGTAAATACGGAAGTGTCAATGCCGGAAGTGTGTCGCCGTAAAGATGGCCGCTTCATATACATATGCATTCTGCTAAATGAAACGACACCTCATACTGACATTTTACGGAGATCATACGATTCTCATGACCGCCCCACAGGACGTGAATCCTAACAGATGGCAGCCTCTTGGAATGAAGATCTGTCATGTGATTTTCCCAAGATGGTTTGGACATAGTCGTTTTTGATCATAGCATTTTTGAAATTTACTTATGCGAATTGGTCGTCCCCAAACTGACACGTAAAATATCTAGGTGGCATTTCTTGGTAGGTCAATAGGTCCAACTATGACATGGATGATGGGTAGAACTTAAACATTTAATAATAAAGGCTTCAACGTCAGCACGTTCAAAAGACAAACATCCAAAAAATCTAACGTTCAACAGATAAGAAACACGAAACAACAGACATAAAAGACGACAAACACTACTCAAAGTCGACACGTTCAAAAGACAAACATCCAAAAAATCTAACGTTCAACAGATACGAAACACGAAACAATAGACATAAAAGACGACAAACACTACTCAAAGAAGCAAATTCGACACGTTCAAAAGACAAACACCCAACAAATTTAACGTTCAACATATATGAAACACGAAACAACAATAGTATTGCTATTAAGTATATTGCAAAATTTCAACGTGTCCAGAATTAATTGGCAAGGGTGGTTACACAATCTTCTCGATTCTCCCGCGCAGTGCCATTTCTAAAATCACTGCATTGGCTACGCGTGCGATATCGCATTATGTTTAAGATTTGTACAATCACCTACCAAGCCCTTTCATCCAAACAACCTAGATATTTACACTCACTGCTCACCCCAGCTAGACAGCACATACAACTTTGGTTGTCTAGTTCAAAGTTGCTATCTGTTCTCAGAATTAGGACAAAAGGCTGTAATTCGAGCTTTTTCAGTTGCCGCGCCGACTATATGGAATTCGCATCCCGTCAGCGTTAGAACATCAGAAAATATTGTTACATATTGTCGTCACCTAAAAAACTATCTTTCTAATATCGCTTATCCCCCTAGCTCCCTAGCACACCCGTCCATTTGTTGACGACTTTCGCCTAGCACACGAGTACGAGAATGCTTAATCCTAAAATGTTAAGACCTTACAGTGCTCACGCGTTAAAGTATGAAAATGTTACAAACCTACCGCGTTGAAAGGCTAAAATGTTAAAATATGAAAATGCTACCGCTTAATGCGATGAAACGCTAAACATGTTACGAAGTCACCGCTTTGACGCACAAAAGTACGACAATGTTACAAGTCTACTGCGGTGAAACGTTAACGTGTTAAGAAGTTTTCACGATGACTTACTAGAATACGAAAATGTTACCACTCTAAAGAGATGAAATAATAAAACATTTCAGAAGTTATTACATTCATGTACTAACATATTAAAATGCTACACCACTAACGCGCTGAATCAGTAACATGTTACGAATTTACCACGCTGACGCATTAAAATACGAAAATGTGACAAGGCTGTCGCGGTAAAACGTTGAAATGTTGTGAAGTTATGACGCTAATGTACTAGAATATGACAATTCTACCCCGCTAACACGTTGAAATGCTAAAATAGTATGATGTTACCACACTGATGCATTAAATATGAAAAGTGTACCCGCTAAAACGCTAAAAATGTTAGGAAGTTACCACGCCGATGGACTAAAATTGCTACAAGGCTACCGCAATGTTACGATGTTACCACGCTGACGCATGCAAAACCAAAATGTTACCACGCTAACACGTTTAAACGGTAAATGTTAAGATGTTATGGTGCTCGTGTTCTAAAATACGAATATGTTACAACACTAACGCAATTAAACGCTCAAACCGCGACACACCACTGGTCCTCTTTTCTCCCATTTCCTCCCTTTCCCACTTTCTTCCTATTTCCTCCCTTCCCTTCCTCCTTTCCTCCTATTGTCTCCCTTCCCTTCCTCTCTTTCCCCTTTCCTTTTCCTCCCATTTCTTCAATTCCCTTACTCCCTTCCTCCCAAATCAAACATATTAAAAGACAATTTTGGTTTACCATGCTAGCACACCAAAACGCTTAACCGTGAACACGTTACCACGCTGATGCATTAAAAAACGAAAATGTTACAAGGCTACTGCTGTGAAACGCTAAAATGTTACGCTGTTACCACGATGATGCACTGAAATATGAAAAATAAATGGAAATTACGATAATTATGCCCACCAGAAGGCATCACTTCACACATGGATTACCCGCTAGGAGACACTACGGCGGAAGTGATGTCACATATCACATGCGCAATGAACATAAGATTAAGTCTAGCCAATTAGAATTATAAACAAAGCACGTTCAGGCTTGACCGGGCACCGCCTCGAGCAGTTGTCCTCACGGTCTATTAATAACACACAGTCACATAAACTAGAACGGAATCCACGTATTCTATAAATAGTACACATACATACGTCACCAAAGCTAAAAAGGTACCAGTCAGAATAGCTTTAAAGGGAACTAGGACTAAAAACTGACTTGCGACATGTGTACTTGTAAGGAACATTTAGCTGCAAAGGTATAATTGTTAGCATACTTCCAAGGGGTAGTAGGACTGACACGTTGCTCGCGCCATGTGTGTTTGTTTGACCGAAATATAGATGGTAGTACGTGACATTAGTTACAACTTCGACCGCTAGAGCGGTTTTGGTGAATTTCTAACTGTAAATGTATACAACACAATAGTTTCAAGGAAACTAAGACTGACACACGGTTGTCGCCGTGTTTGAGAGGTATGTCGACATTGATACACGGACTTAGTTACAACTTGGCCTGCATCACGTATACTTGGAAGGAGTGTGGATGAACTTTACGAAACTGCATGTGTCATTACAAGTGAGCCATGTGTTCCATGAAGCAGATACAATTAACAGGTCGACGAAGACAAAGGTGGCACTGTCACTATTTGTTGACATTGCCGTCCACGTCCCCTTCCGCCTGGCGACTGTTAACTTTAATTAACTCTACGACGATATCATTAACGAACGACAACGCTGGTACTTTAAGGTCCGGCACGATGACCTTGATCAATGGCCTGACAATGCGATATAGGAACATATATTGGTCGTCGCTGTCTTTTAAACTTTGCTTCAGGACGCTTACTGGTTGAGGGGCGTTGACCGACGGCGTTGCTGCTGTAGGGTGATTGTCGTCTTGCGAGATGATTATAACGACGCCATCATGATAATCATCATCTTGCGAGTCAATGGTGTTGCTGTTTTTGACGATGATGTTCTGTTGTCATTAAAGCTTTTTGTGTCAATTCGTCTTGCGAGTCAATTATTATGACGTCATCATGATCATCGTCGTCTGCGTCGATTCTCAATGGTGTTGCTTTTGTTGTTGTTGACGATGATGTTGTGTTGTCATTAAAGGTTTTTGTGTCGATTCGTTGCCGCTTTGGTGGAAACGAACCGCCAGGGTAGTTCTGCAACAGTATTTCAATAACATTTAGAATATTAAGACTTATATGAGAGCAGTACTCCGTTGCTAGAGTACGGTGACATCACGACGGGGAGCAAATGATGAGAAGTTACATGATAAGAAGTCACATGACAGGAACAAAGGTGACAAGTCGCATGGACATAAACAGAAGTCGTCGACAATAAGTACACGTGGAAGGGACCGTTGACCATAAAGGACTATGTAGGGGCAGCCGTCTTTGAAGTAAACGCGTGCCCGGATGTTTTGAGAAGAAAACAAATTACGTGGAGCGATCATCTTGGAAATAAAAACGTGACCGGCCATAATAATTCCGAATAAGGAGAGCTTGGACAAATATAACAGGTATGTGGCGTTAGGGAATTAACTTACGGCACTGTAACATTGTGAAGAAGCTAGACTCACAATAACACCCGAATTGATTGACGTGTCATTAAAGATAATTTTGCACGAGGTGACGTCTCGAATGATTTATGTTCAATGTTGGTTCGTGTCCTGTAACTCCGGGACAGGAATGTGTCAGTTGCATATGCGGGCATCCGCTATGACCGCTTTCTCTCCAGAATCGTTGAACCGTATCACTTGGCAGGTCATGTGCGAACATGGTCAATTTCCAGCCATAATCCACTCATGTTCCTTTTCTAGGATCATAAGCGTTGGCCAACACCGGTACTATTGTTTAGTAAAGATTTTTCGCTGCAATTATTCTTGTGTACATACAACCATATGATGTATTGGTTTTAATTTGACCAGATGAAGCAGCAGGTAATACGCCTGCGTGTGCAGTCATCCATGAAAAACGGTGTTGTTACAGAACGAGTGAAAACGCGTTATTAAATCATTCAAAACGTTTTGTTTTGCTACAACTATACCCAATTTCATGCTTATTCCCCAGAAAGTGAACTCGTTCTAAATATGTAATCATAATTAATTCATTATTTGTTGATATGATTTCATTTAGGAAAAATGAAATATCGAATGATTCAGTAACACACTTTTAAAACCTGGCTATCTCGATATATGTTACCATCGAGAGCAACCGACCGACCGCGTAGTATGTTGCCTTGCACTGCTGCTTATCTGCTTACGAATCTTGGGGGTTTGCTTATTCATTTCCGGGCGTTGCAGCCTTGATGGATTGTCTATAGACAGCTATTTCGTTTGCCAGTCTCCCCACTCGCCAGACGGCTGCTCCCATCCATTCCTCTATGTCCTTCTCCCATTGTCTCCTAGGTCTTCTTCTGCTTCTGCTGCCTTCCACTTTTCCTTCCATTATTAGTCCCTCTAGACACTGATGCCGTTTCACAAGGCCGAAATACCTTAGTTTCTGTTTCTTTACAAAATTCAATAATGTCCCGGGTATAACACCAAGCTCATCTGCGATGGATTCGTTAGTTCTACTTTCAGTCCACGAAACTCGTAATATCTTTCAATAACACTTGTTTTCAAATGTTTAGTAATGTTCTTATTAAGAGTCCAGGTTTCGCATCCATACGTAACCGTTGGAAATATGTAGACTCGGATCATTCGTAGTTTCGTATCTTTGTTCGTTGTTTTCCACAGCTTCTTCATCTCCGTCAACTTTTTACTCGCCATTGCCAACCTACGCTTGATCTCATTCGTCCCATCTCCATCCGCTTCTATCAGTGACCCCAGATATTCAAAACTTTTCACTCGTTCTATTTCCTCGCCATCTACTGTGACTTCTGATGGTTCTCGACATTCCTTCACATCCATAATCTTAGTCTTCTTTACGTTTAGTTTCAATCCTTTCATCTCGCTTTGCTCTTTAACATCAGTTTATCCAATCCTTCTTTTGTATCGGATATTAACGCTGTGTCATCGGCATATCTCAATTCATATATCTCCTGTCCACTCACTTTCAGTCCATTAAAAAACTTGCTTCTCGTGTCAATCTCGACTTCTCTCATGATATTCTCTGTGTATAGACTGAACAGGTGGGGGGGGGACAAAATGCACCCCTGTCTCACTCCCTTGCCGACTGGGAACCAATATGTGGTACCACACTCTCACTGCAGACTGCATATAAACATATACATTTTGGATAAGTGATGTAATTTTCTGGTCAAATCCCACGTGTATCAAGGTTTTCCAGAGTCGTTGATGACTAACATTATCAAAAGCTTTTGAATAATCTATGAAACAGATCCTAAGGTCATGGTTGAATTCTCTGCATTTCTGAATTAACATCTTCAGATTGAAAATGTGATCTCTTGTTCCTCTTCCAGTCCGGAAACCAGCTTGTGTTCTGTTGACTTCACATTCAAATTTTGTTGTGATTCTGTTCATTATGATTTGTTGCATAATTTTGCTCGCCTGGCTGATGAGGAATATAGTCCTGTGGTTTGAGCATTCTTGTATGTCACCTTTTTCGGTATTGGTATAAGGATGGCTCGTTTCCAATCAGTACCAGGTGATTTTCCGTCTTTTAATAATAATAATAATAAGATAACTTCTATTGCGCCTAAATCCTTGGAAACCAAGCTCAGAGGCGCATCAAAACAAAAGGGTTGGTCAATCTCAAAGTCCATAAGTAGTTTTCCAGTTGTCAACAGATGGGTCAAGGCGCTAGGGAGCTAAGGTGGATAAGCAAGGTTGTAAAGATACGTTTTTAAATGACGACGGAATTTTGTAATATTTTCAACTGATCTAACACTAAGAGGAAGCGTATTCCAAAGAGTTGGTGCAGCAACAGAAAAAGCCCTAGTTCCAATGTTAGTGTTGGCTCTAGGAACAAAAAGTAGGTCAGAACTAGATGATCGAAGCTGGATAGATTTTCTTACAGGAGTAAGCAATAAATGCAAATAAGATGGTTGCTTATTGGACAGTGCCTGATATGTAATGGTACAGATCTTAAAAATTATACGATATCGTACAGGAAGCCAATGTAAAGACTTCAAAAGTGGCACAGAGCGAGAAAAACGAGGAGATCTTGTAACTACTCTTGCTAGACAATTTTGGACACGCTGAAGTTTTGTGATATCCTTGCTAGCGATATTATAAAGGAGGGAATTGCAATAGTCAATTCTGCTGCTAACAAGCGCTGTTGCAATAGTCTTAGCAACAGAAAATGACATATACCGGCGAATACGGCGAAGATCACGAATATGATAAAAACAGCAGCGACATGTTTGAGATATATGTTGTCGGAAATTGAAGTTTCTATCAAAGATTACTCCTAGATTACGCACCGAGGTTGCTGGCGTGATGTACTGATTCAAAATACGCGTAGGGAAAAAACCATCCAGTTTACAACGCTGCATTCGAGTACCAATAATGATCAATTCAGTTTTATTTGCATTTAATTTCAACTTGCTGTCAGTCATCCAATGGAAGATATCTTGAAGGCAATCACTAAGTTGGTTAATGGAGCGATTTGTATCCGGGGTAGCCAACGAAATGTAAATCTGAGTGTCATCAGCATAAAGATGATGATCTAAGTTATGTTTTTGTATAACAGAGCTTAGTGGCGTGGTGTAAAGAGTAAAAAGCAAAGGCCCAAGAACAGAACCCTGGGGAACACCAAATAAAGCCGGCAGTGCAGCTGAAAAGCAGTTCCCAATCTTTATAGTTTGGTATCTATCAGTTAGATACGAAGAAAACCAGCTTAGAGCTGTGCCAGATATGCCGTACCACTGTAATAGGCGTTCAATGAGAATGCTGTGATCAATCGTGTCAAACGCGGCAGAGAGATCTAGTAAGGTAAGTGCAGTCACTTTACCATTATTAATGTTCAAGGTAATGTCATTATGAACCTTTAAAAGGGCAGTCTCTGTTGAATGAAACTGCTTATATGCTGATTGTGACACATTAGTTAACACATTTGTGCTAATGTGAGACCTTAGACGACTTGCTACAACCTTTTCTAGTATTTTGGAAATGAAGCTGAGATTAGAAATAGGTCTATAACTGTTTAGGTCTTGCTTAGGCAGAGATGACTTCTTAAGAAGTGGTGTGACATGGGCGTATTTAAAATCATCAGGAAAACAGCCAGAGCAAAGTGATGCATTTATAATATTTGTTATAGGTCCAATTAGTGTATCGAGACATGCTTTTAGCAGCATTGTTGGAAATGGATCAAGTGCACAAGATTTATTTGGGGAGGACATAATTATTTTTAGACTTTTTATTGCCCATTCCATCTCTGAACGCAAAGGCTCAAGTTCATCTTCTGGTTCTGTCCTCTCTCTGCCTTCATCCATGTCTACCTCTTCTGTTTCTTCTTTCTTAAACATGCTTTCACAATATTGCTTCCATCTTTCAAGTATATCATCGCTTTCTGTCAGTGTCATTCCCGTTTCATCTTTAATAACGCCAAGTCTAGGTTTGAACGACTGTGTCATAGACTTGATTTCCTCGAACATACTGCGACTATCGTTCCTTCTCATACATAGTTCTATCTTTTAGCATTTCTTCTCTAGATATTTCTTCTTGTCTTCCTTACACATTCGTTTAATCATCTTGCACTTCTCTCTGTTTTTCTCATGATAATTCTCACTCATTTCTTTGTTCTTCTTTAACTCTTTCCTTTTGTCAATCATCTGCAGTGTCTGGTTGTTTTTGCCTCCTCTTTTTAGTGAAGTGTTTGTCAGCTGATTCCATAATGATGTTCCTAATTGATACTGCCAACTCCTCTGGTTCCTTCTCGTCAGCCACTGTCTGTAATACACCGAAACGGTTCGTAACCTCTATTCGGTATCCTTCTTTGATATCACTGACGTCATACCTCAATATATCTTTCACTCTCTTCATCTTTCTTAATTTTATCGCAATCTTGGCGCTTAGCAATTCATGGTCAGAGCCACAATCGGCTTCCGGTATTGTCTTTGCATTAAACAGAGACGTCCTTCATCGTTTTGGTATCAGTATAAAGTCGATTTGATTTCTGTTCCGACCATCTGGTGTTGTCCAAGTGTACAGTCTACTTTGATGTTGTTTGAAGAAAGTATTAGTGATCATCAGTTCATTCTTTATTATCCTTCATAGCCCTTATTTTCTTAGCTACTCAACAAGTCTATCTCCTCTCCCATTTCTCTCGCCTAGTCCATATTTCCCGATATTTCCATTTTCTTCTTCGTTTTGACAACTGCCAACTTTTGCATTGGAATCGCCCATCAGTACTACCATGTCTCTCCTGGTTACCTCGTCAACTGTTCTTTGCAGTGTATCATAAAACGTTTCTATTACATCGTCGTCTGCAGTGCTCGTTGGTGCATACAGTTGAATACATGTTATATTCGTGGGTTTTGCTCGTATTTGTATGGTAATAATTCTGTCATTGACCGAATGGTATCTTAATAATGCATTTTCAGTTTTCTTTGATAGATAGAACGCAACACCACTCATCCCTGGCTTAGTTGCTCCTGAGTATACAAACTTTTCTCCTGAATCCGGGCGAAAGTGTCCTTGTCCGGCCAACCTGTGTTCCGCAATCCCTAATATATCTACCCCATATCTTTCGGCTTCCGATGTTAGCATTTGTAGTGTTCCATGACTCGTTTTTCTGATGTTCCATGTTGCCACACTCCAGATGATTTATTATCCTTCATAGCCCTTATTTTCTTAGCTACCATTTCCGGGGTTAAAATTAACTGCCCTAAATAGTCTGATTCTGCCCCCTTGAATTTAGTCTCTGGTACTGGCAGTGAACTAATATCTTCCCTGGTAAATACTGAACTAAAATACTCATTCAGGTCTTCTGCCATTAAGAATCCCTCTGATATTATATTTCCATCACTATCTTCTAGAGGACCGACCTTATCCTGAACTTTCTGTTTGCTCCGAACATATGCATATACACTCTTGCTGTCTTATTTTATATTACAAGCAAATTTTTGTTCGTAGCTTCTCTTCGACTTTCTAATATCAGCTTGGTTTAGTGCTTCTTTATAAATGTTGTAGTCTTCGTCATTTCCAATACGTCTATATGACTTCCACATCATTTGTTTGTACTTAATTTTTCTAATGGCTTCTTTCGATAAGTATTTCTTTCTGGACCGTTTCCCTTGTTTTTTCAAGGGAACAAATTTATTGACGATGCACTCTATTGCACTCTAAGATATTCCGGCATTCTGTTGCTGTCTTATTCTTCAGTGTATTGTTCCAGTCTATCTTTGCTAACTATTTCCTCATTTCCTTATATCTTCCTCTGTGGAAATTTCTCCTAAACTGCTTTTTATTATTTATTTCTGATTTTACTTTGATGGTAAAATGTATCTGGTTGTGATCACTCATCTTGGAAGATGAGCATACATACTGAATACCTACGATCTTCCCCAAGCTTCCATTTATGATAAATGAGTGATGCTGATAAATCTTTGTAGGCCCCCCTAGCTGCTCTACTCTACTTGTCATTCGGCTACGCTAATCTTCTCGTTGTTGTCTCCATTCTCTCTCTCTCTCTCTCTCTCTCTCTCTCTCTCTCTCTCTCTCTCTCTCTCTCTCTCTCTCTCTCTCTCTCTCTCTCTCTCTCTCTCTCTCTCTCTCTCTCTCTCTCTCTCTCTCTCTCTCTCTCTCTCTCTCTCTCTCTCTCTCTCTCTCTCTCTCTCTCTCTCTCTCTCTCTCTCTCTCTCTCTCTCTCTCTCTCTCTCTCTCTCTCTCTCTCTCTCTCTCTCTCTCTCTCCACATTTGAACCTGCCTTTTTATCCTATTTTGCAATATTTTCAATTCCAAGTTATATTGTCTAACTCTCTTCTCGTTGTCTCGTCGCTTTTGGTTTCTTTGGCTGTCAGCATGCCTCTACTCGTTGCAAATATCAGAATTGTTCATATTATTGTGTATGTATGTAGCAGGCATTTGGTGCAGTGTAATTGTCACTGTACGGCTATGGCTTACGCTTGTAACCACTGACAGCCACGACCACACGAGAAGACGTGCAAGGGGTTCGGGAGGCGAGGGTGTTCGTTTTAGGAGTTGTTCAAAGAAAGAGTCGGTGGGTCGGGCAAATTGATATCACTTGAACATATACAAAATTAAATCGCTAACAAAAATTCTCCTTTCGCTGAGGATGCAGCAATTCTTTGGTTAGAGGCAGAGTTTGGGAGGTTCCAAATTTTGACCGGTGTGTGGATTCAAACAAGGAAAGGTTTGTAGAAGTGAAATTAGTTTGTCAGTGTTACAGCACCAACAACAATCTATCTGTAATCTGCTGCCGACCCCATTGGAAGAAGAAGTGTAGTGTGCTCGCTGTTTAAATGTTGTATCTAGTTTTTTCTATTATTGGCGCCCTCAGTGCAGCTTCTGTTACAGTTCAGGTTGGACACAATTCCATCAATGTTGCCTCTGGGTATGGCGGGTGTAGTTTCGTTGTGGTATCGAATACCCTCCGCACCAGGCGTTGTTGGTTCATGCGCAGTATGTGGCCCAGACACATCCACCTGCGCCATCTCTGTGATGTATCCACCGTAACACTCTCGTATGGTCGTCGTCTCGTCGCAGTTGTAGATGTGGGTCATAACACAGTTGCAAAAGTACAAACCACGTGGGCTCCAGTGAACACAATCATTTATGGGTACCACGTGCAACGCGTCACTGGGGTGACTGACTGCAACAACAATGATAATTTAAACACTGATTTTAAATCTACCCTTATGACCTAACAATTTTCCCGAACATTCTGTACGGCGCCATGAGCAACGATTGTTGGAACGGCGCATTATAAACGTAACACTGAGACTGGTGTAATCAGTAACGCTGTCTGGCTCGTGACTGCATGTGCCACAATACGCCTCTTGATAGTCGGCGTATGTTGACATGCATCGTCTGTCACTCATGAGTCAGGGACCGATATATATCGACAGCAGAACGCAGCCATCCGTGCAAACTGTTGTAGATTTACACGTGTCAACACACAAGACGCCAACGACTACACTATGAACGACTTCACAAAATTGTCTGCGTCGAACGTTCTCGGGTTTGTAGTTGTTTATTATGGTAGTTGATTACGCCAACTTGGGAAGTTAAAGATAATGTGGTAAAACTATAGCTGTTGGTATCGTTCGTCTTTTGACCGTAATTGAGCATAACCTAACACTCTTGTTATTCGGAAATATACGAATTCTTAGTGGACATCGCGTTGTTGACAGCATTTCGCATCTGTGATAGGCTAAGCTCATATATGGTGCACGCATTGCAATGATCTCTTGCACGACCGATGCGCTACAATTGAAACATGCATGACATTATTGTGAGGGTACGCTTATGCTTGTTTGTTTGGGTTGGAACTGACCAATATTACGCTGATATAGCTAGTTGTTATTTTAACGTGCCTTACCCCATGCATAGCCACACCAGTGGTTATAGTGTGTGTTTGACAGGTATAATAGCGTTAACACATAATATGCTCTATTGATTACACATTAATCGTTCGCCTGATTGCAAATAACCATTCTTCTCCAGCTATGAAGACGCGACGTCGACTTCAGAGTTCCTGCTCAGTCGAACGAACCATCGACCGACGATCGGCATCATCTGTGGCTCCGGGTTAGGCGGTCTAATCAAAGATCTCAGTAACACGGACTCTTTCGAATTCTGCGATATTCCAAACTTCGTCGTATGCACAGGTACGGTCTTTGCGAATTGTATAGTGATACATGTATAATAAAGGTTTTGAATGAATGAATGAATTAATGCCCCATAACAAAATAGCATTCCCAATGCCCGTAGCACATCGTAGCGTTGAGGTGCATTAACATAGATAAACAAACCTGCACTTCCAATATGCCAAAGTCTTTGTTGTCCACTTACCGTCTGGAGTTAATTATGTGAGTGACAAAAAGTAAAGTAAAGGTAAGTTTTTTTCTATAGCGAAGTATGTAGTCATTAGGCCTGCTCAAAGCGCATTACACTTTACTCCCTGGCAGACCTGTTCAATCGAACACCATCTCGACTTCTCCGAGAAACATTCAGCCACTCTGCAATTAAAGCGCGAAGACAATTACACACATATTTACCACTATAGCCAGGTAAGCATGCATACAGCTGCGTGAGCTGGAGCTACGTAGAGTGAACGACCGTGCACAATAGGCGAGCGGCAAATCCACAAAAAGTGCTTTATTTTAGGAGTTTAAATGCCCCCCTCTACACACACCCAAATGTGATACATAGTGAAATCGCTGAAAGGGAAGCCATCACGTTCGTATCCCGAATATGACTTCGTCGTTGCCTGTTGCGATTAATTTTCGGACTATTTCAACAACAAGGTATCTGAAATTCGACTCGGCTTACATGCTGCCAGACATCGCATCACACCGTGGCGTGAAACACATCGCTTTGTCCCACTAATTGACACATTTACACCTACAACAACACGTGAAGTAACAGCTATCATCGCTAGAATGTGTACGTGTTGCACACTTGATCAGTTACCATCCGATCATGTAAAACAGAACACTGACGCACTTGCGATCATTGTTGCCGATAACAAATGCGTGTTTGACTGAAGGAACAACGCCGGATGAACTGAAGCGAGCACTTGTGCATCCACTTCTGAAGAAGCCGTCACTGTGTAAGAATACCTTAAGTAATTACCGCCCAGTCAGCAATTTGTCCCAACTTTCGAAAGTGATTGAAAAGGTTGTGGCCAACAGATTGAACATTTACCTAGCCAATTAATCATTTACGGACACATTTCAGTCCGCATACAAGCGAAACCACTCGACCGAAGAGACAGCCCTACTGTGGGTAGTCAACGAGATCAGGACCGCGCTAGACCGTAGACAAAGTACAATCGTCGTTCTCATCGATCTAAGCGCCGTATTTGACACGGTAGATCACGAAAAAAACTACTGGAAGGAAGGAAGGAAATGTTTATTTGTCCCAGTGACACAATATTGAACGATAATAAATATACATAAATCATTTACAAACAATATATTGCAACATTATTTTCACTACAACAGAAAAACAATCACGAAATAAACTATTCAAGACAATACATTAGTGTGAATGAAAAAGTGGCGTCAGTTGCGCCAAGGGACGGGAGACCCCTACTAAGACCAATTTTGTTCGCTCACGCAGGGACCACCCAAAATCTAATACAATAGTTTCTACAACACTTGTTTAAACACTCCCTTAATTGAAAATAAATTAATCATTACTAAAAAAAAAAAAAAAAAAAAAAAAAAAAACCGTCCATCAATATTATGTTATTATATGTAATTACAAATATGCATCTACTAAAAGTACACTTACACGCCATTATTTTGGCAAATGCGACAGTTTGTTATATCACAATAATCTTATATGATTGTATGTAATACATTTTGGCATAAGCCACGAATCCCTGTAGACTGTGAGTGTAGATCTTGGTTTTTAGTATTGTTGCGGTATTGCTTACTGTGCGAGGTATGTTATTTCGGATGCATTTTTGTAGAAATTCGTGTTTCATTCTTGTTATTTGTATTTCATATTGTCTACGTGTATTATGATTGTGAATATTAAAATTATGTTGCAATGTTAGACGTTGAAGGTACCCAGGCATTTTATTATGTATGAATTTATAGTAAAGTTTTAGTTCCTGTCTGATACTTTTAGTAATTTTAAGGTTTTAAAAATAGGTTCTGTGTGAGCATTGTACTTTGTTAAGCTTATCATACGTATTGCCTTCTTTTGAAGTTTTAAAATTCGTCCACATTTGTGTCCCCATACCATTATTCCATAATTAATATATGGCAGTATTAAGGAGTTATATAACAACTTTCTAACTTTTATTGGCAACAAATATTTTAATTTATTGAGTACACCTATTGTTTTAGAGCATTTATTTGATATATTTTTTACATGATTTTTTCAATTTAGATGTTCGTCAATGGTTAAACCAAAAAAATTAAATACATGCACTCTTTCAATTAAAATATTGTCTATGTTTATCGTTTGTGGCAATACTCGTTTATTTACAGTTTTGAACAACATATATTTTGACTTTTTAACATTTAAGGATAATTTATACATTTTTAGCCATTCACTTATTTTGGACAACTCTTTATTGATATTATTTTCAGTTTGAGTATTTTCAATATGGTTATTCGATTGTCGAATTGTGCTTGAGACGGTAGTAGCATCAGCATACATAATAAAGTTAAATAGTTTACTAGCATTTGGAAAGTCGTTTACATATATTATTAAGAGTAAAGGCCATAGAATAGAACCTTGAGGGACCCCTGTTGTTATGGGTAACATACCTGATTGGACTCCGTCAAATTCGACATACTGATAATGATTTAATAAATAACTTTTGAAGAGATTTAATGCTACTCCATTTATACCATTGCAACTAAGTTTATTTAATAAAATGTTATGATCAATTATATCGAATGCTTTTGATAGGTCTAAATATATATTTTTTTGTAAAATTAATTATTCTCCAGGTTTTTCTTATGTCGTTACTATATTTGTTAAATCTGGATTCATAGTACATTTGTTTACCAATGCGAATAGTCCGTTTTAGGGTAGCGTTATACGTTTTAAGATTTGACTGAAGGTTAGTGTATCTTAATGAGTTCGGATAATTAAGTTTGAGCTTTATATAGATTATGTCGATATTTAATTGATCTTAGTGTACCTTTAGTTACCCAAGTGGTTTTCTTATGAACATACTTCTTACATTTTACTATTTTTACAGGTAAGTGAAACTAATTATTATTTTCAATTTCTGCATGAATTTGATTATAAGTTATATTTGGATCTGCATTTTCATTTTTGTTTAACTTACTGTAAATATTTGAAAACTTAATCCCATTAAAAAAAATTGAAATTGCTTCACAGGTTTGTGACTACACTTTTATGTATTTAGGTGGAACTGTTTTAGAGCTATCTTTGTTTATAAGAATAAAATATGGTTGGTGACCGGAAAATCGGTTCGTAAAAATGCACGCAGTTGTGTTTAAAATAGATTTGATCAGTTTGCAAAAAAAGTTATCAATTAATGTTCCAGATGCATTTGAAAATCTTGTAGGAAGAGTTATTTTCGAATAGAAACTATTCACTGTTAGAGTATAAAAAAAACACCAGACTGTTCTTTTTAATTAATTTTGAGAAAAATTATATTGAAATCTCCTTCAAGTACAACCTCCATATTTGGTTTCTTAGAAATCAACAAGATTTTATAAAATTCGTTTATAAAATTTTATAATATTCATTTAAGTCTTTGGGGTCTGTATATTATTATGTACTAATTATAATTTGTTTTTGATAAACCACCTCCTGTTATTTTTAAGAATTGCCCTTCGCAATCTGTATATTCGTTGGGATTTCCATCTGTTTATAGTATCTAGTATCCACATATATCATTAGTCCACCTTTCGTACTATTTGTCTTTCCCTGAGATATACAGTTATAACCTTCTAATTGAATTTGCGACAGATCATAATTTTTGGACTTCCAACTTTCTTGTATATATATAATACTAAATTTGAAATTGGTCTGTTTAAGTTCTTCAGTAAATAACTCAAGTTCAGCATATTTTGAATTTATTGACTGAATATTTGTACTTAATATAGTGAAGCACTTTTTTTTGTAAGCTTATTAAACGAGTCTATGTCAAAGTAGGATGAATGTTGTATCACTTGGGTTTGATTCTTGTCGTCATCATTATCAGAATCATTCTGTAATATACTGTTTAAGGAGTTTACCTGGGCATCACTTTGGAATTTCAAAAATGATCTATCAAATGGTGTCAACATTTAACTTTAGTAGATTTTGTTTTATACTAGATTCTTTGTAATATCGCATTTGTAGAACTGAATATTGGTAAAACTCGTGGACTGCGTACTTAACAAGTGAGTAGCATATTCGAGTAATGATACACATTTTTACAATTTGAAATAACCAAAACAGAAAAATATACATGAAAAATAGATTGTGCCATAAATAGTTCTAGGCAATCTATATAACTCATGTACATAATATACCAATGGTGAGAGAACAAAAAATATATTCATTGTATAATTACACCAATGCCTTGTTGGAAATCATATGTGGTATCTGGTTACCAGCTTAGGCATATTAGTATAAACACATGTTATTCAAATGTTTTACACATGTAGTCAAATAATAAAAGTAATACCAGAATGTAATTATTTCTTAGCACTTACACACATATGTAAACGTCAAAAGAAAGAACAATTTCCAGATTTGTTCAAAGTCGATTGGGAAATGATTAATGACAAATGCATTATTGCAAACAGATTTAACACGTTTTTTACTAATGCTAGTCCTACTCTAGCCTCTAAAACAACTACCAGTGGAGGTAAATCATACAAAGATTACCCGAAAAACTACATATTTCACACCTTCAGCTTTAACCCGATTGACATGGAAACTACTGTTAATACAATTGATCGTTTACCTCCAAAATTAAGTTGTGGAAAATACTGTGTATTTCAACACAATTACTAAAATTGATTTAAAAAATGATATCAGCAATGCAGTCACACTAATTATTAATCAATCAATAATAACTGGTATATTTCCAGACAAATTACAAATTGCAATAGTCATATCCCTTTTCAAAAAGGTGATGTTTCTGACAATTATCGTCCTATTTCTATCCTGCCAGTGATTTCCATTTTTTTTAAAGGGTTATGTTTGATCAAATCCACGATTACTTCCATTCTAAAATGTTATACTACAATAGTCAATATGGGTTTAGAAAGAAACATTCTACTGAGCTCGATCCTGAAATTGTGATTTCTCCTTGAGATATTAAATTGTCTCAAGACATCTGACAGTTGGTCGACTGTGTTGCGCGTATGGTTCTAATCTGCGATTGTCACCTCTCTTTTTCAACATCCTAACTACATTTTGGGCAAGTTCTTTGACTTTCACGTCATGTTAATGTGTAGTAATTAACAATATGCATATTATATCAACAGGAATATATACGTATTATATCAACAGGAATATATACAAACAGGCTTACAAAGAATAATTGGGTGTGTAAACAACATTGGTGTACGCGATAAACGCGTTTGAGAAGATCACGTTAGATTATGCCAAATATTTATGAGTAAATTCAAAGTTTAGCACCTGATAACAAAGACAATACATGCACTAATCATAAAATATTTGATTTTATGTAAAGGTATGTACAAGAAGATGTCAATTAATTAATAAAAAATTGACACAAATTTGTGTTTGTGACATTCAAATAACCTTAAAAAAATCAAGGGTGGCATCCACATACGCCTGTTTTCTTATCCCTTTTGTGATGTATCTAGCAAGAATTCCTGTTATTAACAAAAAAGCAGTTATAAGTATAAATTCACATGTTGGCTAACCTACTATCTGCGGAAAGGCATCTTTTCGAAAATTCATCTTTTGACGTTGACCTAGTTTAAACTGCATTACACAGTTAGAAAACAACTATACAACACCATACCACACCACATTCTGACGGGGATACAATACGCGTTGAACTGGTGTGTAAAGTGGCCTAGTGCATGTAGTAGAAGTAGCTACACGACCATTGTAAGTGTAGAACGTTTGCGGAGTGGCGTACTCCATCAACTGACAGCTCCATGTCATATTTAATTTTGACGGGGAAAAATAGTTCGTTTCACGAAGTATATTACTCGTACATATAAATGAAGTTGTTACAGGGTGATTGTAACTTTATTACGTTCGTTGTATTGCCAAAAAATGGAATGTTCATAATTTCACGGTGACGTTGTTTGACCTTAGCTCCACTAGTACCATACGAGGTAACACCATCATCTCGTACCTCAGTTTGACGGAGAGACAATACACTTTCAAAAAATTTATAATTTGGGCATCTTGTAATTAAATAAAGTAGGTATGCGACCATTGTAATGTTAAGACGATTGCGGAAGCGCACAATTTCGAAAATTCCTCATTTGACGGTGACCTTGTTTGACCTTGGATTCACGCTTACTGCACTACTTGGCAGCTCTACGACAGGCCTCGTTGGGACGAGGAGGTGTAGAGCTTTCAAATAATATAACATTTGGGCGTGTGTAGGGGGTGTGCATTTACATCGGTCCGATAGGTGGTTCTACCGCTCGCCTACAATATTCGAAACGGCAGCACAGGATTCGAACACTGGTTCTCTCGATTGACAGTGCGATGCTTAGGCTCTGTGCCACTGCTCTCCACAATCGTGTTAAATCTTTTTTCAAACCCAAGATGAACATTACGCAATGTTTACATCAGCAACTCGTTGTGGCGGGTTACCAAATTGTCAGCTGAATAATTTTGATCACGACCTACCTATACTAGATCGCTCTTGTTTTATTGTGTTTACTTTTGTTTGCATTGCAGTGCCGGGTCACGCGGGGAAACTAGTGTTTGGATCTCTGCAAGGCAAGAGTGTCGTCCTAATGCAAGGACGTGTTCACATGTACGAGGGGTATTCGGCAAAGATGGTGAGGGAGTAGTTTATGCGTCACATTGTGTACGGGCTCTATTCTATCATTGTAAGTGTCACCGGTTGTCATACGCCGACGCTCGAACCGATCAATTACTTTTGCGACATTCGTTTACGCAAGATTCTTTCTCGCGTACAAGACCCGCAGTAACAACAACTGAACTACGAAAACCAGTTTGAGTGTGTGACTTGTCTGCAGTGTGGACGCTATAGACGTCATAAATCCACCTGTCAGCCCTTCGTGCCGCTCGGCATCCAACCTGTCTGGCTGCTGGTCGTGTCCAGGCTGTTGTTTTATTTTGAGTACAATATTCTGAGAAGAAACCTTTTCTGAATTACCTGTCGTCGTATCACATTAAGGGGTCATCCATAAAGTATATCACGCTGTTTATGTTTTTTTTTAGATCCACCGCCATTTATAACGCTTCTTAGCGTTGGCCTGTATACATCCCTAAAACTACGTTTTACGAATGACATAACATAAGTGTAATGTCAATGTTTATGTATGTTTAAGCTAATTGTAATTGAGCAAGTGCGCGCGTAGAGTTTTCCTCTCATACGACGTTAACTTGTGCATTGACATTCAAAGTAGTAATTTATTTGTCTTTGAAATCATACCAAGGACGTAGCAAGCCATACGTACGTACGCACGTATTTCCACATCAATTTGTTAAACCAAAAATTCCATTTAAGACAATGGCCGCTGGAAACCCTGATAACGTTGTACCGCTTGGCAAAGAAAATGCCATCACTTACTTGCAGCAATTTATCATTACTTTGATAACACAGGATGATGTTACTAGAAGCAGGCAGCTCCATGAAGTTGCTGCCGCTGGTAAACGGCCGACAGGGGTGAAATTAACAGAAACATGTAGCTTCTAGGTAGATTAGGTAGCTGGTGGGCAAGTGAAGGAGAAGTGGTGATCAAAGGTGAAGAAAGCCATTGACGAAGAAGAATAGGCTTTCTCACTGTTACCTTCGAAAATCCTTAACTACTTAGATCTAGCTTTGGAAAACTGGAAAGGCAATTCCCAACAATAATAAACCTGCATTTCTTGAAGCTAACTGGGTACATTCTATTAATTAATTTGTACATCAATGTGGACATAAAGTATTTAAATTATAAGTGTCTTTTAATAGATATAAGATAATCGCTTTAAGTTTTTCCCAGAAAGTATCTGCAATGGATGAGGCATCTGTTGAAGCCGTCAGCACAACTGGTGAAGCATTGGCCACAACGTGTATACTTCCACGGGAAGAATATGGAGTTTTTATGGCAAAGATATGCACTCAGTGATATGAAGGAGCTGCCAAAATGGCATCCAGCGTGGAGTGCATTGTACATTCAGTTTGTGAGACAATATAGGCCAGTCGTACAAATGCACTGTACACATTGAAGTCTGCATTCTCTGTGGTAGTCACTGTCCTGCAATATTTGGAAGATCCATTGAGATGTTTCCAGAAATTAATTATCTAGCTAGAAATTTGACTTAATCGTAACACTAATGAACATGTAGTGAGCATGTCCACCATAGTCTGCTTCCTCGGTCTACTACAGCCAGGTCAAACAGTGTGACCTTTTACAGGCAGACAATGATGCCGCCTCTGTAGTTTCACAGCTGCAGCAGAATGTGCATTGCGTTGTTTGATAATAGAGCTAGCAGGACAATTTGAGCAAGAAATAAACACATGTTATCCATGCAGCAGTAACTGTTGCTATGACATGCACTAAAGGTTTATATGCACTTTTTTTTATCAGAGATGGATGTCATATAATAATAAGGTAACTTCTCCTGCGCCTAATTCTTTAGAAGCCAAGCTCACTGCCCAATGTAGGAGTCGTGTTTTTTCTCCATTATTCCAGTGCCCTTTTAAGGTTTTATTTTGGCTTCAAAATGCACCCAATAGCAATTGGATACACAGTTTCGGACTACCAGATCCCCTCTACATAGACGTCAGTGTGTGGTGAATATTGGGGTGGGGCTGTGGGGGGCGGGCTGAGGCTCACCAAAACCCTTCAATAGCACCCCATCCGTGAGTTCCCCAAAATCGTCAACTGCACACTTTTGCCAAAATATGTAAACCATCTCCAGCCCCCCACCAAATATGGGGACTCATCCCCCAAGCTCGGTGCCTAGGGTGCATCGGGACAGAGGTTGTTTGCATACATTATTTCTTTTTAAGCTTTCGTTGTTTTTGTAGTCTTTAATTGTCTCCGACAGCTACCTGCTACACGTACTCAATTTGCACGACACACCGTATCGACACCGTATTTGTGAAGGTTACCTCTCCACTAGGCTATTTGGATTCAAATGTGACCGACTAGCACTAGATCTTAGCTATTATGGTCACCCTACGTATATGACATTAACAGTACGGTAGAACGGTCACCTCGACACACTGAATTTTCCAACACGCATCCCGGATTCACACCGTATCTGCGTGGATCACTCCTCCACTAGGTCACCTGATATCAAATGTGACCGACCCGCTTGAAATTTAATCAGAAGCGACCGACCCTTACCACATTTTTGCATTGATGGTCACCATGTATATCGGACATTGATAACAGCTACCCTTACATTGAACGATCAGGTTACTAATTTCTTCAAATGCGAAACCACATGCCGCCCTAGTAATGTAATATACACAGACAATGTAAACTGTGTGCGTATAGACAAAGCTTGACGGACGTCACGCGTATAATTTTGATTGTGACGTCACTTTCTGGATCTGTCAGGTCACTTTCCCCGTCCGCGTCTTCAAACTGCTGGGTGTAAAAACTCTAATCGTGACGAATGCTGCTGGAGCGATCAACCGGACATACAATGTGGGTGATCTGATGGTCATCTGTGACCACATTAACCTCGCCGGACTCGCTGGAGTTAACCCACTAGTCGGAGTCAACGACTCGAGGTAAGCAACGCCAGTGTGCAGCTCAACTAGAACAAACACGCCGCTACTAGGGTACACGTGTACAGACAGCCAATTCAAGTAAGTTACTTAAATTGGTCAAACGAATCGACTTCGGTCGTTACAACTGGTAATGTTAGCTGCCGGACCGACACTTAGCCTTCAAATCACTGAATTCGTCAGCCACGTGGTTTTCGAGAGAGCAAGGAACGTTGACAATATCTACACTGAAACACACAGTCATAATAGACCGCGCAATCAGGTTAGTATATTCCAATTTTTAGTATCACTTGAAGTAATCCTAACTTGAGTAACAATTACATGATTTCACCTGTTCTGGAGGTGAAATCACGTGGATCACTGGATCAAATCACATGTTTTTCTTATGTGAATTCACGGGATTCGGTTTATATTGGGATGCATGGACAAACATTAACTAAGTCGGCATGCTTGCTACGTATTGCGCAGTCTGCTTAGTATGTTAAAAAACACCTTTTTATCAGCAGGAACTTCAATTATTGGAAGTGGTTGCCGGAGCAAACTTCCTTGTGAATGTGTGTTTGTTTGTGCGTGTGTGCATGCGTGCGTGCAAGTATCAAATGTGAACTATCTATACGGAAGTGTTTAAATCACACAGTGTCATTGAATGTGAATATCTAATGGAAAAAAACCTGCCGAATCATTTTTAACAAGCTTCTTTGAGGAGGTGAACATCATCCAATGCCTCTCAAGTAAAGCGTTTTCTGCATAACTTTTCATCAATGCAGTACTGCAAATATACCACACTTGTGATGACTAAAACGAGAAAGTATTAGCCAGTGGACTCAGCCTGGCGTAGGTCCGGCAGCGTCGCCCTGTGGCCTCCTAGCACTTACGCGATCGGTCGTTCTGCCCCGCTGCTTCACACTCAATAATGCTTGTCGCAATTGAGCCATGTGGCTAAATTTAGATTGTGCGACTGCGCTTGCGCAGCGGCCAAGTTAGAAGTCGGACAAGCTGCCGGTCGGACAGCAGAGGCATTTCCGCAAATTGCGAGTGTCACACGTTATAAATTGAATAAATATCGTCAGCGGTGCGTATGAAAAGCACCCGTGAAGGATGGTGACAACAAAACACTGTTGTTATGGGCCGTTACGGCCACCGAGAAAACATGAAAGGAGTGACTTTCATGCCATTTCCGAAACCGGGTGCATTTGAGGGTTGTATGTCAGACAACGATATTGTGAAGAAGTCTGGTTTCCTTGATAAACTTGAGCCAGGAGACCTGATTTTAGGAGACCGTGGATTTATAATAAGAGACATTCTGTTTGCGAAACAAGTAGATATAAACATCCCACCATTTCTTCAAGGAAGGAACAGGCTACCAATGGGAGAAGAAATTACAACTAGGCAAATTGCTCGAGTTCGCATTCATGTTGAGAGAGCAATTGAACGGATAAAGAAATTAAGATTGTTGAAAACAGTAATTCCATTATCTCTGCAGCCTGTATTTAGTCAGATGGTGTTTGTGGCTGGGTCCCTTGTACATTTCCAGGACCCTCTTGTTAAATAAGGTAACAAATGTGAAAATCTACTCGAGTATTTATTAAATAAAATCTCTCCTTAATCATGATTTCTATTCAATCACTTTTGTTTAGCCACTTTGTAGCATAACATGTTATCATGTCTGCTACCCAGGTTTATCGAGGAACTCCATAAAAGCTTCTTAAGAAATGGATCCAGGCAGTGTAAATGTAAAATAGCTTATATTGTTATTCACATCAATTTACTAGCTATGCCATTGTTATATCGTGCTGTACAATGCATAGCACTAGCAATGTAGATTGTCTGCACATCTATACAAATGCAAGCTGCCCTCTACTGTACATTTCATTCATATACACAGTTCGCTTGTTGAAAAAGTAAGTTTATGTTGAACTTATACTTTTGACACTTGATGTTCATGATTCTAATGAATTAATGTTTGACCCTCTCGGGACATGTCCTGGTTGTTACATCGTGCAACATTACTCATTACTGCCATCCACACTTTCATCAGAGACAGTCTTTTTGGCAAAATAATTGTGACACAGTTCATATTTTTGTTCACATAAATTTACTAGCTTTACCAATGTTATATAATGTACAATGCGTAGCAGTCTGCAGATTGTCTGCACATTTATACACATACAAACAGCTCTCTACTGTATACTTCATGTGCATTGTTTACACAAAACAGGTGATTTATTTCATGTTGTATTTATAGTTCTGACACTTAATATGCATGGGTCCTTTGAATAAAATTAATATCTGGATATTCTCACACCAAACTCTAATTGTTACTTCTTGCAGTATTTTTCATCACAGCCATTCACAGCTTCAACAGAGACAATCTTCTAGGCAGTCTCATCAGAAAGTACTCTGGACACAAGTTACATTGGTGAAATTCTGTGAATTTAGGAATAATGTTCTCAACCAGTGTGGCATTGTATGCTACCTTTCCATAATGTAGACCACAGGGTGTCCAAACAACAAAATAGCCCCACTGCATTTCACACACTGCCATCTGTACCTGCATCTGGAAGTAGTATGGTGAATGGTCTTTAGTTTTAATCTGTTGGTCTCGTCTCGTTTCAAACAAAACGTAGTCAGTTTCTTCCCTGTCAGAAACTCATCAAATTTCTTTGGGTCAATGCGCTTGATTGACATGGGACATTGTATTTTAAGCACACC
Source organism: Escarpia spicata (assembly GCA_963995525.1). Taxonomy (NCBI): domain Eukaryota; kingdom Metazoa; phylum Annelida; class Polychaeta; order Sabellida; family Siboglinidae; genus Escarpia; species Escarpia spicata. The sequence goes on along the minus strand of OZ023214.1, from coordinate 11,401,671 downwards.
CTTTGTGTTTGACACAGGGTAAAAAAGTATGCCATCTGGGGATGCACCAGTTCCCAGAAACTGCCTATTAATCCACATACCAGTCTCAGCTACCTGAAATCCTGCAATTTCTTTCTCTATCATTACCTGAAAAGCATTCCGAGCCACGACCTCATTATCACAGCCACGTAACATGGCAGAAGTTTGCATTGGCTTTCCCTACAATTGCTTGTTCACTAAGTGTTGCATCCTTTCTTCACTTGCACATGCAAATGTGGTCTTGGCATTGGATGCGGTGACCCTAGCCCACCTCTCATTGTGCCACGTGGCGTTACCCTGACTACTGATGATCAAGACAGGTCCAGATTCCACAGGTGCAATGGTATCCAACAACTGCCCCACCTGACATTTTATCAAATTTATGTGATCTTGTGACAGCTCAAAATCTTCATTCAATGGCCAGTGGCAACTGTCACATACATTCCGAATTTGGATTTATCTTTTGGAGGTTAATGATGCAATTATCTAGAGATTTTTTTATTAATTTCATCACATCGCATCGACTGGGGTCTGCAGTCATATTAAATTACACCATTCACTGCTTTTTTGGACTTGTATGTAACATATGTTATTTGTTGTTGGATTTTTACCAGTTTTCTTCCCTACATTCCATTCACATGGCTTCGAGGTACATGCTTTGTCCCGTCCAAATGTCAACAAATTACTGTTGATCGCCACAAGTACACCTCCAAGATGACTACACCTGCCCAAGGCCGATGACTTGCACTCACATGATGCATGTAAGACAAACCCACTGTTTACACTGAGAACAACCTGCACATTATACGATATCTGCTTCATACTGGCATGGACTTTTGCCTTAACATAATAATGTGCCATAATACGGTTATCCCGCATGCAAGCAGCGTACCCACTCTGAAAAAATTGGTCACCTCTGCGCAATGGCTTTGACGTGTGAGAGTCAAGGTGAGGGGCAGAGTCTTCCTTGTCCGACCCGTCCTCTACAGCTGGTCCCTGCAGAGATTCCACCAAGTGATGGCAGATGTGTCCCTCATTGAACATCTTGGGGATCTCTGATTCTGGGAAGGTCTTCCATCCAGAGTCTGGGGCTGGAGGAGGGAGGGAATTGGTGGTTGCATCTGTTGACAATTTCTGGTGCTTTGCTGACGTCTTCGTATCATACCATTTCCCTTGGTCAACCGCAGGATCAATGACATGGCCTTTTTGGCAGACATGACGTTTCGGCATGTGACATACACACTTATAATTGTATCATTCATTCAAAGTAAACACTGGAAAGAAAAAAGCACTCTTGTTTTTACATCATCATTACCTACTGCGTAATCACAAACATCACTTCTGAGAATGAGGTTAAGTAACGTACGGGCAAACCTTTGTTCTCGTAACCTTTTGATAGCAACTTATTCAGACAACTATACTGCAATATTGCTGATAACGATTGAAACGTTACGATAAAAAAGATAAATTAACAGCGAAATACGTGAAAATAATACAAAGTTGAACCATATGGACTGGTGAATCTCTTCACAACTGAAAAGTCTAAAATAAATTTGTAATGTTATCTGGCAATTTCACCAAAACTATGCAAAAGGCTGCACAAACGAACTAGCATATTATATATGATACTAGATAGGTAGGTAGATTCCAGCGCTCTAATAAAATGGCTTCCTAATTTTGGATCGCGACTCAGGAGTAAAGAACCGCTGGTCTATTATTATTTTTTAGATTATAATTGGAATAAGAAAGTGAAAGAAAACTTATTTATAGTATAAATAAGTTTAAATTTAAGTGATGTGAAGATAATATTACGTTTACATCACTTAAACTAGCAGCGCGTAGCAGTATCCCTGAAACCACATAACAATGAATTATATGTCTTGTGCATGTAGGTTCGGTCCCCGCTTTCTGCCAATGTCGACGGCCTACGACAAAGGTCTGCGTAGCATGGGCCTGAAGTTGGCCGAAGACCTTGGCATGAAGAAGTTCGTCCGTGAGGGCGTTTACTCCTTCCAATGTGGGCCATTATATGAGACAGTCGGAGAGAGTCGCCTGCTCAAAGTACTGGGTGCTGACGTATCTGGTAAGACGACTTTTTAAATTTTATTAACACGACTTTTCTGTTCTAATTATGTTAACGAGGGAATGCATATATATAAACGCACAACAATAACAGTGTCGTAGATGTTTAACGTCGGTTTTCAATTAAAATAGCCGTTGATATTTGTGTAAGAAATATCATGCAATGTTATTATGATGAAAGATGTAGTGAAAATAATGTGGAAATTGTCTGTAACCTCACGGAAAACGACGGTTAATTGGTAGGTATTTTCAATGGGGTTTTCGTTCTACGCCTAATATAATACCAACATTATGTTAATATTTTGAACTTATTAAACTAACAAAGTTACTTATGATGTTTGAATATGTATGCATGTTGTTTATTTATCGTACGAAATGGTATTGCAGGGGAAGTTGTAAGACCAATGAAAGAGTTCCTAAGTTTCTCTCCATAAACTGCTAGACCCTATCCACAAAGATTACGAACACGATTTTCTAGGTACGATAAATGTTTCTTTCGAGTCTCTGTTTTCAAATCATTACTGACCTACTGTGCGTCCGTCAATACAGGTATGAGTACAATACCGGAAGTGCTGGTCGCCAGGCATTGTGAGATACGCGTGTTCGGTGTGTCGGTGGTGACGAACCGCTGCGTGATGGAGCTGGACAGGGACGAGGAGCAGGAGCTCAGCCACGAGCATGTATTGATGATGGGAGAGAAACGGAGCGACGACATGCAACGGCTAATCTCAACCTTCGTCAGCGAGCTCAAAGATTAGTGCTTAATGTTGCAATGAACAGCTACTGCGTCGCCGACAGAACCATCATCCTGGCTCGATGCACATTGGTACTTTTCTCTGCATAAACTGTCGCGTCTGGCGCAGCGAAACTGTACCAGATATCTCGTAATTCGGGAAGTCGTAAAATTCTCAAGTGAACGTTGTGATATACGAATCGTACTTGTGAGACATACTAATATCACCACACAAGAACTGCACCATTGGTAGGGTACATTCACTAGGTGCCGTTCGAGTTTTCGTAAGTGACTCCACATAGCCAGCTCGACGACATTACCATAGGCTAATGTAAAACGACAACGACTGGGTGATACATAAGAAACTGCTAATTAGTTATTAGCGTAGAATAATATTTAGTTCACCCACGTTCTTTGGGATAGCAGATACCTATATACATACAAGCTTTGGGATTAATGGCAGGCACATTAGTTCGATTAGTTTGTCTTGGTATGGCATTTGTGTTGTTGAAATAAAGTTTCATTTATGCTTTCGTTCGTTCGCTCGTTCGCTAACTCATTCATTCATTCTTATATACATTCATTTTATCATCACTATACAGTTGTATATATATATATATATTACTTACTCACTTAATAACTGTTTGCTCGTTGTGAGCATAGGCCATCTACCATGGTCATCCACTGTTGTCGGTTTGATGCCATTTCCTCCTGCATGTAACATCTTATACCCTCCTGTCAGTGTCCTTGCTCGGTCTCCCACCACAACACTTCTATTTTCCTCCTTTCCATCATGTTGACCACTTCCATTGCTCCCCCCCCCCCCCCCCACCATCCCCACATTGAGACTCCCTAGCCGGACTTTGCATCTTGGTCGCTGCCGGCGGAACGATCCACCTGGACTTTGCCGATTTCTCACCACTCTCGGGAATCGTGGCGCGTCGCCTGCCCCGAACGCGGTAGCTATATCGACTATGTGTATCCTTGCCATTCCATTTGTTTGGGACTTGATAGCCACTGCAGTGCTGCCCTGACGACCTCCAGTGCGGTTTATTTCTGGTAGTTTCCTTCTCCTAGATGGACTGTCTGTCAAGATTAATGAGCTCCACCTGCCCAGGTTTTTGATCGGGGTTTTCCTTCCCCTAGATCAATTGCCTACCATGGCTAATGAGCTTATTTGCCCGGTACTATTTACCCATAGTTGGGGGTTGGAATAGTGAATGTCGGGACATATTCACCCTAGGTGGGCCCAGCAATAATAATAACCTTTATTTATACAATGCCACCCTTAGCAAAAAAATCCTTAGAAATGTATACATTTTATATGAATTTAATAATTTCTATAGAAATCTACAGAGCACAGTAAAACATGTCATAGAAAACAATAGAATACTACATATTATATAGAAATGTGTCCAACATATTCTATTGAAAACCATCTGCTAAAATCATATATAATATTAATATGCTAACTTTGGAACATTATAACTTTTGTTCTTCTCATTTGCTATCTGGAGTGTGTTGTTTGGGATGGCAATGTTGTTATTTCAGTAAACATGTATTTCCCTTTAATGTAAAACTCCTAGGCTGCCTTCACTTGACAGACTGTTGCTTGCTTGGTGGTGTACAGCACGGTAGGTATGTGACATGATCTTATATTGTATTCGACGATGGACTGGACGCCAGTGAAGCTCCTTTAGAACGGGAGTGATATGCGAGCGGCGGCTGGTTCTTGTGATTATACGCGCGCATGCATTCTGCAGACGCTGCATTTCCGCAAGTTGATTCACGGGCAAGTCATGCAGTAAGGAATTAAAGTAATCAAGTCTTGATGTTATGAGAGCATGAACGAGTGTCTTCGCTGCGTCATATGGGTGAGGTATCGACGGATTTTCCCGATGTTTCTGACGTGGTAATATCCAGTTCGGCATAGGGAATGTTTACGTGTTGGGTCTTACTTATAGGTGTTGATCGTATATATAACCCCAAGATCACGGACGGAAGATGGTTGTAGTTGTTCTTGTTCACCGACAGTAACAGCTATATGTTGGATAACGCTTTTAAATCCGCAGTGTTGACTGAACTACTTTTATCTTGTACTTGAATAAAATTACAAATAACTCACCTCAAAATTACTTGAAGTAAGAGTAAAAGTAAAAGAACAATTCAACGATTTAATTTCAACATTACAGCAGGCACACAAGATGCGGGACTAAAATAACTATTTTACTCTGCATGAACCTTAACCCAATAACATAACATAAAATAAATACTGCATAGTCTACTCAAATCACAACCACACGCGAACACGCTGTTGGGTGTAGATCTCAGCTGATGACGATGGGGACTGATCACTCATGGCCCTTTTTTCTGGACTCGCCTTTTGTCAATAATTCGTTAAAAAAACATGTTCATACTCGATTTCTACATATCTATACATCTTTACAAACTGTCCGCGTGAGGTCAGTACTCTAGTGGCTTTGCCGTTGATGCAATAATACAGACACCGTGAGGTGGCGCTACCGTTTGTTAAGTAAATTCGCTGTCATTATTCTTGCGACGAATTGGTCCCAAATAACACTGGATATCTGGAATAGCGTTTATTGACATTGGAAATATGTATGCCTGTCAAGTAAGTAATACAATATACGTCAACCTGTTTAGAAACTCCACGTGAAATGTAACTAATTAAGTTAGTATTTGTGAAACAAAGTCGCACAACATGTTTGCGAGGGTAAAGTTCTAGTTGACTAGTCACAAGGGGATCCGGTGTGGTGGGCCCAGATTACGCTGTGTCCAGATTCTCCACCAGGTTTTCGCCTTGTTAGTAAGTACTTTGATGATGGATAAGTACGAGTATATTGTTAAAAGCTGAGTACGAGTACATTCCCACGAGTACAAGTAAAAGTACGAGTATATTAAACAAAATATAAATATTAAATAATAATGTATTTTTTTATTATTAATTAATCAAATTTTTATAACTCGGCACAAGTGAATATGCAATGGCAGTTGATCAATTTTGTATGAGGAAAACTAATAAAACCTCTGTTATCAACAATGAAATTCACTTCATTGGCATTCATTTCAGTGGCATCGAATGATCTTATCATCTATTTTCCATTGCACCGAATGAACATGAGTTGTTCACAGGTTGAGTCTTTCAGGCTGCACCGTTCAGGGCAGAATACTTTCTCGACTGTACTAAATACCCTGTCAACTGGGGCTGATGAGGTTGGAATGCTGAGATGGTGAGGGACCAACTGAGCCAGAGTTGGAAAACTCAGAACTGCAGTGGGTCACTGTGATGATCTGTACATGGCTGACTGAGGCATTCGTTCACATCTACAATCAGCAATCTGCTGATATTATAAGTTTGCAGTTTATATTTCCTGATCATAGACTACTAGTTGTTGAGACGGTTAGCACATGTCCACATTACAGGCTCAGCATCCCCTTCGGACGTTTTAGCCAGGGTGCTGGCATGGGATTATACTAGTATAGGAAGGAGTCTGACTTGAGCCACCTTACTTCCATAGAGGAAGACTGGCAGTTCTTGTTCTTAGCAGTTAGCTCTGTCAGCCACTGTCAAGTGGCATGGTCTCCAGACTACATCAAAGGCATTTCCTGTCTAACTGGTGGGTTAACTGCTAATTGGCTCTTTATGGACATCCTGGTGGCTCAGTTAAACAAACAGGTTTAGGGTCTGAACTGATAGCCTACAATTATTGTTTGCTTAACAGGGTGTTTCTGACTGGGAAAAGATGCTGCCTGTTGCCATGTTTGGGTATCATAGTCACAGTTATCAGAGAATGAGAAACTACTACGTTTAGGGATGGTAAGGTGGTATTCTATTAGAAATAAAGTATTTAAAAAATAGTTGAACATTAAAATATTTCAGGAAAGTTGCATTTTATAACCAAATATATTTATTTTCCCCAGTACATATTGAGAAAGTACTCAGATGTACTCGTAATGTACTTGTAAAATCTGAGTACAATCAGTATGAGTACGAGTCCATGACCCACAAGTTTTATGAGTATGAGTACTTCGAAAATGTACTCGAGTACACGAGTACCAAGTGCTTCGGCCCCAGGTCTGCTGTCCAGCCGATGGTGATTCTTCTTTGAATCTCCTTGTCTTTGTTTTTGTCTCTGTTACTTTATCACTGTCCCAGATAGATGTAGCTTTCAACGTTCTCATGCTGATATATATATATATATATTGGTGTGTCATTTTCTAACATCATTTTTATCTTCGAGATGTGTATGTCGTCAGCGAGGCGAAGATGACTGAGATATTCTCCGTCTGTCCTCAAGCCTCTGGTTTCCCAGGTCAGTCTTCGGAATATGTTTTAGAGTGTTACCGTGAACACCTTGGGCGATATGCTGTCACCCTGTCGTACTCCTCTCTCGATGTTGATCTTGTTGATCTTTTTGTTTACCGGTAGGTGGACTGTCACCGAGCTGTTGGTATAGGTGTCTTTCAGGAGTTCGATGTACACGTTTTCTATTCCCCGTTCTTGAAGGAAGGTTAGTATTGCTTGAGTTTGCACCAAGTCGAAAGCCTACTCGTAGTCGACGAAAACAATGCAGAGCAGGATATTACATTCTCGGCACTTCTCTTTCAGTTGGTTTACGATGTATATGTGATCTGTCATTTAGTACCCGGTACCTGCTTCTGAATCCTGCTTGCTCTCAATGTCTTCAAGATGGTATCTTCTCCTGCTTTTAATGTTTCAACGTTTACATGGTCGTTACCTGATGTCTTCCCATTGTTCATATCCATCTCCCATGATGTTATCTCTGGTACCTCTTTCAGGTCGGTGTGAATTATGGTACTATGTTCACTGTTGTATAGCTCAGTGTAGAATTCCTCTATTTGTTCCATGATCATATCTTGGTCTAGTATTTCTCTACCCTGCTTATCTAGAAGTGTAATCAGTCTGTCTCGACCTAGTGCCTGTGTTCTTCTTGCTTTCTTTTTCTGTAGACTAGCCTGGATTTGAAGCTGTGCACAGTCAAACCTCTCTTTGTGGTCAACTCGGTATGTTATGATGTATGATGTGGAATTAGCTAAGATGTTGCTCACTTCAGTCACTTGACATCTCAACTTTCAAGTGTCAATATGTATGACTAGAATTGACCAAAATAAAAAATGTGCAATTGCATATTTGTATTTCAGCTTCAACTCATGCATGCCTTAGCTCCTGTTGGAACTATGCATACATTTAAATTCATAAACATGTTTCCCGGCATAACTATGTGTCATTTTTTGACTCTGTGAGACTTCTGCATCCTTTCCCTTGTACATGTTCCAAGTGGATTACAAGCATGTCCCACATGAACACATATTTGGGATGAAAACGGTTGTCAAAGTAGTCTTCATTTGCAATGTAGTAAATGTACCATAATTACTCTGGGTTAAAAAAAGCTCATAGGCAATAACAAGATAAACATAAGAACATTATTTGTATACAATTAATCATGTTAAAAACAAAATGTGTCTAAAAGACAATTACACATGTTAATTTAATAAGTTAAATTAATAATTAATTAGTCAAATAATTTAAATGTAATTTCTACTATAATTATAACAACATGAAACAAATCACTATATTAAAATGTTATTATTATACTGTTAGTGGTGGTTTATTGTATTATTACATAGGCATATTGATCTTATCGTTGTTTGAATACACTTGCACACAGTTCTACATTAGCTAACAGGTGCATGAGACTACCTGTATATATATATTATATAGCCATTGGTGTGTCAAAATAAGTTTTACATAAATAGGAGTTTAAATGAGATCTCAAAACATTCTGCAGATTATTAACAGGAAAAAAATGGGTAACTATTATTGACATATTGCCTACCCTAGCCTAGGTCTAGGACTAGGCGCTTACCTTAGCAGTCCGAGTATGCAATTGACAGACGTTTCATTAGACATTGTTTTGTGCTGGTTTGGATTAATTATCTGTTACCGTCCAAGTTGATCGCAGGCATTCGCAGCACAACATATACTAAAATAGCATTCTGAAGAATTCATCCACAGCATAGTCTTTGAAGAGTCAGTTTGTATTTCACTGTCACTATCTTCAACTTAATTGTTAGTCGTCTTTGAAATTCCGCCGCGTCGTGACAGCCCGTCTGATTAGACTGTTCTATAGCTAATATCCCAAGTTTCCACTCACCGTGTGCCCCAATTCAATAGTTGACAATTATTCTTCATTTGACACGGCTCACAAATTAATTAGTATGCGGATGTGGTATTGTTTACGTTTATCCACTTCTCACAGGAAGTAATCGAAGCTCCTCGGGGAAAAGACATGTGCAGTGAGACATGTAGTGTCGATGCAGGAGATTCTACATATATCTATGGCATATGCAATAAACATAAGTCGACTATCCAAATACGTTAAAACGACCACAATTGGGTGAGTGCACTAACTGAAATGTAAGCCAGTTTAAATGTCAAATTAAGTACAACTTTTTGTCAGTGGATTACCGTAATAATTACAGTTGAATTTTCCTTCATTATTCTTCGTCTCCAACATTTCAAGTTGGAAGATCTCATTATAATAATCCCACAAATCAATGAGATAAACAGGGCCTATCAGCGGGATTCATAAATACCGCCAACAAATCTGTTTTCATCGCAGATATACTTATTGGCATTATTACAACAAATGTATATTAATAAACAAGCAGGTAGATTGCATACTAATAAACCATGGCCACAGAGCAAACAGGACAAACCAAGTGAATACTTTTTATGTCATCCACTTAACATAGAGACATTTATAATGATTGTTTCCACTGTGTTCTGTCTGACATTGTGGCAGCCAAACAAGTCTCACTGAGACCAGTGTCTCACAGGGCCATGTCATGTCTCCGAGGCCCCTTGGGTTTCCAAAGCAGAACTGGGTTAGCAAGTGAATAGTGGTCAGAACTTATATTTCCATCTTGTATTTATTGTATTGTGTTTATTTTCCAGAGTCCCCAACAAGCAAGAGGCCAGTGTGTGACAACTGTGTCATCAAGACAGAAGTGCAGTTGACATCAAAGAGAAGATTGTTGTGCCAGTGAAATATGACAGAGTTCAGTATCATACTCACAGAATCACGTGAACAACTTTTGTCAAAGACGATGTGTTTGTGAGAGAAATCACTAGTGGAAGTGTTGGAATGTTTGTTGATTGGGGAACTTTATGGGGGTCCATGGAAGGATTACTCCAGACAGACTTCATCCCGGTTGAGTCATACCCATATGACTCAGTTATGAGTGTCTACACTCACCGGTTGAGTCATACTCATAATTATGACTCGGTTATGAGTGACTGTAAATAGTACAATATCAACTAATAAGTTATATTAATCTTATTTGTGAGAAGATTGTGTACCAAGAACTGAAGTCACAAACATATTCATATTTCTGGCTCAACTTTGGATACAAGAGACTCAATCAACATTGGACACAAACAGGCTCAGCATTGGATATAAACAGGCTCAACATTGGATATAAGTAGGCTCAACATTGGATAATGACAGGCTCAACATTGGATATAAAGAGGTTCAACATTGGATATTAACAGGCTCAACATTTGGTATAAACAGGCGCAACATTGGATATAAGCAGGCGCAAAATTGGATATAAACAGGCGCAACATTGGATATTGACAGGCTCAACATTGGATATTGACAGGCGCAATATTGGATATAAGCAGACGCAAAATTGGATATAAACAGGCGCAACATTGGATATTGACAGGCTCAGCATTGGATAATGACAGGTGCAACATTGGATATAAACAGGCTCAACATTGGATATAAACAGGCTCAATATAAACGAGTGACTAAACTGAACAGTTATGTCCGTCTGAAGTTTTGACATTTCAAGGAAAAAAAATGATACCCCACCTTTTTATTATATACTATTACCCGGTATATTATAATTAATACTTGAAAGGTTTGCAGAAAGGTCCAATTCCAATCAAAACGTTTTGAAAAAACTAATGAAATTGCCCCTGATCTACTCTTAGGTGTTTATACATTACAGTTTTTTTCTTCATAGTGTAAACAAAACATGCAAATATTAAAAAACGTGGCTGCATTTATATTGCATTATCAGGGAATAAATATAAGCCTGAGCGACTGAGATTAATGGAATGTAATTTTGCCACATGTGTTTTATTCTTCTTTTATGTGTTAATTTTATAGCTCAGCCTAGCAATGTTAATGGATAATTAACTTTTAGACAATTGTTCATATGACAGTATAATACATGTTTGATGTGACTGTATGTTTTAACACCAACACACATTCTAAATTGACATGTATTTTATGTTGATCATGGCAATGCAGTATCTGTATAATCTTTATATTTATAAGAGAAGTGAGAAAACAGGAATTTGTACACTTATATAACAGACTCTAAGGGGTGACTCAGCTCACATGACAATACTCGATAGCCAAGTGGGCAGTTGCACTGTTCCGCACCAAATGCCCTGTATCGGCCTGTGTCACGGTTCTCAGCAATGTCAAGAGACACATCTTGAATCCTGGGGACAGACAGACAATGATATGTATATATATATATATATATATATATACATACATATATATATATATCTATATGTATGTATATGGTCAGTTATCACGAAACGTTCACAACATTTTTGTCTGATATAATCATTACAAAAATATACAGCACGGTATTGTAATGGTGTTTATGGCAACCGTCTCGGTGAAAGGTGTCAAGGGAACCCAATTTTTATGTGAGTATCTTCATAACTATGGCCGATATAGTGAAATAAAGGGTATTTTTCACCATTTCACCATTTCAGTCATTTCTTGTTGCACCGCACAAACATGGTCCATTGAAACTTTTCACCAGTTAGCCTACATCTGTCTTGGTGAAAGACTTTGCCTGGGACACTGGGACAGTGTAACAGATGCTTGGATTCAATAGTTCTTTGAAAATTGTTTGAACTGTCTACCCCAAAAGTGGACAATACAGGGGTGAGACCACATTAGATTTCCCCATAGGCGGCCATTATAACGTTTCCTTCATTTCCTGTAAATTTTAACCAACTGTTTTCTTTAAATTTCTACACCATATTTACTCTCTATTCATACACATGCTGTGCAAAATTCGTAAAAATTCTCACCTCAATTTTCCATAAACCACTTTCAAACCTGACACCCCTTCATTTCTGCTAGAACCAGACAATGATTTGCCCTAATGACATCATACAGCAAAATTACACCTGTGTCTATACGCAGAAAAGCACAATTTGACAACTGTCATAATTTGACAGCTCTGGTACCACGCTGCAGAAAAACATAATTTCTACTCAATCAACACTATACAAGTACTCTCAGAAATTCACACAACCTGCATAATGCCATTTCTATTGGGAACTCTGTCGGTTGGTAATGGCGGACGAATCCTTAATGTGGTCTTACCCTAAATAGATTCGCCGAATACTGCAAATCTTCACAAAAGTGACACAGTGCTGAAGCAACACATACATCCCGAACTAGGCACCCATCTGCCGAGGAACAATCTCTACTCTGGCATGAATAACATATATCAACAGGAACTCGGACCCATACCATAACATACTGAGTTGACCACAAAGAGAGGTTTGACTGTGCACAGCTTCAAATCCATGCTGTTCTATCTATGGCATATATATGCTGAAGGAAAAAGAACTACGTCTGGGATAACATTCTAGTTTTGACATATTGACTGGTTGCACAAACGTGCACAAGGTCCGTTTTTTGGTACCTCTCTCTGAAAATCTGACGCCACCTTGTCTTCTCCTCCAATCATATGCACCGATTTGCATGTGCCATGTGCATTGTAGGATTGATATTTTGCAATTTCTCTCACACTTTGATGATATATTTAGTAATAATTTATGTTTTTATGATTAGGACTTAGTTTGCTGATTGCATGAACTGTAAGATAGCATAACACTCAAGAGACCAGACCTGGGGCTGAGTACATTTTCATGAGTATGAGTACTATGAAGATGGATGAGTACGAATACATTGCTGAGTATGAGTATTCTCACGAGTACGAGTAAAAGTACAAATACATTAAAAAAATTAAATATTAACACATTTTACATTTTATTAATTAATCTAATTTATATAACTCAGCACAAGTGAATATGCAATGGCAGTTGATTGATTTTTTGTTGATATTATAAGTTTGTAATTTATATTTTCTGATCGTAGATTACTGGTTTTAGAGAGAGTTAGCACATGTCCATATAATAATCCCCTTTGGACTTTTTAGTCAGGCTGCAGGCACCGGATTATACTAGTGTAGGAGGCAGTCTCACTTGAGCCACCTTACTTCTACAGAGGAAGACTGGCAGTTCTTGTTCTTAGCAGTTAGCACTGTCAGCCAAGAGGCATAATCGCCATTAGCTGTAAAAACACTGCTGGACAATAAACCTTGGTGGACTTCTGATGCTGCATGTGTAATATGCAGCATCAGAAGTTTTATACTGAATATTTCTGTTACTTTGGATTGAATAAATTGTTACTTAATACAACCGTAGTTCACATTCATTCACATTAAACAACTGTTATCAGCCACTACGTTTCCTAAATAGTTTTGTAAAAAGAGGTACACACTGTAAAGATTATTAATTTTGTTGGTCTTACTGAAATGTCCTATTACCAAATGTGTGGTTACCAGATCTTTAAAAATGACCATTAATTCTAATTATTTTGAATAGTTTTACCCAAATGTCCGATTACTGAAATGTCCAATTACTGAAATGTCTCATTACCAAAATGTCTGTTGCCCAACTGTCCATGGCCAAAGTATCCTTTACCAAAACTTCTGGCTACCCTCCTGACTACATCAAAGGCATTTCCTGTCTAACTGGTGGGTTAACTGCTAACTGGCTCTTTATGGACATCCTGGTGGCTTAGTTAAACAAACAGGTTGATGGCCTGAACAGATAGCTTACAATTATTGTTTGCTTAACAGGGTGTTTCTGACTGGGAAAAGATTCTGTCTGTTGCCATGTTTGGGTATCATAGTCATGGTTGTCAGAGAATGAGGGTGTACTATGTGTAGGGATGGTAAGGTGGTATTCTATCAGAAATAACACAGTATTTAAAAAATAGTTGAACATTTAAATATTTCAGGAAAGTTTCATTTTACAACTACAAATAATATATTCCTTAAGTACTCAGATGTACTCGTAAAATCTGTGTACAATGAGTACGAGTCCATGTTTTATGAATACGAGTACTTCAATAATGTACTCGAGTACTTGAGTACCGAAAAATTGTTAGTGAAACAGCATCAGTGATTTATACATTCATAATATATGACTGCTTGTGTAATTTACATTTGTTGACTTATATATTAAGCACTGCTGCATTAGAAACAACCATTCATTTGTGTTATTGTGTGAGAGGAATTATTTTATTATGTAAATTGATTATGTACGATTGTTACTCTGTTGCAAATATTGCACAAATAAATGTTGTTAGAAAAGTTAACCACATAGTAAAACAGTATTATTCAGATACATAGATCATAACATTGTGATATTTTAAATATTTGACAGAATGTATTATTTCTCAAAGTTAACTTTGAAATAAAATATAACTTTTCTGAACATAAATGGGCTTCTTTTCCACCTTAAACAGGAATAGCATCATTTGACATGGAAAATGCATTATTTGACATTGTATTTTTCTGAAACAGAATTTTTAAACAGAAAATCAGTGTACCTACGGGTATACATGCATCACGTATATTTACTGTTAATTATTGGTAATTTCAGGGATTCCACATGACTGTTATTAATTTGCCAGTGTACCATGTTATAATGCATAAAGTTAGTATCTGGCCAGATATTAATACGTTTTAAATTTATTTATATTTCAAACGGACATCTGTGTTTAATTTGGATTAAATTGGTATTGAAAACACAGTTGCATACATACGCACACAATTACTTCGCTCCTACTTTTTTAATTTGGCTCCTAAAAAATGTAGATAGGAGCCAGTTGGCCCCTAGACAAAAAAATTACTTAGAGGGCTGCTATGGGCCCGCTACCGTCGCGGGCCGAGTGTAGGCGGAGAAACTGGACAAAGGTTAATTTTGGCCCGCCACATCGGATCCCCGAGGCCGTGGGCTGTGTGTTGTCAACTTGTTTGTTCTTCTAATAGGCATGTTGTGTGATTTTGTTTCACGAATACTACATTAATTAGTTATATTTCACGTGTAGTTTCTAAACTGGTTGACGTATATTGTATTACTTACTTGACAGGCATAGCAGATTTCCGATGTCAATAAACAGTATTCCAGATATCCAGTGTTATTTGCGACCAATTCCTCGCAAGAATGCGACGTGAAATTTACTTAACAAACGGTGGCGCCACCTCACAGGTCTGCCAGGGAGTAAAGTGTAAAGCGCTTTGAGCAGTCTTGAGGAATGGATGCTGCGCTATATAAGAACTTACCTTTCTACTTATTTTTTGTTCACCCGCAGAATTGTCTATTTTTTGATAATTTTACATTGATTAGATTGGCACGACTAGAACCATTCGTTTGGAACTTGCGTAGCACACGCGTGGAAGCGTGCACACGCGCACACGCGCACACGCACACACGCACACACGCACACACGCACACACGCACACACGCACACACGCACACACGCACACACGCACACACGCACACACGCACACACGTGTTTCCAGCGCTCGGTGTTATGTATTGAGGAGTTTGCATGTTTAAGATACAGATTACGATTAGTAATCAACTACACGGGTTGGCGATATACCAGAATGCCTCTGGTGTGCATTGCAGAAACGTTACAAAACACGGACGGACATTTACAGCTAGTAACGTCTACTGGGTGGATAATCACAAATTCAACTTAACAACAGGTTTGATAGCTCGTGATGAACGCTTAATAGCAGCTGGCGACTGAATGACAGTCGGTGTTGGTGACCCTAACACGTTAGGTGCCTTAGCATTGGGTGCTTTTTCTGTTTGTGCTCCATGACCTACTGGATCGACCGGATCGACTGGATCGACCACCACAGGCTCTGTCTCGAATATCACGACAATGGGAGGTGCAGTCGCGACATCGCTCTAACCTTCAGTTGTAGCTGGGTGGTCATCATTCGCGACCATGTGGTCCACATGAACGGATCGCCCCCTGTTTCCTGGCAGTCTGACCAAATATTGTTAGTGGCCCTAAAACTCTGACCACCGTTCCAGTGTCCACTTCTCCATTCCTCATGTCATGTTTCTGACTCTCACTCTCTAGTAGACGTCGAACTTGCGAAGGCGTGAATGAGCTCCAACATGCTGTTGTTTCTGCTTTAATTGCCGATCTTGCAGTACTGCTTCGAAACTGAGTTTCGACATCGCAAGTCTGGTGCGTGGCGCTCGGGTTCAGGAACAACTCTAACGGCGTTTTATTGTAAGTGAATGCGGTGTGTTTCGGTATGTCCGACAGACGTTGCTGCAATGGTAGCTGGCTATTCGATTTTGCAAGCATCTTCTTGAATGTCTGGACATTCCTCTCCGCGAGGCCGTTCGTCGCCGGATGGTAATTTGGACACAGTATATGCTTGACGCCATTCAACCTCAAGAAACGACAAAATTCCTCGCAAGCGAACCGAGGTCTGTTGACTCGCGTAGTAACCCAAATGCTGCGAACATACTTCTCAGTTGCACTATCGTCTTGCTTGCAGTAGTGGGAGACACTGAGACCATGCACTTCCAGCCACTTTGAATTACTATCCACCCCGACAAGGAAGTTCTGTCCGTCTTTTTCTGCAAAATACACATGGATACGTTCTCATGTTCCCCATAGCCCAAGGCCATGGCACCAGTGGTGCTATACCTTCGGCGTACTCGCTACATGGCTGCATTCCCGACAGTTTGGGACACAGTCCTCGATATCCGCCTCAAGGCCAGGCCACCAGACGAAGCTTCTAGCGATCGACTTCATTCTGACCATGCCCCGATGTATCACACGCAGTTCTCGTAGTGTATGTTATCTGAACACTGCTGGAATGTCTAATCTTCTCCCCATAATTTTTATTAATTCAAGACTGACAAACAATTATTTCTGGCTAAGGGCCTGTGTCTCACAAACAGTGGGATGGTGAGCTGCCTCCTCATCATCTTCAGGATCCTCTAGTCTCGGTCTGGGCGTCCTGCTTGTGTTGTTGTTCCTGGCTTGTCACAACCCCGGCGCAGGCTGCAACAGAGAGAACAACTGTCCATGGCACCAGGGACTGTTTCACTACGGTAAAGAACTCATCGGGAAAATCCATCACTAAACGGAATACTTGTTACATTTAAGAAGCTTTTCAAAATGCTCAGTATCGAGGCCAACCTCAACGATCGTGTTAACGCAGCATTTCACAAACTTCTGTAACGGATACATTTGAAAGCACCATTAACACGTTTTTTTAAAGAACGAAACATTCCCTCTGCCGTTTTAATCTTAAGTGCCAGTTTTAAGTAAACAGTTTACAGCAAAACATGTACACACGCACGGACAGGCTTACATAGGCACGTACATGCACGCACAGGCACGCATCACGCAGACACGCGCAGAAATTTATCGATTGCCCAGGCCGGTGTGTTACCGATTCTTCGTGAATAGCTCGTTTGATGGCTTGTGTCTGTAAACAAAACGGAGAAGGGGGGGTCACAGTCTGTTGTAATTCATCGATATACATAATTATTTGTAATGTTCCAAATGCTAACAATGTCGTTTTCCTGCGGTACGTGCATAGTTGCCTATATAATAATAATACACCAACTGAACCCATGCCCCATTGGATATGCGATCATTTCACATATTTAGGAGTTAGTAATAATTAAGCGATATTTCTCATAAAGTTGATATTTATAATTCTAGTACATTTGTTTTCTATGTGATCATCTTCTCCACTTATCTGACTACGTTTGTACTAAAATTTAGCGTATTCCTAATAACATCACTGTATCTACGGGGTGTCTCAGAACACCACCCGATTTTTGACTCGCTAAAAACGTGCGAAGGTACGAGACATTGCAGTGGCACGGCGAACGATCCCTTCCTTCCCCGTGTAGTTCCACTCGAATTTGTTTTGTTAGATCTTGTTCTCAATCGAAGTTGATGTTTGTATGGACCGAGCGTGGTGAGACATGTCTTTCTCTGTTATGCCTCTTTCGTTTTGTTGATTGATCTCCTTTCAGTATAGGTGATACACTCTCTACGAGGTTTGTTATCATGGTTTAGTGATACAGCTGTACATGCAACTTAACAATATATTGATACATTACACTACTTGATAATATATGACGTATCCATAAAGTTCATATTTATATAATATAAAAGTAAATTATTAATATTTTTGTTTTGCTTACGAGTTGTAGTATTATTCTTACTATTATATAACTAGGTAATATCTAGTAGTAGGCATCCTGCAGTCTCGTAAGACTATGGATCTGTGCCCTGGTGTCGAAGATCAGTTGTTGGCTGCGTCTGTTGTGGCTGTAGAGGCCAATTCTTGAGTGGCAGTCTTTATTGCATATGCTGCACTTGAAGGTGCTCTCGGCTCTGTTCTCAGCCTGGGTGTTGTTTTTTTCTGCGGTTGCGTTTTTCTTCTGCTAGCATGCGGAGAGTATCCTCTCCTCTTTTGAGACCCCTGTGTAGTTTCTGCCTCCATGTGGATCGATCTCCAGCAAGATTTTCCCAGTTGTCAACATATATGTCTAGTGCCTTCAAGTCTCGCATGCATACGTCCTTGAAGCGCAGATGGGGACGTCATGCAGCTTTCTTACCAGTGGCCAGCTCACCGTAGAGGATGTCTTTTGGAAGTCTCCCATCTTCTATCCGATGAACATGGCCGAGCCAGCGGGGAAGGAGTTGGCTGAGCATGGTCACCAAGCTTATTGACTTGGCACGTGAGAGAACCTCTGTTTTGGGGACTCGGTCCTTC
This sequence comes from Escarpia spicata, assembly GCA_963995525.1. Classification (NCBI taxonomy): domain Eukaryota; kingdom Metazoa; phylum Annelida; class Polychaeta; order Sabellida; family Siboglinidae; genus Escarpia; species Escarpia spicata. The sequence goes on along the minus strand of OZ023214.1, from coordinate 11,382,839 downwards.
CAGGAGATCCCAAGGATGCGCCGTAAGCAGCGAATGTGAAATGAGTTCAGTCGATTCTCCTGAGTGGAGTACAACGACTCACTACCGTACAGAAGTGTACTCAGAAGGCAAGCGTTGTACACTGTCACCTTTGTATGCTTTGTCAGCATTTTTTTATTCCACACTCTCCTTGCAAGCCGGGCAAGTGTTGAGGCCGCTCGCCCAATCCTTCTGCTGATTTCTGCTTTTAAGGAGAGGTTGTCAGCAACGGTGGACCCGAGGTAGGTGAAGAGGTGGACGACCTCTAGCTCATACTTGTTTATGGTGATGTCTGGCGGAGTGATCACATCCTGCCTCATGATGTTAGTCTTTCTCAAGCTGACTGTCAGTCCGAAATCCATGCATGCGTTTGCAAAGCGGTTCATGAGGTTTTGTAGCTCGTCCTCAGTATGCGTGATGACTACTGCATTGTCCGCAAACGGAAAGTCTCTGACGTGGGCCAGGCGTATCTTGGTCTTCGCCTTTAGGCGAGACAAGTTGAATAATTTTCCGTCAGATCTCGTGTGCATGTACACTCCCTCTGTCGAAGAACCAAAGGCGTGCTTCAACATAAGGGCAAAGAATATCCCAAAGACGGTTGGGACGAGGACGCATCCCTGTTTGACGCCACTGTTAACGTTAACAGTCTCAGAAGTAGAACCGTCATACAGGATTGTACCTCTCATATAATCGTTGAATGAATTGATTACGCTGCAGAGTTTTGGGGGGCATCCTATCTTCGGTAGGATCTTGAACAGATCATCCCTGCTCACAAGGTCGAAGGCTTTGGTAAGATCGATGAAAGCAATGTACAGCGACTTCTTCTGTTCCCTGCATTTCTCATATAACTGTCGAAGCGAAAAGATCATGTCACTAGTTGATCTATTTGCTATGAAGCCACACTGAAATTCTGGGTATAATCTGTCAGCGAGTATGTGTAGTCTGTTCAGGATGACACGATCAAACAACTTGCCAACTAAGCCCAGGAGTGAGATGCCTCTGTAATAGTTACAATAACTCATGTCTCCTTTGTTTTTGTATAGCGTGACGATGTTGGCGTCCCTCTTGTCTTGCGGCATGGCCCATTCACGCTAGCACTAACAAAGAAGTACGTGTAGGGGTTTGAGTAGGATGCTCTTGCCGCACTTGATGATTTCGGGTGGAATTCCATCGCCTTTAGGTGCTTTTCTACTGGAGAGGTTGTCAATAGCCTTGCTGAATTCGTCGATGGTTGGTTCCTCGTCCAGCTGCATTAGAATGGGTAGACATTCTATACCACCCATGGCTGAGTTGGTGACAACATTCTCTCAGTACCCTACCCACCTCTCCATTAGCTTTTTCCTGTCATGGATCTGCTCTGAGTATGGCCTACGGCTTTCTTTATGCCGCCATACGTGGCCCCAGTGTTGCCTGTATCAGCTGACCCTTGGATGTCATTGCATATCTGGTGCCAGTATTCGTTCGCACAGCGCCCAGCAGTCTGCTGGACTTTGCTTCTGACTGTTCGGAGTACCTGGAGGGTTGCTTGGCTGGGTGAGCGCTTGTGTTATTCAAGGGCTGCGCGCTTGGCCTCGATAACTGGAGTCATGACACTGCAGTTAACCACGAACCAATCATTTGTCTTCCTTGACTTCTTCTTTCCAAAGACTGCTGATGACAGTGCTTTGATCGGGGGTGTCTCCAAGATGTATTGTGTTGGGGCTTCGTCTGAAAGAACGAGTTGGTGATGAAGAGGTCGAAGTAGGAGCACAACTAAAGAAGTCGCTGTCCATACTAATTTATCTTGCCGACTCCGTGATGTACCAGCAGGCTGGCCAGGCGACATGATCGGCTCCCAACCTTGCGTTGAAGTCACCCAACAACAGCAGGTGTTCCTGTGGCGGTATCTTGCTGATGATGAATTCCAGGTTTCCATAAAACTCATCTTTGGCTTCTGATGTTGAGTACATGGTTAGCGCATACACACTGCTTATGTTGATAGGGCCATCAGACGTTTGAAGACGGAGCGAGGGGAGTATTTCAGATCCGTTTCCGTCAGGCTCTATCATCCCTAGCAGTTTGTTCTTGACTGCAAAGCCTACGCCGTGCTCTCTTGTATCGTCGAGTCCCTTGCCTTGCCAATAGAACGTGTGGTCCTTTTCCCTCAAAGACCCTGATTCGGCCAGGCGTGTTACTTGGAGTGTGGCGATGTCGACATCAAACCTTTTGAGCTCGTTGTTAATGACTGCAGTCTTTCGGGCGTCACTGGTGTCATGGAGGTCCTGTGAGATGCCTGTCGTCATGGTACGAATGTTCCAGCATCCCAACTTCATAGACGATTTCCTTTTCCGGTTCCGGTCAGTTTTCCTTTTCATTGTCTGTTTTGTAGTCTGTCTTGTGTTGCTTGGTGCAGGGTTTTCAGTCCACTCTTCAGGCTACAAAACCCTAAGCCCCGCGCAACCAGTGAGGCAGGTGAACTGTGGCGAGACAACACCTTGCTGGCTTGGAGCTGCCCATCTTGAGGCGGGCGGTAGCTATCCAGTGAGATCTGTAGATCTCTCCCACCGTCGGAAGCAACCCCTGGCGCCACACTCCACGCCAATCGAGCAGGAGGCTTATAACCGGTAAACTGTTGCTTCCCGTGTTTTATCTACACCGTGAGGTGAAGCTGGAGTGTCCTCTCCAAGGCACAAGTCTGGGCAAGTTGATATGGAGGGCCAGTTTTTGCCCATGCAGCAAATCCCCCTCTCCACGTCACTGGTGTATCCAAAGGAACAGCCAGAGCTGATACAGTTTGGCACCAGTGCCGTCGCAGGAGCTACCAAAAGGAAGTTGAACACATCATCGGACTGCCTTCGGATCTCCCACTCCGGATTTGTTGTCAGGATTGTCTAACTTAGCCTTTCCCATGCATGTGAAGGTATAGCCGCAAGGCAGCGAAGGTTTGGAACAAGAGTTTACCTTCTCCTAGACATGCGACCTGTCAAGGTTAACGAGCCCCATCTGCCCGAAGCGTCTGATTTTAACTTTTAAGGCGCCAGATATCCGCCTCTGCCCCTTCTTCTGTCAGTAAAGAACAATTCCGTCATGTGAAGGCCAGGAGCTGGACTGGGCTGTTAGAGGCTTTACGAGACGCACACCGTTGAGGCACTTAATTGTTAGTGAGAGCTTATCCTCACACTCATCCCGCTTAATAGTCTTGGAATCAGTAATACGTAATTACTCTATATATGTAAACTAATGTAATACCATAATACATTACAAATAGAGGTGTGCGTATTGTACCAAGGAACCATAGCGAACCCCTGTTAGCATAGCGGACAACTTAGTACTGCATTTATGACCCTATTGGCCAGCCATAATACGCCGTGTGGCGTCGTTGATGTGGTACGTGTATGGCAGACCGATAGGGCCATACACGCGGTACTAAGTATATATTATCGTAGGCGCGGAAACAGGGGGAAGGAGCAGCTGCCCCACCTGGAATGTCCCACCCCGAGTCAATATGAGCCTAAATGTGGGTTTTTGGCGAGATTCAAGGGATGCAATTGGAGGTTTGTGGTGAGCTTCGATAATGTTGAACGTCGCCATATAAAATATTCAACATTCAATCTAACCCCCCCTTCTTCTGATGTCATCAGTCGAGAGCTGAGACAGCGGAGAAGCTGAAATTACGGCAGTGCAGCGGCGAAAACATTCCAACAGCACTCCCTCCCCGTCTTCCGATGTAATGATCCGACAGCGGAGCGGAGTGGTGCTGAAGCTCCGCTCCTCTAATATTAATTTCGTTCCCGCGCCAGTGCATATTATTACTGTATTAATTAATTACGATACACTAAAACTGAATCACCTGCTAACATCCTGCACAATGCACATTATCGGCCTGCCATATTATGGCGTATATTATCATAGGCGCGGAAGAAGCAGCGACTAGAATTACCACTGACTCCACGACAGTGCACGTCAACGACACGCAGTGAGTGTTTGGTTACCGGAGAACGATAGCTGTCGACACAGCAAACGCCGGTGAAAACTCCTGCATGAATTGGCAAGCGGCTAATGTAGACAAGGAATGGCGGCGCTTCAAACAGCACTGCGAGTTTACGATCAATGGCCCGCTTGCAACGAAACCTGAAGGTCAGAAGGTAAAATACCTCATGACGTACATCGCCGTCAAAGGACGCGAGATATACGAGACCTTTACTTGGATGCCAGTGACGGGTGACGATCCGGCAGAAAACGCCACTCTGCAAGGCGTGTACAACAAATATGCGTAGTATATCGCACCGATGACAAACCAAATCCGCGCAACTGTCACTTTCAACCGACGTAAACAAGATCCAGGTGAAAAGTTTGACAACTTTGTCACGGATCTCCGAATTCTTGTGAAAGACTGTGGCTATGCTGAAGACGACCGCATGCTCAGAGATGCAATTATTCTGAGATCATCGCAAGCCGCGGTCTGCGTGAAATGTCTAGAGAAAGGATACAAACTGATTCTAAACATGGCCATGAATATTGGCCAGAACTACGAGACGTCCCAGGAAATTATGCGCGCAATAAACGTCGATGAAGACCCCACAATTCATGCCGTGAACATTGAAGGTCGGGGATAACCGAGGATACCTGGACGTTCGAGGAACTGATCGCAGTCCAGATTCCGCAAAGACCATGCTAAACAGAAAGCGCGATACCAGGCTCAACGGAAATGTCAGAAATGCGGGTACAACATATCGCACGAACGTTGCCCCGCTAAGGACAGCAAGTGCCACTACTGTCATAAGACGGGACATTTTGCGTCGATATGCCACAACAAGGCGAGCGCCCACATAGTTGAGGACGTGTGGCTTTGAGCAATCAGATGATGACGGCGACGCACATCTGATCAATACCATCACCGATACAGACGGCGACTGGTGGGAAAGCACAGGTGTAAACGGAACACACATCCAAATGCAGATAGTCACCGGCGCTACGAAATCTCTGATGCCGTACAACGTCTACATAGATATGCACTGCAATCACCCAATCATAAAGACCGCTTGCAAGTTCAAATGGTACACTCGTCACCCAATTAAGGTAGAAGGTTGTGTCACACTCCCAACTCGGTACACAACAATTGCGTTAAGGTACAGTACTACATCGTACATATATACCAGAAACCATTGTTATCAGAGCATTTCTGTCGAAATTAATCCCAAACATGAGTACAGTGGACGCTCCACTTCGGGATGAAACGAGACGTCGATTTTTACTGAGGCAAACCACAACAGAGAAGCTTCGAAGAGCTGAAGTTACTTTGTTGCAGTGCGCCTGTGTTGGCGTATTACGATGTGACAAAAGATTTCACAATACAGTGTGATGCGAGTAGCAACGGACTAGGAGGAGTCCTCCTACAAGACGGTCGTCCAGTAGCCTACACAGCGAGAGCGCTCACACCAACCCAACAGAGATGAGGTATGCTCAACTGGAAAAGGAAATGTTAGCTATCGTGCATAGCTACAAGAAATACCATTGCCACATCTTTGGAAAAAAACTATAACGGTTGAGAGCAATCACAAACCACTTCAGGCTATATGCGCAAAGCCACTGCTACCAGCGCCCATGAGGTTACAAGCAATGTTGCTAAGACTGCAACAGTACGGCATGAACGTGACGTACAAGTCAACTAAGGAAATCCCTATGGGAGATGCACTGAGTCGTGCCCACCTGCCCGATGCAGTACCTGATATTGAGCCTGTCATGGTCAACATGATCAACTTCATCGCCGTAATACACGATACAAGCAGTTCCAGGAATGCACAACCAATTACATGAACGAACTACACGCTATGATCATCAAGGGCTGGCCAGATACATAGCAGGAAACACCGCACACAATCAGAATGTACTGGACAATATGTGACGAACTCTCCGCATCTGACGGTGTAGTGTACAAAGGTATGATAATCGTGGTGCCGCCATGCATGAGGCCAAACATGCTTGCACAAATACATGAGTCGCGCATGGGCATAACGGAATGCAAGCAACGAGCACGGGAAGCATTATACTCGCCAGGGATGACGCAACAAATCGAAAATCTCGTGAGTGATTGCGCTGCATGTAATACGAACTAGAATAAGCAACGAACCGAAACGCTCAGGCTAACGAAAACACCCGATCTGCCTTGGATTGAGGTAGCTGCGGACATTTTCGAGTGGGAACGAAATAACTAGTTGGTCACTGTGGATTACTATTCTAAGTACATGGATGTCGACAAACTCGAGAATTTGAGCAGCGCAACAACGCTTGATGCCCTCAAGTCACAAATGAGTCGACACGGTATTGCAGACAAATTGAGATGTGACAATGCGACTCAGTTCTCGTCTCGCGAATATGCGCTATTCTGCAAAGACTGCCAGATCGAACATTGCACGTCATCGCCTGCCTTCTCACAGTCGAACGGTGAGGCAGAAAGAGCGGTACAGATTGTGAAACGACTTTGGCGAAAGTGTACAGTCAAACACTTGGCCTTGCTAGATTACCGCATTACGCCGCTAGAAAGCTGTAATGTGTCACCAGCCTAGCTGTGCATGAGTCGCAGGCTAGAAACAAATTGCCGATCGCCAGAGAGCTTCTAAAGCTAACTGCCTACGACGTGACAAAAGTAAGACGTACACAGCCTGAACCGGGACAAAGAGAACCAGCGTTACTATCACGACCGGAAAGTCGACGGGGATCTCCCTGTACATCTGCCAGGAAATCCAATGAGGTTGGCTCCATTTCCGAGCTCCAAGAAATAGCTACATGCCAAAGTTGTAAGCCAACATCAAGCTCCTCGATCGCATGTCGTTGAATGGAACGGGAAAAAGCACAGACGCAACAGAAGACACCTGCCACTGTCAACGTTCGGAGCGGAACGGGTATACCCCAGAGTCAGGCCAGAAATATGCCGTGAGCGAGCCTGATCAACAAATGCTAATCTGGGAGTTACTCAAACAGCAGCAGCCCTGAAGAATCACAAGCCGCGTCTAGCGTTCGCAGTGCGCCCGTTACTTACCCGTCGCCCCCCACCGGAATTGTGACCCGTAGTGGTTGTGTGAGCAAGCCAACAAGACGCATGGACTTGTGAACTATGGCCAGATTAACCGAAGGGCAAACGTCGTGACTGAGACGTTCCAGTCCCACCAGGATAGAATAATCCCTGAGTGACCCGTAGTTGTTTAGTTCAAGACGGCAGATAGTCTACCCTACAGTCTATTTAACTTTAGATGTGTTTTAGTAGTAGTTCGCGCACGAAGAGTTGTTCGCAAGAAGAAGTTGAACTTTACATCTTAGTTTCGAGGAAGCGCATAATACTAAAGACACTGATTGTTTAATAATTTCAGTAATTTGAGCTTTAATTAGAAGTGTGAATAATTGACAGAAAATGGAAGCAGACGAGACGTGGACCTTTATAAATACGTACTTACTTGGTAAATTGTACAATTGCATAAGTACACGTTCACATTTATTAACTATTTATGAATTGAAAGATCATACATTTTGTTTTAGCAGTACAGTTAACATGTCTTTGAAAGAAAGGGAGGTGTAGTGTTCAGGCTTGCTCTAACTGCGCATGCACGCGAATAGCGGCAAGCCGTCAATAAACGTATAGAGTTACCACACTCTCGTTACATAGTCGAGTCACGATATGTTACAATCACGCCACATTGTGTGTGTTCGGCTTATGTCAGCGAACTGAGAATTAACCAACTAATGACCACTTAGGCCAATGGTGCCATTTCCAGTGAAAACGGTGCGGTTATTCACTTCTAGCTGTTTGTTCCTGGCGGTAACTCAATTACAGCTGTTGATTTGTTGAATGCGGCAATATTGTCAGACACCCGGTCCAATACACAAGTGTATCTATTACAGCGGGGCCAGCAGGCACGAATAAACAGTCAGTGCAAAGGTGGCTCACTTCAAGACGTACGTGACATCACAATTTCAATTTGCCAACACCAATTACGAGAACCAGTGAGCAATGTCTGGTTTGTTATAATAGCGTACTATCGACGTATAAGGGCCTACTATCTCACTTCACTCATGTCGGTCACTCGGGTCGAACTCTCTTTCCAAACTCTAGTCTTCTTCATGTCCCCACGCTGTCCTGTGTTGTTCTTCCATGTGTTTGCTGCAACGGGATGGTCTTGGATGCAATCATTATTTAATATTTATGTCTACAACAGTGTCCAGCAAATCTCACCCTTATTTCTTGGATCTTCTGAGTAATTCCGTTTGTATCTTTATACAAGTGACACGTGTTTTCCCCGTTAATGTTGAATATGGCTTGCAACATACTTGTAAAACACCCATCTAGTTGTGTTCTGGGTGTCTTTGTTAGTGTCCAAGAATCGCATCCGTGCAGCAGCAGAGACTCCACCGTTACAATGAACCGCTGTTGCTTGATCTTGCATGAAAGTATAGGCCTAGATTTCAAAACAAGTGTTCTTAGTTCGTTTTCATGTTATTGCCTTCCTGATCTGGATATATTTAGTTGCAAAGATGGCTCAAGTGCCCGACGTACTTAATATATTTGACCTTCTCCTAATACTATCGTACTATGCAATACTATCATGTGCAATTTAAAATCCTGATGCACACATATAAATCCCTACATGGATAGGTTCCATGATGTATATCGGACGTGCTGAATGTGTACAAATCAAGAAGAACGCAGCGATCCATAGATTCAGTGACATTTGAAGTTCCAAGGGCAGAACAGTTACTTGCGGAGACTGAAAATGTCAGTGTTCAGCAGCCAAGTTGTGGAATACGCTACTGGCTCACATTCGTGAAACAAAAACATTGAACACTCTCAAGAGGCTGCTAAAACACATTTGTTCGTGGCCCATTTTTGTGCTTAACTATTTCTAGTCAGTTTTTATTACATTTTAAAACAGTATATATATATATTCATCTTATTATATCCAACCTTCTGAGAATGTTTTTATTTTTATCATGCTATCTTTGTTATGCTTTGTTTTTACTGTCCATGATTATTCTATTGATTGTGTACAGCGCTTTTGAGCAGGCTTTTATGTATGAAAAGAGCGCTATATCAATTCGGTATAATAATTGTTCCTCCTCTGGTCACAATGTCAATGTTTTCGGGGAGGCTGTATGCCATTAATTCAGGGAATAGAAGGGGTCTTGTGCGTGTGTGCGTGCGTGCGTGTGTGTGTGCGTGTATGCGTGCGTGCGTGTGTGAGCGCGGGTGTGCGTTTGTGTGTTTGTGTGTGGGTGTTTGACAAAGTTGATGCGCAAAGATTATGCATGGAGAGCCTAGATCTATAACAACAACTATGATTGTTTGTAGGCGTCTGTGTCGTGCTGGAATGAACTTTCTTACGTTTCATCCCAGTTCAGCAGATCTGAGACGGCTGTCCGTGGACTGCTAGTAGCAGTGGTGTCATCTGTTCTAACTACAAGCATTTGATTCTAGTCTTGATTAAGCAAGCCCCGTGATGACGTGATCTGCCAAGAAAATCGATGCTTGCCAAGAAAATCGATGCTTTCGCCATGAACAGCCTCCGACGCCTCGCCAACATAAAGTGGGTCAATATCAGCAATAACACGATCATGGAATGTGCCGGTCAGAAGCATGCATCAATACTCATCACCCAGCGACGCCTTCGATGGTTCGGCCACCTGCAATGTATGGCACCAAACTACCCTGCCGCTCTATTATACCAATTCCACACACAACACACCGGCTGGAAACGGCGCCGTGGGCGTCCTCGCCGTCGAGGGATCGACTGTGTTAAGCACGATTTGGATGACCTGGGCCTCACGCTTGAGACGGCCGAGCAGCTGGCCGTTGACCGCCTCACCTGGAAGGCGATGATAAAGGATGTGGTATGACCTGTACGCCTGGATATCCGGCAAGAACCCTAAGTCAAGTAAGTCAAGTGATGTGGCGCCACTATTTGTCGCACAAAGAACAAAACTGCATCCAGAGACGTCTTGATGTTGCAGTGAAGGAGGTGGAGTTGGTAGGTGTATAATTGGAAGTGTTTTGTGAGCCTCAATGAGTTCTTTGCGAACTTCATGGGGATATAATCAGACATTTCTGTGAGTCTGATGGCTTAACTTCAGGTGCAGTTGAGGGTTTCTCGATATGAGCCGAATCAAATGCTGTAGTCGCAGAAATTGTGTTGTTGCTGCACCGTCTAACTTCAGCTTCTCCACTGCCTCTGCTCGACTGGTGACATCGGAAGACTGGGGGGTGAAGGGGAGTATGGGGGGGATGCTGTTGAAAATGTTTCGTCACTGCGCAGCCGCAATTTCACCGTCTTCTCGCTGTCTCTTGTGCTGCCTCGTATCTCGTCTCAACAGATGAAATGGGAAGACGGGCGGGGGAGGTCTGTTAAAATCTGTTTGCTGCTGTGTCATGTCGCTGTATCTTCACTTCAACTTTTCTTCAGTTTCTCCGCTTGCTTAACTGACACAACTGTGACGTCAGAAGATGGGGGTTGTTATTGACATTTTTTTACCGCCGCGTCCGCATAACTTCAGGTTATTTAACAAGATTGCCACGCAGATAATTAACTCTAGATGGCAGGTGGACAAGGAAGCCTTTTGGCTTATCGGGAGTTCAAACTTTTTTTTATCTACAAGTATCCCGCCCTTCTGAGGTATGTGTCGATTTTATTTTTACATATTCATGGCATAACACGGTGTTCAGGTGTTGTGCTTGGCAGTAGATTCCACCACAGCTGTTTTATTGTTACAAGTTTGACGTATTTCAATTCAAGGAACGTTTTTCATATTTCTCAGGTGCGTGTATAGAGGTACAGACATTACTTCGGACGTTTACATTTTACTTGAAAATGATTACTGCTGCCGGACTGTTATGGTTTGTAATCGACATTCATCTACACTTGCCTTGAGATCCAGATGCAAACTTGTCAAGCAGGACGCTGTGGTCTATTCTTGGATAACACCAGACCACGAACAACTTTTGTGCAACCGCCGATGATACGCAGTGACTTCAACATGCGTGTGTATCAACAATGGCATGAGTGGTGCGTTGTTCTAGGACACAGTTGTTGTCAACAGCCGCCAATGCAACCAGGTGTACCAGATCTCCGGTGACCTGCTATGTGAATCTTCTACTTCACCAACTGTGCATCTTCAAGCGTTCGTCTACGAGACGTAAACACCGTGGCGGTCGTAAAGTCGCAAAACAGATCACTACGCAAGAGTACCGGCGTTACCACAACCAAGCCGAAATGTAATACTTTAATAACTGTACCATTGTATAAGCAGGTACAGCGCGATCAAGGCGTACGAGTATGCTACGTTTACGCACAATCGTGTCGGGAAAAAAACACTCGCCATTGCGGATTATATACTTGAAAACCATCACGATATGATGGCGATATGTGAAACGTGGTTAAAGCCTTCGAGCGACGCCAGTGTGAGTACAGACAATGTACCAAATGGATATTCCATCAAGCACCCGTCTCGCCCTACCAACAAAGGGGGCGGTGTCACTATTATCTATAAATCCGAAATCGTCTTACACAAACAGGTACTAATGCGTTTCGATCGTTTGAACACATCGAGTGCAGGCTGAAAACACATACGTCATCCATCAGAATCGTTGTTATTTACCGCCCGCCGTCATCAATGAAAAATGGCTTACCAACAACTGTGTTTTTTAAAGAATGGGACCGTTTCATCAACCAGCATGCCATAAAACCTATGATTATCATGGGAGATTTGAATTTTCATATTGACAACGCTGCAAATGTTGATGCACGATGACTGGTCAATTCTGTGAATGCTACAGGAATGGTGTTGCATGTTCGCGGGCCAACCCACAGGAAAGGACACACTTTGGATGTACTCATGACCCGCAGCACGGACGAACACCTTGTTCGAAATGTTATCGTTACGGATATGGGCCTTTCTGACTACTTTGCGATGAGTTTCAACATAGACATTGTTCAACATCGCACTGGTTTGATAAAAAAAAACGCACCATTGATGCAATGTCTTTTCGACAAGACATTCCACTGTTCCGTTCGGATGATCTTGACTTGCTGAACGTAGAAGAACTGGTTGAACAATACGATCATATGCTGGTCAACTTCAACGGAAAGGAGATTGAGAGGAGAGAAGGTGATTGGAGGGGAAGAAATTGGAAAATCGACAACAGAAAACGTGACATGCGTGAAGGTGACAGGGAAGAAAGTGACTGTAGAGAAGGAGGGAGGGAAGATGGAACGGGAGAGGAGAGAGAAAAATGAGACAAAAGAAAGAAGAAGGGACGAAAGGAAGTGAGAGCAAATGTGATAGAAGAGAAGTCGATAAAAGGGACGCTGACAGGAGGAAAGGTGACAAGAGAAAAAGCGACAGGAAAGAATGGATCGGAAGAGAATGTGACAGGAGAGAAGACGGCAGGGGGAAAAGACAACAACCATTGTGGTATTGGGACATGGCAAGGGGGGGGGTCTATACTGGTACATGTAGGAACAAATAATGCAGACAGGGAGGGAACAACTGCGATAGTACAGAAGTATAGACAGTTAGTGAGGAAGCTAAAGAAGACGAGAGTCGAACAGGTTATTTTGTCAGGAATTTTGCCAGTAATGGGAGGAAGGGGGGCAACGTATAGAAACTGCAAGAGGATGGCGATCAATGCACTAGCTGAGCAGATGTGTGAAGAAGAGGGGGTGGGATTCACATATTGATGGGGATACTTTGTTGGGAGGGAAGATATGTACATGAGAGATGGCCTCCATCTTAGTGGAAAGGGAGCAGCAGTTTTCTCAGAGAATCTGCTGCAATCTGTTGACAGTGGGACAGGTTGCATCTATTTAAACTAGATTCGCAGGGGGGACTCACAGAAAAGCCTGAAAATGGAGGCATAGATAAAGACAGCACAAATAAATCAACAAATAACAGTCTGGAAAACTCTTCTGAAGCTGGATATAAATGTGTTTGTTTAAATGCAAGGAGTATAGTAAACAAAAGAAATGAACTAAACATTATGGTAGAAGATATTGACCCTCATATGATAGGTATAACCGAATCCTGGACCACCACCGATATATCAGATGCTGAATTTGGACTGACAGGATGTGTAATGTTTAGACAAGATAGAATAGGAAGAAAGGGAGGTGGAGTTATTTTATATATTAAAGAATCTATTCAGGCTTATGAAATAAAATTAGAAAGAGAAACAGATTGCGAAGAAGATGTTTGGTGTAACACAGTTACAGGAAACTCAACGTTAACAGTTGGGTTAGTTTATCGAAGTCCAAACATAAACATAGAAGAGAATGAAAAAATACAAAACGCTATAAGGGAAGTAAGCAAACGGGACTGTATTATTATGGGGGATTTTAACCATGGGCATATACAATGGAAATCTCTACAGAGTATGGGGAGAGAGGACCACAAGTTTTTAGTTTTAGTTAAAGATACATTCCTTTCTCAACATGTGCTAGAACCAACCAGGGGTGAGAATGTGTTAGACATAGTTTTGTCCTCACAGAATGAATTAGTTGACAATGTCAAGATATGTGAGCCACTGGGGAGTAGCGATCACAACCAGATACATTTTACCATCAAAGTAAAATCAGAAAGGAATAGCAAAAAGCAGTATAGGAGAAATTTCCACAAAGGAAGGTATAAGGACATGAGGAAATATTTTGCAAAGATAGACTGGAATAAGAGACTGAAAAATAAGACGGCAACAGAATGCTGGAATATATTAAAGAGTGAAATTAAGTGCATAATCGATAAATTTGTACCCTTCAAAAAACAAGGAAAACGGTCCAAAAAGAAACACTTATCGAAAGAAGCCATTAGAAAAATTAAGTATAAACAAATGATGTGGAAGTCATATAGATGTACTGGAAATGATGAAGACTACAACAATTATAAAGAAGCACTTAGCCAAGCTACAGCTGAAATTACAAATTCAAAGAGAAGCTATGAACAACAATTAGCTAGTAATATAAAACATGACAGCAAGAGTTTTTATGCGTAAGTTCGAAGCAAACAGAAAGTTCAAGATAAGGTCGGTCCTCTAGAAGATAGTGCTGGAAATATAATATCCGAGGGATTCATAATGGCAGAAGACCTGAATGAGTACTTTAGTTCAGTGTTTACCAGGGAAGATATTAGTTCACTGCCAATACCAGAGGCTAAGTTCAAGGGGGCAGATTCAGACTATTTAGAACAATTAATTGTAACCCCGGAAATGGTAGCTAAGAAAATAAGGGCTATGAAGGAGAATAAATCACCTGGAGTGGATGGTATTCCACCCAAACTACTATTGGAAATTGTAGAACAAATTAGCATACCACTTGCAACAGTTTTCAACTTGTCATTAGAAGAGGGAGTGGTTCCTTTAGAATGGAAAGAAGCAAACATTATACCGTTATTCCAAAAAGGTTCGAGAAACAAGTCAGAGAACTATAGACCAGTGAGTTTAACATCAGTGATTTGTAAATTATTACAAAGACTAATTAAAGATCACATGGTGGATTTTCTTGTTAAACAAAACTTGATAAACCCATCTCTACATGTTTTTTTTAAAGCGAGGTCATGCTTAACAAATATGTTATGTTTTTTGGAAGACATCACTAAGTGGGTAGATGAGGGATCACCAGTAGATATCGTCTATTTAGATTTTCAAAAAGCTTTTGACAAAGTACCACATCAAAGATTACTGCTTAATCTAAAGGCCCATGGCATAGGAAATGGTATAATAAACTGGATAGAACAATGGCTGATTGACAGTAGACAACGTGTAGTAGTTGATGGGGAGGCTTCAAACTGGAAATCGGTATTGAGTGGGGTACCACAGGGATCAGTATTAGGTCCTATATTATTCTTAATATACATCAACGATTTGGATGATGAAATAACAAGCAAGGTGTTGAAATTTGCGGATGATACAAAAGTGTTTAGAAGGATTAAAAGTGATGGAGATAGACAGCATTTACAAGATGATCTTGACAGGTTGATCAAATGGTCTGAAAAGTGGCAAATGATGTTCAATTTTGGGAAATGTAAATGCCTCCACATAGGACATGAGAACGAAGAGGTAGAATATACAATGGGGGGTACTGTACTAAGTACTACTGTAGAAGAAAAGGACTTAGGGTTAACCGTTAGTGCTGATATGAAGATTTCAGAGCAGTGCGGAATTGCAGCTTCAAAGGGAAATCAAATCCTTGGATTAATTAGGCGAAACATAACGTATAAGGAAAAAGAGCTAATAATACCGCTGTACAAAACAATAGTTAGGCCTCATTTAGAATATTGTATTCAAGCGTGGAGGCCATATCGCAGAGTGCAGAGGAGAGCAACTAAAATGATACAAAATCTTAGGGATCTTAGTTATGAAATACGCCTAAAAAAATGCGGTTTAACAACACTAGAGACCAGGAGATTGAGAGGAGATCAGATAGAAGTGTTTAAAATATTGAAGGGTTATGAAAATATTGATAAAAATACGTTTTTCTCAGTTAAGAAAGATAGAAGGACTAGAGGACATGATCTTGCATTAGCAAAGGAGCAGAGTAGATTGGATTTAAGAAAGTTTTCATTTTCACAAAGGACTGTAAATGAATGGAACAGATTACCTGCTGATTGTGTGGGTGCTAGTAGCGTGAATATGTTTTAAAATAAAATCGACACATACCTCAGACGGGCGGGATACACATAGATAAAAAGGTCGGACTCTCGACAAGCCAAGGGCTTCCTTGTCCACCTGCTACCTAGAGTTAATTCTCTGGGTGGCAATCTTGTTAAAACTTAATTGATTTGCAACCGTCCGTTGTTGCAGGCAGATAAATACAAGGCTGGTTGCATCTCGCCAATAATCAAGAAGGCTGGACTAAATCCAGAACCAATACAGAAATATCAACCTGTATCGAATCTGACATTTCTCTCTAAACTAATCGAGCGCATTGTAGCAAAACAGCTGAATGTCCAAATGCAAGAGAACAACTTGCACGACCAGTTTCAATCGGCATATCGACAAGATCACTCAATTTAAACGGCTCTGCTTAAAGTACACAACGACATTCTGTCTGCAGTAGACCGTGGCTGTGTTGTTGTTTTGGTTATGCTTGACTTGACCGCCGCTTTCGACACCATTGACCACGGCATTCTATTGAGCAGACTCACTCACAGATTCGGTGTCACAGGCGCTGCGCTTGAGTGGTTCAGATCTTACTTGTCCGGTCGGCATCAAGTCGTTCGTATTGAATGAACGTTTATTCAACAACAAATAACAACAACATAATACATGCACAGTATGGTTTGCTGCTGCAGCTGAAAGGACATAGCTGAAGTCATAGACTTATGTGTTGCTATGCCCTTCTCGAACTAAAAAAAAACTAAATAAATACAACACGATTGGAAGTGTCAAATTCTCACTCCCCAACTGCTGTGCCGTTTGGTGTACCGCAAGGCACCGTACTCGGCGGACCATTGCTGTGCATTGCATTGCCGACGACACGCAACTTTATGTTTCGTGTTGTCCTGGTGGAGATGGCCAACTGAACTCAATAGGTCGTTTGAGCTGTTGCCTAGAAGAAATTGGCGAATGGTCTCGGAACAATTTACTGAAATTAAATGATCAGAAGACGGATGTCATGGTGCTTGGTACTAAGCAAAAGCAGCCACTGCTAAAGGAGATTCGTATTTTTGACATGACTTTGACTTCGTCTTCAAGTGCGCGCAATCTGGGCGTTGTATTTGATCAATCCCTCAACATGACTAACCACATAAGTTCCATTTGCCGAACAGCATATATGCACCTCCACAACATCAGTCGTATCAGGCGACACCTCACAACATATACGACTAAACCACTAATGCACGCTTTCGTCATATCTAGATTGGACACGGGAACGCGCTACTGGCTACTGGCTACTGGCTACTGGCCTACCACGTGACCTCAGAACTCAGAATCAAATTATTTGACATATAAATACGATACTTATACAATGAATAACGTAAGTAATATGTAAGGTCGGGAGACTCCCATTAAGATACATAATATCGCCAGCACAGGAGCCATCCCATAAATATAAACAAACAACAACATTTACACATTCACAAACTCCAGCGAATCCAAAACATGGCAGCCAGAATCATTACATTCACACCACGCCGTGCTCACATATCTCCGGTTCTAAAAGAATTACACTGGCTGCCAATCAAATGCCGAATCGACTTTAAAATACACCTTTATATGTTCAAATGTTTGAACGGGACGGCGCCGCTGTATCTTGCCAACCTGTTAACCAGGCACTGTCACGGACGCACACGTTCATCTGAACAACTTTTGCTTAAAGTTCCACGAACGAACCCGGTCAGGTTAGGAGACAGGTCCTTTCGTGTGATTGGACCTCGACTATGGAATGCACTGTCCATTGCTATCAAGTGCAGCAGAACTCTGTCGGCGTTCAGAAAAACACCAAAGACGCACATGTTCAAAGCTCAATACTGTTAACATTTTTAACATTTCATTTCACTTGGGGACATTCTGTTCTACATTTTTTCTTATGTTTCTTTTTGTGCAGGTTTTATTAATATACATTGAATCGCTTGATTGAATTTTATTGTACAGCGCTTTAAGCATATTATGGATATTGCGCTCTATAAATATTATTATTATTATTATTATTACTACTAGCACCCACACAATCAGCAGATATAGGAGAGAAAACATCAATGAGATTTTATAATTCGTCTCCTCTTTCGATATCACGATGCTATTGCTGAACGCCAACAACGGACACGTATCAGTACCCCAGAATAAACCCTGAAAATCCGGACACATATGTATAGGCCTACTATTCAGAGCTCGCAACAGAAAGGTAATTGTTCATATTTTCTATTAAGATATCGACGACTCGTCGTTAGCTATGTATGCAATGAGCTAGCTTATTGAATTGCCATGCGACTCCGCGATACTCAGGACGACCTCCAAGGAGTTCGATCTGTCGCATGCATTTGCCGACGGAACTGTACCTTCGTCTGATCAAACAAGCTAAGCGCACATTGCAATCTGTTTGACACAGCATACCACAGCGTTCGCTTTATTTTATGTCCAAAAACAACATTCACTGTACTCTTTGTAAAATATATGTTCTTTTATAACATGGCATGCAGTCCTTAGGTCTGCTCAAAGCGCTTTACAATTCACCCCCTGACAAAAAATTTCAATTGAAGACCATCTCGGCTTATCTGGGACGCCGTCGGATACACTGCAATTGGTGCGAGAATACTATTCGTTCACAAATACCTTCCAATGTCTATATATAGCGTTGTACTCACTCATACAACTGAGTGAATTTGGACAGCGTGGAGTGAACGAACTTGCACAAGGTTCGAAACGGCATCAAAACGATTCGATTGAGAGTGCGATACTCTGACTGCCGACACCGCGTCCCACGTGTCCCGCAACAGCTTAATTAAATTCATGTCCCACGCAAATATCCTACTGCAATGCATCTAGCGAGTGTGATTATGACTGTAAGCTATAGGTATTGAAAATTACCGTATGTTCGTTGTTTATTAACTGACATCCTTTGACTGCACAACTGTGTGAAACAAACAATGCGACACTTCTTTGGCTTCCAGAGTTTTTTTGTTACGAAAAGGTGCATCAAATGACGAAAAGACACCGTAGGCAATCAACCAGTCATTTAATAATATAAATATATATAATATCGGAATTGATATATCGCCCGAATGCACTTGACGCTTTACAAAAAGCAGCATAAATTAAATAAAACTATAAAATATACATTATTTAAAAAATTAATAGTGTAAAAGAATTTATTTAAACGTAACAAATAAATAAATACATAGAAAGTACATTTTATAATACACACACATGAATAAAACATTACGAATAATCATAGGTGCCTGGCAGAAACCTTTGAAGCGGGATATTCGTAGATATCACTTGGGTTGCCGGTATCGATGTTACGTGTCCCGTGTTACCCATCAAATGTCTCTATATATCTTTGGAATGTGCCCCCGTCAAGTGCCCCCCAGACTTTGGAATGTGGCCCCACTTAGGTTATTCTCAAGGGGGTGCAATTGGAGGTTTTTGGTGAGCTTCCGAAATTGTGAATAAATGTTCAACAGCATCCCGCTATCGTATTCCGATGTCATGATCCGACAGCGCGACGACAGAGTGGTGTTGAAGCTCTGGCAACAAATCTTCAATAATACCCCCCAAGCTAGCTTTTCCAATGTCAAGATCCGACAGCGCGACGGCGGAGTGGCGACTTCGTTACACCGCGATAACTCGACAGCGAAGTCATGGTGAAGCCCTGGCTCAGCCTATCCAATATGAATTTGGTTCAGTGGAGGTTTTTTGGCGATCCTAAAGGGGGTAAAATTGGAAGTTCCACTAGAGTACTCTCTATGGATCCGTCCCTGACTGGGTCACGTGCCCCACGGTCAGGAGCTCCCGGAGCGAGTGTAGCAGCGTTCTGTCGCATAATGATAAATTGTATTTACGAACGACTTACATATCTTTCAAGCATTTGAACTAATTATTGTGATGTATAGGTATGTCGTGTGCATACGTTTGACTTTAGATAATGTGGTAATTACTAGTCAAAATTAGTACTTAGGTAAAACAAGTTTCTCCGACTCTTGCCTGTACAAGCTTGTCTGTACAAGTTTAGTCAAGTATCTATAGGATGACTGATTATTACATGCGGTTTACCACGTCTAATATTAGAACAGCCGACAAAAATTAGTAATGCAGCGTTGGTTGCTTGACTACACTGTTGCGATGTTGTAGTCGCAACTAGCATGCTGTCTCTCTGTCTCCCTGCTCCTACATCTGTCTCTATATTTTATATCTTTTTTTCTCCCCGTCTACCCTTCTCCAACCCTCCCTCTCTACTCGAATCTCTCTCCCTCCTCCATTCTCTGTGTTTGTCTGTTAGAATGTCAGTCTATAAGTCGGTTAGGCATTACGTCAGTACGCATGTCTGTATGTCTGCCGGCCGGCCTCCTTCTCTACCTGTATTTTTCTCTTACTGTTTGCCTCTATGTCTTTTTGTTTGTCTGCCTGTCTTGTCTGTTTGTCTGCTTGCCTGCCTGTCTGTATGTATGTATATATGCTGCTTGTGTGCTGGTTGTATGTTTATCTGCCTACCTCTGCCTCAGTCTTTGCCCTTGACTGTGTCTCTACCTCTCTGAATTTCTTATCTCTCCTGTCTGTCTATCTACATAGATGTACATATGTCTGTCTGATGCTTGTCTGCTGGCTGTATGTTTATGTGCCTATCTCTGCCTCAGTCTTTGCCCCTGTCTGTCTCTCTTTTCTCTCCAGTCTGCCCATCTACCTGGATGTATATCTGTCTGTCTGTCTGTTTGTCTGTCCGCCACCCTGCAGGCTGTATGTTTATCTGCCAAATTCTGCCTCAGTCTCTGCCTCTCTGTATCTCGTGTCTCTCTCATGTCTGCCTACATGCCAGCCAGCCTGTCTGCACACCTGTATGTTTGCCTTCTTTTATCTGCCTCTGCCTCTGCTACTTTCTCTCTCATCTCTGTCTCTCTCTCTCTCTCGCTCTCTCTCTCTCTCTCTCTCTCTCTCTCTCTCTCTCTCTCTCTCTCTCTCTCTCTCTCTCTCTCTCTCTCTCTCTCTCTCTCTCTCTCTCTCTCTCTCTCATAGGGTTTTCAAAATGTAGAGTAGATTGAGAGATACCATAGAAAGTTCTTGAAAAGTCTACTAAAACTTAACACGAACATCGCAAATCGTATGGTATATAGAGATAATGGCCGACAAAGTGCGACAACAATTATAGAAAAGAGACTTTGGGTACATTTAATTGAAGGCAAACAAAGCAAGATATATAGTATTATGCTTAGGCTGATAACATAACTACACGACAGAAGTATTACTAAATCAAAATGGATTGATAAAACAGGAGTGTAATTGATGGATGTTTATTATGTAACATGTGGCATGATCATGGAAATGTAAATACAAATGTATTGAAGCATACCCTATAACGTAAAAAGAAAGACATAAACAGACAAACATGGCACAGAAATCATGTAAATAGGCTGTTTTCAAATTGCAGAATATTTAAAATGAAGTAGGGCTCGAGAAGTATTTAATCTACTTGAGCCCATCTGACAGAATCAAGTTATGTAAATTTCGCTGTGGAAATCAAAAACTACCTATTTCTGTTGGTCAGTATCTCCATGAAAATGCTCAGAGGCTCTGTAATTTATGCAACAATGGACACCAAGGTGATGAATATCATGATGTACTTATATGTCCATCACTGGTAGAAGAAAGATCAAAATAAAGAAATACTTTAGAATCAGACCTAATACTTTGAAAATGAACCAGATGTTTAACGTACATAATGTGAAACAGTTGACAGATTTTTCCAGATTTATTAATGTGTTCATAACAAAGTTTGTGTATCTAACAAATTCAATGTCAATACTGTGAATAGCGGAGAATTGAAAAATACATTGTAGCACATAGTTACTCGTGATGTAATTACATGTAAATGAGTTCAAATTGTGCAATACATGTATAGTACGAGGTTTATTTTATCTTATATTATTTTACATTATTTGGTTTGAACTACTGATTATACAATTATCGAAAACACTTAATACAGTAAGGTCACTGAATGTGTTATGCTTCGTGTTGTTTATGTTTGACGTACTGTAAATATGATTCATATAATAGAAGTCTAGATGTTCTTAATAATACAATATGTTCTACCAAAATGTTCTTTATAAAGAAAAATTATCTCATAATCCGCAAGGAGTCGTAGGGAAATAAAACTCATTGTCATTGTCACTCTCCATCCGCGTATCTTCCCCTCCATCCCCTTTCTCACCTCCTTCCTCTCCCGTCCCCTCCATTTCCCTGTCATCCTCTCCCTCTCCGTCTCTCTCTACCCCTTCATCCTTATCTTCCCCCTCGCTCTCCCTGTTTTTACTCTCTGTCTGTCCTATTCTCCCTCTCTATCTCTCTGATTCTCTGACTCTCTCTCTGTCTCTCTGTCGCTCTGGCTCTCTCTCTCTCTCCCCCCCTCGCTCTCTCTGTCTACCTCTCGTTCCCTAACCCCCCCACCACCCCCCGTCTCTCTCTGTCACCTTTCCTGGTAATCGGGTACGGTCATGGATCTTTGCATATTTGACACGAATGGCGAGGCTATTCCTATATACATACCAACTGTGCTTTGCACAAACAATGTCATGGTTGATTACCTCAGAGACAATGCATTGATTCAACTACCGGTGAACATTCTGGGCATCGCATGCAAGCCAAACCATGGTAGCTTCTTAATCACAGGTGTGACTGAGATGCATAAAACGACCAATAGGAATACACCGACTTAACTGGTGGATGGTGGACTGGCCTGGATGCTGTTCACATTTTATGTATGAAACAAACAAACAATATTCGCTTGACGCTCGATATGGTGCTTCGTGTAACATGTGATTTCAACTGTGGAACAGACCATTGGACATGAAAACAAATGCCTGGAAAGACACAACGTGAAGGGGTAGCCATTGCAAGATGGCTGCAACAGCGCCAACCGAAGAAAGGTAGGGAATTTTGATATTTAGAACAGCAAGTAGTTGTTGTCTGTTCTATATATTGCCTTTAGGTACAACAAGAACATTCGTTATTGTTGATTTGTCTATTAATGGCGGCAGGCACGCGCGTGCAAGAAAAGAACATGGTTATTGTCTTTAAACGTTAATTTTGGATCGTATCGTAATGTAGACACATATATAGACAGACATGTACATACGCACTGGAGTGATGTGTTCTTAGGCCACCTTGCCAATCACAATGCAAATACACACACGCTTGTGCTTGGCAAATTATAGTTAGATTATTTGGCTGTGATCAAAGTACTAGAAACAAATGTATTGTCACTTAAAGCACATAATATCAATGCACAAGTTGAAACATTTATAATGCAATGCACAACGGCGGAGTGAACATAAATTCTGACATCATCTCTCCTCGTTTTAATTCACCATTAATACCGCACTGTGTCTTGTACTTGAACCGTTGTTGGTATAATACATAGACAATAAATATGATTTGACTTTTGGAAGTTTCTCCACTGTGTGCGGCCATATTGGATTCGCCCCCTAACGTCGTCAATCCAAACTGTCCATGAACTTGCATACATCAGAATGCATATAATAGATTACTAATATTATTTATGCCGCATATACATACGTTTATTGCATCACATCATGTAACATAACATATGAGCAAAGTTTTAATACCATTCTAACGAATAAATAACTTCACTAGGTGTAGATATGCAAGATTAATTAATGTTGAAGTTCACACCACATAAAACGCATTACTTGCGCAATAACATATCAAAACTTTATGGAGACCGGCTGCTGTCTCCTTAAAACAGCGGTCTCATGTACGCCGTGAAATATGCATAAACGGTCCCCCGTATATATATATATATATATATTTATGGAACTTCAATATTAAGGTCACCATTGGGACTGGGTAAAGTAACCTGAATAGCGAGGTGACCATATTGGTGGGATTAATTCCCTATATTTTATACTATATATGGAACTAATTTGGGACTGTCCTAGGGTGACCTTAATTGCAATGTGGCTATAGTAATTATGTGACCCTTAACCGAGGTTCAACTGTAACTATTTATGGCATGTGTGGATGTAGATTCTAATTCGTTTGAGCTATATTTTACCATTGTAACTGCCGACCACCAACATTGTGTACACCGTTTCAAAAGATGTGTATGTCGAAATCCGGAGAGTCTTTTTAAATAATAATGCACTTCCAACCTAACTGAAATCCTGAGATGTTATCCAGTTAGGCATACAATTATTGCAAGAATATCCCATTCCTTGACATTACCGAAGTTCGTGTCTAGCAGTATGCTTAGAATGACGTCTTCCTTATTTGTTGTCTCTAGACCTACTCTGGTCCTATTTCTATATTTGATTGCAGAGGCATGTTTATTGTGCTTAGCTCTCCTGCTGACGTCAACAAGTGTCTTGGCTCTCTATCCCACTAAGGCATTTTTCAGTCCTAGGGAGGAGATGACAATGCAGGTTCTTTCCTAAGTCACCTGCACAATGTGACATCGTTCTACTCCCTCAGCAGATAACATAAAGGGTGGTCTGACAACATTGCCTTAGGTAAGCCTCACCTGGGGATATAGACAGTTGACTGATGTGCACAGTTGACAGAGACACATGTCACACTCATGCATACACACGCACACGCACACGCACACGCACACACACACACACACACACACACTCACACACACACACACACACACACACACACACACACACACATTGTGTCATTTCAGAAGCTATGGTTGAGTAGTGGTGGGATGAAGAAAGCTACCCATCGGCCAGTTTGAAATGGCCAGAGGTCAGACTGTTTGATATAGGAAATTGTGTCACAGAGAAGAAAACAGAGAGTTGACAGACATGTATAAAGTGTTCGCGGTCAGTCACACAAGGTCACACTGAATTTTGTGACGACGAACAAGGGTGAACGCTGTTTTGTGGACTTAACCGTCTAAGAGTGCATCAATAGTAACAATATAGTTGTGACTGAATGCTGTTAGAGTATTGTGTTGTAAATGCATACATACTATGTCATTTGATTGCTTAAGAACTGTTGAACTGTGTTGTTTATGACAAGTGTTTCAGTGTTGTGTGTGGCAGGTTCGATCCATGCTGATGTACATTATCCATACACCACTGGTTGTGCACACTCACTTATTCCATTCAATAACGCCGTTTACAATAATTCCACCTAAAGTCAGTTAATTCCACTTACAAACTATTGGAAATAGCACAGCAGATTAGCATGCCACATATAACATGGCAATGGCAGCTAGGTAGGAAGAAACTTCAGAAGGCTAAGCAATGACTCAGTCGTGGGAACAAGGGTGGAAGACAAACAACCCAAGTGGGATAAACTCTTGTACAGAGTATTTTTAATTCACAGAGAAAACACATCAACAAGGGAGTATTCGACCTTCACCCCCAACATCACTCAGTCGTATATATATCATAGCACACCAACGTGTGATGCAAATGTTGCCTATGTGCTATGTAGCAAACAGATGGCTGGAGGAAAGGAGCCAACTTGCATGGTTTCTACAGAGACATCAGTAGGCGACCACATGCTAATGTTCGACAACTAAAACTGTACTCTAGTATGAGCGGCTATACTGCCGATACATACATTTTCTGGGGTGTTTGCCAAGGATGGGTGCTGCTGTAATGCAATAGTTAATTTTGCCAATTTTAAATGTAGTGTTTGCAAAACTTTGGATAATACCGTACTGTTTTTACCAGGTACTTTTATTTTTTGTGCAATTTTAACTGACATGCTTCATATTCATATATATATATATATACGTTAATCACTAATGTATTTTTCAGGATTTTGACAGAAATCAATCGTGCATATTGCAAGGTATAATATGTCCTGGTGCTATGGTTTCTAGATTATCAGGGTTCCACAATATCATATGAACACTTGCCATAACAAGATAACATTTTTGTAACAAATTTATTGGCACATCTACGACCATGTACACACATGCTGAATAATACTAGGCATTGATAATCAGTATCACAATATTTTCAGACAAACATGTCTATTAAAACAGGCAATTCTCTTTTTCTTTGTCCCATGATCAGAGGTAATGAGCGAGTAGTGTTTTTGTTTTCACTTATCTGGATTTATTTTAAAGTATGAATCAGCTTGCTCTTTGCTTAACTAACGTAATGCCAGTTCTTGATGTGTTGATCATAAAGGTGTATTATATTCAACTATACATGGTTAGTAACGTCTGTACTGTTATTGCGACCTTGACTTTTTAAATAAGTTTGAAGAGACAGTGTTAATGAATGTCAAATATTTCAAAGACGTTCAAGTTAGGGAATAACAAAATAATTTTCTTTTTGTGTTCCTTTAAATAAAAATAAATAATACACAAGTTACTATTGATAGTATACATACTTGAATCGTGTGAAGTTTGCTTATTACCCCCAATATTAACAAAAACCCAACATTACCCAGCTAAATGTAGATCTACACACCATAAACTGTGTTCATCTTGGAACCAATGAGCATCCAGTTTTCACCAGGTCAGATATCCACAGCTAGACGAGCATGTCAATAAATCTTTAAATAATTTACTACAAAAACCTAACATTTTCATTATTACATACTGGCATCTAAAATATAAGGCAACAATGTTGTATTTTGAACACAGATACCATTAGACCACACATGGTTCATCCAACTCTACAAAAGCAGGCATGGGACATATGGAATGTTGCACATTCTAATGAAATGCATCACAAGATTTCTTTCCTCTACAAATCTGTTTCTGTGTGGAAAATATTCAGTAAGTATTTGGCATATTTGGCATTTGCACTCAATAAATACTTTTTATCTGACCATGACTTCTGTTGGCATGATCTAGTGGTATGATTGCACATAATTACCTTCTCTCCATCATATTAACATCTCTTTGTGAATCTGCCCTTCAACATTCAAGGACATTTTACTACTAGAAAATGTGAACAAATAAAGTAAAATTACAAAGAATTCATAACTACAGGCTAGTGGTACAATTCACCGAGACAACAGTTAACCTCCTATTTCGCATATACCTAATCTACACATTTCATATCACTGTAGCTACACACAAGTTTACAGTGTCTAGATTCCAACCAACCAATATTCCAACATCTCCCCTCCTGCTGCATAGGCATCAACCTTCATGACATTTTCTTTGGCACTTTTCACGATTTCCGATACTTCTATAATTTCATCAGTGATATAATAGATTGTTTATCATACACATTTTCCAGCCAGATGACAACAAAACTGTACTTTTGTTTCAAATCAAGTATCAACTTTTAATAATAATATTATTAATAAACTTTCTTGTTCTGTTAATAAGTTTCAAATCAAGTATCAACCAGCCGAGATATATAATGTTAATTGGTTACATTTCTGTTAATAAAAATAATAAAGCTGACAAAATAATACACTTTGTCTAAGAAAGAACTATCTACAACACAGTCCCCAAAACACAAAGAAACAAGAACAATTCAGAGATATATAAAATGTAGGAGTTTGATGGTTCTGCATAGCCCAAAGATGCACTGTAGCAACTGGACAGTCACATCAATGAGGGGTGTCAGGGTGCCACGTCTAGGACAGTTCACGTCGAGCAGGGCAAGACATTGACATCCCGACAGAGTCCATGGTGTGGTCAAGGGGTCCCTTGCCCTGGATGTACAAGTTGCTGACACAACCCTCCAGCATCTTCTCGTGCTGGCCAAATGTCGTGCCGTCCAGGTTAGGCACGCCATCTGAAGCATAACAACCACTGTCAACCCTCTGGCAACACTGGCCGAACACACTTCAATTACCCTATTCATCACGTACATGATCTGTTGCCTAGCAAAACCTCAGCCAAGTCATCAGAAAATATGTGGTGGGTTCGGACATTCTGTGGAATATCTTGTTGAAATTCTGGTCACAAAAGTGTTTCTTTAAGGCAAAAACATGAGGCAAAGTTTTTAAAATGACAACTGTATGCGGGAATGATTGATTTATGAGATGTCATGCAGCAATAGTAATATAATTCACATATATATATATATATAACCATTAACACTGTTGACAAAGCAAAGCTTGACGGAGGTTACGAGCAAAATTGAATTGTGACATAAGCAAAACCGCGACGTAGTGGATACATCAATTATTACAAAAACTAACAAAAATACTGGTCCACCAGAAGGGATAACTTGGTCATTCGTATATACCTATTGCCGTGTGTGTTCAGTATGAGATATGTGTAAGACTTACCAATATACATGTTGCCGTGTGTGTTCAACATGGATAATACTTCTCCAGATTATCCCTATACAAAGCTGAATCCGTTGATCTCAAGAGTTCCTTTCCTCGCAGTCCTGAAGTCAACAACATCGTCCATATTATTAAACTCATACCACAGCTAATAACACAAATACCCAGGTTTTACTTTTAAACGGAAACAAATTGCTTTAAATTCATATTGGTTAAAGTGTGATCAATAATTAGCTATTAATGATGTTAAATCAGTATGTGTAAACGTTGGATATCTTGCACCATCTTTTCAAACTGGAGTCTTCAGTTGCAACAAAATATTCGACGGAATGTCTTCAGTTGCCACTATTTTGAAGTCTTCAGAAAGTTGCCACCATTTTGAAAATAAGATATTTAAACCTATTTTGTTTGATTAAAGTAAGTGACACATCACTGGAATCGAAATATGGGAAAACACAATAAATGATGAGAAGTAATAATACTCAAATCAGTTAACTGCCTAAGAAGTTATCCTTATTCACTGACAAGTAATCTATCCATCACGAGACAACAGTGTTACATGTATGGACGGAACATAGATCTGTCATTCACCCTCTTTGTAGCCTTGTCACCTACCTCTCCAATACAACCATGGAAGCTGATATCCATTGCAACCCCATGGGCAACCATCACATTAGGGTCAACACCCCCATGTACCAAGGGTCTCTTCAGATTGATTGTTCGATAGCGACCCCTGGCACGCGAGGATGTATATATTATATTTGTCTAAGTTAAAGGGAATAAAAACAAGGCATTAGCTAAAATCCGTTTTCCATGTGTACACAAAGATTAACATTGTATATT
Organism: Escarpia spicata; assembly: GCA_963995525.1. Taxonomy (NCBI): domain Eukaryota; kingdom Metazoa; phylum Annelida; class Polychaeta; order Sabellida; family Siboglinidae; genus Escarpia; species Escarpia spicata. The sequence goes on along the minus strand of OZ023214.1, from coordinate 11,354,071 downwards.
TGACAACATTTAAAAAATACAGAAAAATACGTTTGTAGACAAAATTCTATTTTAAACCCGTCTGTGTAGAGATTCCCGCAGAAAGTTGAAATTTAATGAGCTAGGCGATCACGTGGTATCGTGACGTCAAAGATGACTCTCGGCTTTGTTGACATCTATGCATCGCCATTGTTGTTCTCTCCATTCTCTTGTAACATCATGGCTAGTGGGAGTTTCCCAGAGTTTCAAGTGAAATCATACGATTTTGAGCCACTAGCGGGAACGGTTACAGCGGATGATTCGTCTGATTCCGCTCTTTCCGAGCATTTCAGCGACGGTAGCGAAGAAGATGATGCGGAGTCGGACAGTCACAATGTGAATGTTCGCTCAGGCAACACCGACTGGTAAGCTGCAACTTCATTATAATGACACATATGGTGTGAAAACTTCGACAACAACACTGATATCGTTTTAGTACGACGTTATATTATAAAATGCGGTGTCAAAGCTGTACAGAGAGTTAGCTAGAGGTTGTAGCTAAGTAGGTCATCGGACGAAGTAATTGTAAACAGACTTGTCAAAGACAAACTTCACAAAGTTACGAACCGTCGAACGTCGTAAGCATGGTTGTCTGGTTTATGCGGATCGAGTTTAGGACGTTATAGCTACTTACGATATCACCCCTCTGGAGAAAACCCACACTTTTAGATAGGACAGTTGTTCGCGAGATGATCATAATATGATTATGTCATTTATGTGGAACAATGATTTGTATTACTCTGAGTCTGACACACAACAGTATAGCTACTATATAATCAAAATAAACATTAAAACAACATGCAGAACAATTGAATAATTATGGTAATGGGTTATAGCCTGAAGGGTTATGTCCTAGACCTAGGGGTTTAGTGTAACCCTAGGGGTCTTATATGTGAGATGTTACCAGTGGGTATGTATGTGCCCTACGACTATGTCCATAAAAATCATAAGGACATAGCATTTTTAATCACAGTTTTGTGTGACATATTTATTACAAATTCATCAAGCAAGTTTTAGAACACAATTTTACTGGGTTGAATCATTACAAATTCATCAAGCAAGTTTCATAACACAGTGTTACTGGGATGAATCATTCCAAATGTTGGTAACTGTGTAGACCTGGTAACAACCAGACAGCAACACACAATGTGAATCACCACACAGTGCACAGACAATGGTTATAAGCCAAACAACACCCATGGGAATACTTCCCCTGCAGGCAGATGAGAATATGGCTTCTGCAAATACCTGCCCATTGATAAACAAGTTATCTAGTCCATTTTGTTGATTACTTTACCTATGACATGCTAATAAATAGCTTAGCTTCACATCTACAGACCAATTATCTTTACAGGGCAACTTCCCATCCCTTTAGGTGATAATTGTAAACATCTTGTCCACCACATAAGCTTACCTCCCAATTAGGGAGATTAACCCCAGCATATAAACCTTCATCAACTGTCATTAATTTCAATTGACATAAGACAGGGTTCGCACAATCTTGAAAAGACCTTGAATTTGAAAGTCTCATGAAAAAGCCTTAAATTTTAAAAAAGGCCTTGAAAATTGATCAAATGTCCTGAAAAGCCCTTTAATTTTGCCTCAATAAATTTTCCCAAAGCTGGAATCGGAATTACATCAATGTTTATATTTAAAATGTTTTGAAATTCAAAATGCAAGACATGAAAATGAATGAAACATGGAAGTCAATCTTTCGCCTTATATATATATATATTTATTACAAATTCGGAGTTTCTTCCCGTAACACACTTGGCTATTTCTGTTTTGCTATAATCTCACTAGGTTGACTGTCGGCTCGCCACTTGCTATTGACCGCCATTTTCATTGACACATTTCGCCAGTTCGATGTGTATTGTGTTTGACTAGGCATGCATGCAGTTGACAAATAATTGGAAAGAGCTTATTCAATTTGAAGTGGTTGACCCAGTAGGGGTGGGCGAGAGAATGGAAAGACGATCCTCACAAAGCGAACTGTTTTGCGTGTCGGAAGACCATTGATTTGGGAAAGATGGTAGAAAATGCATTGAAATTGCACATGAAGAGCTGGAAATACAAATCAAACAATTAAATGTTGGGTTTATCGAGCATGCATCTCTTCATCACTACAAGTACATCGACGAGTAACAAATTAAAAATTGATCCTAAAAGCAAAACATTGGCAAGTGATGCATCAGCAGATTTGACAACACCATGCGATATGGCAGTGCCTGTTGATATAATATATGTATATATACACACATATATATATAATAGTGAATATGATATCGTTTTTGGCCTTCAAAATTGAATTTCTGACACTTGAAATGGTCCTAAAAGGCCTTAAAATTTGTTTGCTGAAAATATGTATGAACCCTGTAAGAGTCAACAGTAGAACACAGGCTTATATGCATCAACTCCAAAATTCCTTTACTACTTCATGAGTATTTTGGTTGTTTATTTGATGCGTATATCTATGTACCTGTTATCATAAATATATGTTTATAAGTTGCTGTAAACTGATGTGGATAGTGCCAGTAACCCAACATATAATAAAAAAAATCATTTTTTAAAAAGCAAACATCATATTGCGTATGGCCACATTAGACTTGAACATTGTGTTATTTAAAAAAAAAAGCAACTGTTATTCTGGAGTTATGTCTTGTTACAGGTGTTCATGCGGCAACTGTCGGATTATGCCGACAGAATATGAAAGCATATGTTGTCAAGAAATCTGTGCAGTTGCCAATAAAACTGGCAATGCACAGATTAAATGCATCACAGAACATGAGGGGTTTGCCCCAAATTTCCTCAACCACCATGTTGTGGAGTTGGCAGTGTTTGAGTTTAACGGTACTGATGGCCCACTTGACGACAACGATGAAATACACAAGTAAGTATCACGATAAGGTATAAAGCCAGATAAAACAACGTGGTGTAATTCAATTCAACCTTTCCCTCGTACATCTGTACTTAGGTTATACATGATAAAAATGCCAGAACTAAAATGGAAATTGGCCAATTAAAAATATACTGTCCTTGAAATTGTTAAAACCTTAAAAGTATCCACTACACAGTGTATCCTGAAACATGGTGATTACATCACTGATGTAATCGATGATGATTAATGTTATCATGTACATCAGTACAAATCAATAGGTAATCTAATGCCATTGTTTTACAGCATCTACAGACATGTTGCGTATCGACGATTTGTCATGTGGATATGGCATCGCCTAGGACGCTACAACCGGAAGATTCTGCCATCGTGTGTTGTCAATGCAATTCGCACTGCATTTCCATCTGCAATCTACGTCGGATTTCGGTATGCACGGCCATGAATGGGGACTACTGGTATCGGGAACGATGTCTGTCTATCAGGACTTGCTTTGGGACATGCTGGTAGGATGCTGTTAGTGGGGGTGGTGCTACGATGCCAGTCTGTGCAGCGGCTTCTAGTGCCTTGCTGTAGCTGGGGAACTCCAGGCGACGTTTCTTGACAGCGTCCATAAGCTTTATGACGTACTCTGTAATAAATACAATGCTATTATTATACCATATGACTGCGATTTCACTCAGTTGTTTCACCCTGACAGCAAACGAATAATTATCCCCAATTAATGTTCATCTGTAATCATAAATATATATTCACAGCGTGCATGATTAATGGAAGGTGCATTTTTTTACCTGACCAAAATAAATTGCAATCCTTTGATACCTCAAACTGCACACATCATTGAAAATCTAAAAACATCCAACAACACCCCTTTATTGATGCTCCAAAAAACACCAACCTCCCTTTTATTATCTATTCAAACAGTTCACACACATCATGCACCCCGCACCTACAAGCCTGAAATATACATCTGTTGAAATTTACATGGTCTTATTTTATTTTAAAAATATAGTGCAGGTCCAACGTAATCATACCTTAAAACATCCAAATGCACAAGGGAAGCTGTGAACTCACCATAAGTAACCTTCTCCTTGACAGGCTTCACGACTGCTTCTTGTCCCTTCTTCGACTTTGGGTAAACCACCTTCCACTGCAATTTCCCTTCTGCCTGGGTTCTGGCCTGTGGGCGGTCCGCATTCTCATTGTAGTGCAGGATGGCCAGACATATCCTATATAGCATCATATGTAAACCAGTGAGCAGTCTAGTGATTGAACAATAATGAAGGTGTACAAGATGTCACCTACTGTGTATTGCCATTAATATAAATACATTTGTAAATTGTAATTTCAAGACAATTTCATTACAAAAACCTAAAATATGGAAGGCCATTATAACTAGAAATAGCCAGCTTACACCTGCACATGGAGCAACAAACCAAGAACATTCGAAATTCGTTTCATGTAACATATATAAGCACAACATCTAAACTAAAAACAAGTAAATACTACAATGTTTTCTCCAATACTTCACCAATTGCTACATCATAGACCAATGGTTCAATGAGCATAGAAAGGGGCAAATGAACATCGTTGAGGAATTATTTTTATCATGCTCCAAATTTAGCATATCAAAGTGGGTGTTTATATATACTAATTTTCCATAATTTTGAGCTATATGTTGACATAACACTGAAATGTTATTTGTGTGATTCAAATATGCTGTGTTTGAGGATAGCATTATAATGCATAGTGAGTGTCACCTGCACTGTGAGACTACGACACAGAGTGGTAGTGATCAATGAACCCACCTCACTGTCATGCCTGCATACCAGAAGTGGGTAGACTTTGGCAGGAAGTGGTTCATAACGTTGTGAAAAACCTCCAGTGCATACGTCTGGTACACTGGCGAGAGGTGCCGCACATCCTTTGTCAGAAGTCCAGCATTGACAATTTTGTCAAGTACCTTGTGTGCCTTGGAGCCTGCAACACACACACTTACATATATATGTATATATATATATATATATATATACCTGTATATCAATACACAGGCAGACACACAACAATACTAGACCTAAAAAAGCACACTATTTTACTTAACTGCCTGCATAATGTTACTAAAAATAGAGCAGGCAGCATTGTATCAAAGTAATGAAATTGCTGTAACAAATTAGACTGCACTGTCAACCATCATAAAGCAATCATTGTACTCACCCTTTGTGATCCACTGTCGTTCCTCGAGCTGTCCATGTTCACATCTTGGGAACTTGTCACTGTGTCCCTCATGGATGTTAGTGATATGATTTACGAGAGACATCCACTTGGCACCCTTGAGGTCGCTGTCATCGCCACTTGATGTCGCAGCCCAGTACATATGATTACATATGCTTTTGATCCATGGGCGAATCACTCTGCAATCCGCGAGAGAGAGAGAGAGAGAGAGAGAGAGAGAGAGAGAGAGAGAGAGAGAGAGAGAGAGAGAGAGAGAGAGAGAGAGAGAGAGAGAGAGAGAGAGAGAGAGAGAGAGAGAGAGAGAGAGAGAGAGAGAGAGAGAGAGAGAGAGAGAGAGAGAGAGAGAGAGAGAGAGAGAGAGAGAGAGAGAGAGAGAGAGACATACAAACATTTAACCTTCATCCACTAATAGTGAACCAGTGTATTTCTTTCTATGTATATAATTGGGGCATTGTCCCCTAACCATTATTTTAATTTGCCATATAATTATCATTCTATCAGCAAGCAGATACTGGTTCGATTTACTCAATTACAACAATTGGAACAGTCATACTTTTACTCATAGATTGTCACGTATATGTTTTTGTATGCATGCACATGTACTCTCCGCCTGTCTGCTAGCAATCTAATTAGACTATCTTTGCCTGAAAAGCGTTGGATATACAATGAACTTAATAAAAAGTTGCAGTAGAAACCAATTTGCACTGTTTCATGCAATTGACCTACCTTTGGCGACATGCCATACATCAAACTGATGTTGTATAGTAGGCTGCTGTTCTCGCATGTACTTCTTTATCTGGACATGTCGGTCGGTGACAAACCTGTTTGGTTTGCATCCACGGGACTGGAGAAATGCAAGCGCTCGTTTCAGGCCTTCCAGTTCCATATGCACAGAACTGCTGACCTCGTTGCTCTGAAAAAAAATTATTAAAAAGAAATAACTACAGTTACACTTTCTGAAAGTTACACTTCTTGGGACTGTCACCCCAGGATTGGTCTGCAAGCACAACAGGCGCTGCCCACCAACCACTGACTATCCAGGCCCAGAACCTATTGTCTATAATTACCCATCAGGTTACTACTGTACCAATGGCCATTTTATTGTGTACGGTTACCCCTGCCTGAATGACAAGCACACACAGTAGTTCTCTAATTAGTAATACAGACCCGTTATCCAAAATTTGTTATTTGTAAATACTTAATGAAAATTAATTGGCAATTAATTAAATTAGTATAAGTGAACATTAATTAATAATTTAATACATGGAATTAACCCATAATTATATATATATATATAAACACATATATATATATATTTATTTATGTGCTGTACATTGTATAAAACGCATGTTTAATGCGTACAGTGTATTATATGCTAGGATGTTCATAAGAATTATTGCTATACAAATGCAGTATTATATTGCAATAAACAAATGTAATTATATATTATAATTATGAAGGAGTTGTAATTTTAAATACCTGCACAAGCTGCACATCAATCACCCTCTGTCGCTGCAGGTCCATCACTGTATAACTGCCATACTTGGCAGAGAATCCTGGTGAGTCGCACCTGCCGTCACCTCCGACTACTAGATTCTGGCCAGCAATACCAGACAGCATGGCACTTTGTTGGCTTTGCCATGTCTCCACAACTGCAGGCACCAGGTAGCATTTTTGCAGTTTGTTGTATGTGTGCTGTGAGAACAGTGGCAATGCAAGGTGCTTTGAGAGGGTTATGACCTGAGACACACTGCTTCCACTGAACAAGATGGCTGCAGCACACCTTAGATTGCCCCATGGCATTGTCCCATGTGTGGGCTGGCTCTCCCACTGCATCTTGTGGCCTTGCAGACATCTCGCATTCACCACCACCATTGAGCCGAGAAACTGCTGCACTACGACATTGGTTTGGCCACTGCAGTTTCGGCAACGTGCGAAAAGATGACGGAGTGAAGACTCTGCCACCAAGAAGTACATCTCCTTGGAAGGGCAGCAATCTTTCCTCAAAGGAGTCGTGGTTGTAACACCCTCCTCTGTGTCAGTGTACTGGTCGACATGGTCATCGCTGTCACTGTTGCTGCTGTCACGACTAGTCGACTCATTGTCAGAGCAAACATACTCTGGATCTGCAGCAGATGTCACTTCCTCCCCGTTTGAGTCACTCGAGTCACTAATCGGACCAGTCAACAAACTGCACTGCACACTCATTGACCTCACTGCTGATGTCACCTGCACAGCAACCTGCTCTGATGCACAGACTGCTTGCACTCTTCTCGTGCGAGTTGATGGCCTGATGTCAACCTGAAAGCATTTGCTGCTCCTTTTTGGAGTGGAAGCTGTGACTGACTCAGGTGTGGAATCCTCTGTATCACAGGAATCCGTACGAGAGCTGTCATATTCAGTTGCTGTATCTTCAGATGACCCAGTCTTGGTCGACGGTGGACTATCTCGAGCTGCTGCCAGAATGTCAGCAACTAACTAAAATAAAAAATTTGCCTTATAGAATTTGCAAAAAAATAAATTGTAGATTTCTAACAAAATGCAAACAAAATCCTGTCTTTTACCATCTTGTCAGAAAGGAGTACATTCATTTGTCTAGTCATTTGCCCAGCTTCCAAGTGTGAAAAGACTATTTGCCTAGTTGTGAGAAATACAAAATAATAAATTAATTTCAAGTTGCAAGGTATGTATTGTTTATTCTATGATAAAAACATCGTAAATAATTGATATCACGCTACAGAATCTACACAGAGACATAGTTACTTTTGTTATGTTACACTTTTATGCAGACAATTACCTGGAAATGTGACAATATATTACTTGTGAACATTTTATTTTTGGTTATAACTAATCATCTACTAAATATACAATAGATAGGTTTGCAACTTGCATTGCATTTATTGTTATTGTTTCACAACAAATGACAATTTTCACACTTGCTAGCTGGGCAACAACCCACATCCAAATGTGAACATATTTATTATTTGATAAATTTACTTGATTTTTTTAATAACATTATTAAGTTAAAAATCAAATAAATTCATTAATGACATTTTGTAACATCATTAGTAGAATCCTTATCCATTGATATAGTTACTATCATAACAATATGTGACTATCATAACAATATGTGACTGCAGACATGAACAATCCTGCAATACTCAATTTTATAGTCACAATAGGAAGCCTGCTCCAGGAGTGGTGTAATAATAATAATACCTATTAGTAACAATAAGTTGAACAAAGCACAATATAATAACAGAAACAATGTAATAGTAACTGGCATATAATATATATACATGTTTATTAATATATGTCGCATCAAAATAGAAATTTAATTATGCTTTCTGTATCCTATTGAACTAGTTTATCCAGGTTTTATGATTGCCAACATCCATCCCATGAATAATGTGGGAGCCGAATAATAGTCCTTGGTACATTTCTGAGCTTCTGTTAAAAAAAACATCATGACTTGTGCCAGTAATTAGCAATGCACCAAGCAGTAAGGTGTAATTACACTGATTGCAATCTATTAAATTGCAGTGACATTTCTTTTGTCTTCCATTCATTCATGTTATACAGACATAAAATGAAAAATATGTTCTATCCGTAAACGTTGTTTGTAGATAATACAAGATACGATAGTTATATTTTTGTGCTAAATATTTATCTCAATACATACTGTAGTTCCAATTCAAAATGTAATGATAATACCTTCAAATGTAATAGTATATATTACATGATGTACATTGTCTTCGATATTCAACTGTAATAAAATGGAAACTAGGCAATAGCAATATATGATACTGTAATGTAATTCACCATAGGCCTGTGCAATGGAGTTATGAAAATACAAATCAATAAATTACTATTGAAATATTACAAATTCTATAGTAACAAATATAACAGTACTTGTGTGTTACAATAGTGTGTGTTATGAAAGCTGCTCTCTACTGTAAGAATTCTATAGTAACAAATGTAACAGTACTTGTGTGTTACAATAGTGTGTGTTATGAAAGCTGCATCTACTGTAAGAATTATATTTATTGAAAACATTACTTTTGAAAACTTAAACATAACATATTATTAACTCGATGAATACATACTGTAATCTACAGGGTGTTCAATGTGGTAACCATTCAATATTAATAATAATTAATCACATCTACCTGCAAGGTTTATCAATTGCAGTGGTGATCAGGGTGATGTTAGGCATGGGTTAATTGCATGGGTTAATTATAGTAATAATAAGTATCCGACATGTCACATCCATGTTACCCAGTTCCTGCCATTTCCACCTAGCATGCTTTAATTACCAGTAGATCAGGTTCAGATAACTATTTTAACTGGAGGGAGAATGCAGTGGGCCAGCTGGAGGTGGCTGGTGTATTTGTTATTCATAGCAGGAAAGACCTACAAAGTGCAATGTCAACTGGTAATTAATTAGATTTGATCTTTGATCAGTTGACTCGGGCAAACACTACACTTAGTTCCTCAGTCAAGTGGAGGAGTCACAACAAAGGAGTCCAATTAGCTGGATTAGCAGACAGGTGCCAAACATTGTAATAAACTGTTTCTACAGAGAATACTGATGGGGGATAATTCTTCAGCAAGTCATTGATGACATAAGACTTTAGTGAGTCATGTGTCAGAGGAGGAGATTGCCAGCAACTGGTTCCAACTATGAGAGTGAGACAGACCACTTCCTAATTTTTTAATTTTTGTTTTAAATATATAACTTATGCATGGTACTTTATGTGTACATATATTTGATGTTGATCAAAATGCATGGCACTTTCATAAAGTCCAAGTATTGTCATTTAAAAAACAACAAATGTTATGTATGAAAAATAATAATTAATTTATGCAAATTCAACGTTAAATACATTTGAAAATATAATTATTCTTCCATCTGCAAATTCACATTGCAGTGTTCTATATCCAAGTATTGCTTCTTACGGTTTAAAAAACATTATAACAGACTAACCTGACTCGGCAACGAGTATAATTAAAATAATTATTTCTTATTTGCATGTAAAACTAAATAGATTAATTAAATGCCTTACATTCCTGTAACCATGATAATGATAAAAACAGTCACCTGAATCGATTTGATTACACTATCAAATTTTCCACAAAACTGAGTATATGTAGATTTATTATAGTAGTATCGTGCATAACTACAATATTTAGAATATCAGATACTTAGGAAGAGTTCCGTGATATGATTGGAACCAATGGGATACAATGACAATAAGTTGAATAACTTATTTTGACACTTGACACACACGAGACCGTCCAGTCCAGGCATTATACTAGACCTACAGAATAATAATAGTAGATATAACATGTAAGAATTACCTTGATTCGTTGCCGCTTTCGGTAAGCAGACCTCGTAAATTCACCACTCGTCGAAGGAACCTGGTACCCCAAAGAAGCCATGGGTGTAGTTGCTGAGCCGGCTGTAGTCACAGCGGCAGCGGAGCCTGCGGCACTGGAACAACGCTTGCGAGACCCGCTTGCCTTCGACTCGGGCAAAGCGGCCGTCGATCCTGCCCGTGCCGACGCCTGTCTTCTGCGGATTGACGGCATCAATGCAGCTTCTACTGCCGGGAATATTGTTGGGACTGCATCGCTTTTCAACGATATTCGAGCACCAAGATATCCAAGGGTTGCCAACATCTCCGGATCGCGATCGAAACAGCTTTTCTCAAAATGAGCGGAGCAAAGCCGGCTGTGTTTCATCGGCTTGAAATTAGCTCGCTTGATTTTGGCGATCCATTTCTTCAATAAAACTGGATCCGTAGGGAACCGAAAAAAATTGTGTGTTGCTCTATGTTTAGAAGAGTTTGCATTACAACCGAATGCCGCACAATGAACCATGATGATATTCGCATTACACAGCCACCTCTGCTGTCATATTGCTGAGAATGAATGTAAACAAGCGGTCGCTGTATCGGCAGAGTCAACTCTGACGTCACATCTCGGCATCCCGAAAAGCGCGCCAAAAATATGCATATTCGAAAATGTCCGGATGTACAGCATAAAATGTGGAATTTCTAATTCTTCGATTTTGGGGGATTTTTTTGGCTTGGTGGACATGGAAATATATAGCAGGATCTAATTTAATATGAATTCAAGCAATAGATGTTTTTATTCCCTTTAAATATGACCGAGTTAGCAACATCCACACAAGGCATCTCCCTAGGATAATTGCAGACCTGTGAACTAAATACATACCTGTGAATTGCGCTGGACAGACACACCTACATTCTGTGCTGCTCATTTCGATACACTGTCCATCAACAGTGCAGGGTCGCTTGACACAGGGTGTCACGTCACCACAGTCGACAATGTTACTGCTGGCAATCGCGTCATCCACCACGTTAAATGTGTGACCCTTCAGAATCACCTACAGCAAGACAACTCTCATGGCAAGGAAATGTTTACAGCAGTTCCTCGTGACAATCTAATGTTCATAGCACATCCTTTGTGGCAATGTAATGTTTATATCATCATCTTTATAGCAATGTATTGTTTACAACAAACCCATCATAACAATGTAATGTTTACAGCAGCCTTCATGGTAATGTAATGTTTACAGTACACCCCTCACAGCAATGCACTGTTCACATCACTCCTTGTGGTAATGTAATGTTTACAGTACACCCCTCACAACAATGCACTGTTCACAACACCCCTTGTGGTAATGTAATGTTTATAGCACACCTATCATAGCAATGTAAATTTTACAGAACATCCCTTGTGGTAATGCAATGTTTACAGCACACCCTCCATGATAATGTAATGTAATGTTTACATCACCCATTTGTGGCAATATAATGTTTACAGTACACCCATCATGGCAATGTCATGTTTACAGCACACCATATATGACAATGTCATGTTTACAGCACACCACAACCCCCTGTGGCAATGTAAGAAAGTTGATAAAAATGATAACTATCTATCAACAATCAACCTGTTAATATTAGATTGTATAGTGTTAACATGTTGATGTGGCTATCAGTCTGCAACTACAACAGTGTTACATGTATGGACGGAACATAGATCTGTCATTCACCCTCTTTGTAGCCTTGTCACCTACCTCTCCAATACAACCATGGAAGCTGGTATCCATCGCAACCCCATGGGCAACCATCACATTAGGGTCAACACCCCCATGTACCAAGGTTCTCTTCAGATTGATAGTTCGACCACGGGACGAACCTGCAGAGGAATAATCAAAAGGCCTTATAACTTACTGTTTCCATTCTCCCTCTATTTGTTGACTTGACTTTAGTTGCTCAATATTCCTGTTACAATGGTCAGTGATAACCAACTAGAGACATTATGTATCACTATAAGATATGAGTTACTACAAGTTGCAAAATTGTAATGCAAAATACAGTTTGACTGTGAACTACATTTTCAGACTGACGGGAACCGGGTAATACATTAATTTACACCTACATTGCTACTATCTCTCTCTCTACATCTAATGTGAAATTTTATTTACAAATATTCGTGTGTCCCAAACTAAAAAAGCATTCAAGTAATCTAAAACTGTATCAGAATTATAGAAAATTGCATTTGAGTTATAGATATACAGGTGTATTTAGATACATTCATCCTCGGAAGCCAGGGCTATTTGCCATGCAAAACTAGCCCTGACAGATCTCTTATGTGAAGTGTGGAAGTTAGATGAGTCAAACTAGTAATTGACTTCGCCAGTCACGACTGCATCACCCGTGAGAACAGTGCAAATACCTGCCCCAATTTGATGACGGATAATCGACTTTTGGGAATCCCAGTAGTGTGTATTTGAATAATTGCTTCAACTTCCTAAACAGTGCATGTAACATGAGCCACGGTTGGTTGAAATTAGTTTTATTATGACCACCTGACCTGCCGCCAACCATTGATATAGTGAGCGATTTCAGAGACTGAGTTTAAATTCAGAGTTTCGCATCAGCCAGTGGGTACTGCTGGCTGGCACTGACGTAACCAGCAACAGCGACCCCTGGCACGCGAGGATGTATATATTATATTTGTGTAAGTTAAATATGACCGAGTTAGCAACATCCACACAAGGCATCTCCCTAGGATAATTGCAGAACTGCGAACTAAATACATACCTGTGTATTGCGCTGGACAGACACACCTACATTCTGTGCTGCTCATTTCGATACACTGTCCATCAACAGTGCAGGGTCGCTTGACACAGGGTGTCACGTCACCACAGTCGACAATGTTACTGCTGGCAATCGCGTCATCCGCCACGTTAAATGTGTGGCCCTTCAGAATCACCTACAGCAAGACAACCCTCATGTCAAAGAAATGTTTACAGCAGTTCCTCGTGACAATCTAATGTTCATAGCACATCCTTTGTGGCAATGTAATGTTTATATCACCATCTTTATAACAATGTATTGTTTACAACAAACCCATCATAACAATGTAATGTGTACAACAAAGCCTTCATGGTAATGTAATGTTTACATTACACCCCTCACAGCAATGCACTGTTCACATCACCCGCTGTGGTAATGTAATGTTTACAGTACACCCCTCACAACAATGCACTGTTCACAACACCCCTTGTGGTAATGTAATATTTATAGCACACCTATCATAGCAATGTAAAGTTTACAGAACATCCCTTGTGGTAATGCAATGTTTACAGCACACCCTCCATGGTAATGTAATGTTTACATCACCCATTTGTGGCAATGTAATGTTTACAGCACACCCATCATGGCAATGTCATGTTTACAGTACACCATATATGACAATGTCATGTTTACAGCACACCACAACCACCTGTGGCAATGAAAGAAGGTTGATAAAAATGATAACTATCTATCAACAATCAACCTGTTAATATTAGATTGTATAGTGTTAACATGTTGATGTGGCTATCAGTCTGCAACTACAACAGTGTTACATGTATGGACGGAACATAGTTCTGTCATTCACCCTCTTTGTAGCCTTGTCACCTACCTCTCCAATACAACCATGGAAGCTGGTATCCATCGCAACCCCATGGGCAACCATCACATTAGGGTCAACACCCCCATGTACCAAGGGTCTCTTCAGATTGATTGTTCGACCACGGGACGAACCTGCAGAGGAATAATCAAAAGGCCTTATAACTTACTGTTTCCATTCTCCCTCTATTTGTTGACTTGACTTTAGTTGCTCAATATTCCTGTTACAATGGTCAGTGGTAACCAACTAGAGACATTATGTATCACTATAAGATATGAGTTACTACAAGTTGCAAAATTGTAATGCAAAATACAGTTTGACTGTGAACTACATTTTCAGACTGACGGGAACCGGGTAATACATTAATTTACACCTACATTGCTACTATCTCTCTCTCTACATCTAATGTGAAATTTTATTTACAAATATTCGTGTGTCCCAAACTAAAAAAGCATTCAAGTTATCTAAAACTGTATCAGAATTATAGAAAATTGCATTTGAGTTATAGATATACAGGTGTATTTAGATACATTCATCCTCGGAAGCCAGGGCTATTTGCCATGCAAAACTAGCCCTGACAGATCTCTTATGTGAAGTGTGGAAGTTAGATGAGTCAAACTAGTAATTGACTTCGCCAGTCACGACTGCATCACCCGTGAGAACAGTGCAAATACCCGCCCCAATTTGATGACGGATAATCGACTTTTGGGAATCCCAGTAGTGTGTATTTGAATAATTGCTTCAACTTCCTAAACAGTGCATGTAACATGAGCCACGGTTGGTTGAAATTAGTTTTATTATGACCACCTGACCTGCCGCCAACCATTGATATAGTGAGCGATTTCAGAGACTGAGTTTAAATTCAGAGTTTCGCATCAGCCAGTGGGTACTGCTGGCTGGCACTGACGTAACCAGCAACAGCGACCCCTGGCACGCGAGGATGTATATATTATATTTGTGTAAGTGAAATATGACCGAGTTAGCAACATCCACACAAGGCATCTCCCTAGGATAATTGCAGACCTGCGAACTAAATACATACCTGTGTATTGCACTGGACAGACACACCTACATTCTGTGCTGCTCATTTCGATACACTGTCCATCAACAGTGCAGGGTCGCTTGACACAGGGTGTCACGTCACCACAGTCGACAATTTTACTGCTGGCAATCGCGTCATCCACCACGTTAAATGTGTGGCCCTTCAGAATCACCTACAGCAAGACAACTCTCATGGCAAGGAAATGTTTACAGCAGTTCCTCGTGACAATCTAATGTTCATAGCACATCCTTTGTGGCAATGTAATGTTTATATCATCATCTTTATAACAATGTATTGTTTACAACAAACCCATCATAACAATGTAATGTGTACAACAAAGCCTTCATGGTAATGTAATGTTTACATTACACCCCTCACAGCAATGCACTGTTCACATCACCCGCTGTGGTAATGTAATGTTTACAGTACACCCCTCACAACAATGCACTGTTCACAACACCCCTTGTGGTAATGTAATGTTTATAGCACACCTATCATAGCAATGTAAATTTTACAGAACATCCCTTGTGGTAATGCAATGTTTACAGCACACCCTCCATGATAATGTAATGTAATGTTTACATCACCCATTTGTGGCAATGTAATGTTTACAGCACACCCATCATGGCAATGTCATGTTTACAGTACACCATATATGACAATGTCATGTTTACAGCACACCACAACCACCTGTGGCAATGAAAGAAGGTTGATAAAAATGATAACTATCTATCAACAATCAACCTGTTAATATTAGATTGTATAGTGTTAACATGTTGATGTGGCTATCAGTCTGCAACTACAACAGTGTTACATGTATGGACGGAACATAGTTCTGTCATTCACCCTCTTTGTAGCCTTGTCACCTACCTCTCCAATACAACCATGGAAGCTGGTATCCATCGCAACCCCATGGGCAACCATCACATTAGGGTCAACACCCCCATGTACCAAGGGTCTCTTCAGATTGATTGTTCGACCACGGGACGAACCTGCAGAGGAATAATCAAAAGGCCTTATAACTTACTGTTTCCATTCTCCCTCTATTTGTTGACTTGACTTTAGTTGCTCAATATTCCTGTTACAATGGTCAGTGGTAACCAACTAGAGACATTATGTATCACTATAAGATATGAGTTACTACAAGTTGCAAAATTGTAATGCAAAATACAGTTTGACTGTGAACTACATTTTCAGACTGACGGGAACCGGGTAATACATTAATTTACACCTACATTGCTACTATCTCTCTCTCTACATCTAATGTGAAATTTTATTTACAAATATTCGTGTGTCCCAAACTAAAAAAGCATTCAAGTCATCTAAAACTGTATCAGAATTATAGAAAATTGCATTTGAGTTATAGATATACAGGTGTATTTAGATACATTCATCCTCGGAAGCCAGGGCTATTTGCCATGCAAAACTAGCCCTGACAGATCTCTTATGTGAAGTGTGGAAGTTAGATGAGTCAAACTAGTAATTGACTTCGCCAGTCACGACTGCATCACCCGTGAGAACAGTGCAAATACCCGCCCCAATTTGATGACGGATAATCGACTTTTGGGAATCCCAGTAGTGTGTATTTGAATAATTGCTTCAACTTCCTAAACAGTGCATGTAACATGAGCCACGGTTGGTTGAAATTAATTTTATTATGACCTGACCTGCCGCCAACCATTGATATAGTGAGCGATTTCAGAGACTGAGTTTAAATTCAGAGTTTCGCAAAGCGATCAGCCAATGGGTACTGCTGGCTGGCACTGACGTAACCAGCAACAGCGACCCCTGGCACGTGAGGATGTATATATTATATTTGTCTAAGTTAAATATGACCGAGTTAGAAACATCCACACAAGGCATCTCCCTAGGATAATTGCAGACCTGCGAACTAAATACATACCTGTGTATTGCACTGGACAGACACACCTACATTCTGTTCTGCTCATTTCGATACACTGTTCATCAACAGTGCAGGGTCGCTTGACACAGGGTGTCACGTCACCACAGTCGACAATGTTACTGCTGGCAATCGCGTCATCCACCACGTTAAATGTGTGACCCTTCAGAATCACCTACAGCAAGACAACTCTCATGGCAAGGAAATGTTTACAGCAGTTCCTCGTGACAATCTAATGTTCATAGCACATCCTTTGTGGCAATGTAATGTTTATATAACCATCTTTATAGCAATGTATTGTTTACAACAAACCCATCATAACAATATAATGTTTACAGCAGCCTTCATGGTAATGTAATGTTTACAGTACACCCCTCACAGCAATGCACTGTTCACATCACTCCTTGTGGTAATGTAATGTTTACAGTACACCCCTCACAACAATGCACTGTTCACAACACCCCTTGTGGTAATGTAATGTTTATAGCACACCTATCATAGCAATGTAAATTTTACAGAACATCCCTTGTGGTAATGCAATGTTTACAGCACACCCTCCATGATAATGTAATGTAATGTTTACATCACCCATTTGTGGCAATATAATGTTTACAGTACACCCATCATGGCAATGTCATGTTTACAGCACACCATATATGACAATGTCATGTTTACAGCACACCACAACCCCCTGTGGCAATGTAAGAAAGTTGATAAAAATGATAACTATCTATCAACAATCAACCTGTTAATATTAGATTGTATAGTGTTAACATGTTGATGTGGCTATCAGTCTGCAACTACAACAGTGTTACATGTATGGACGGAACATAGATCTGTCATTCACCCTCTTTGTAGCCTTGTCACCTACCTCTCCAATACAACCATGGAAGCTGGTATCCATCGCAACCCCATGGGCAACCATCACATTAGGGTCAACACCCCCATGTACCAAGGTTCTCTTCAGATTGATAGTTCGACCACGGGACGAACCTGCAGAGGAATAATCAAAAGGCCTTATAACTTACTGTTTCCATTCTCCCTCTATTTGTTGACTTGACTTTAGTTGCTCAATATTCCTGTTACAATGGTCAGTGATAACCAACTAGAGACATTATGTATCACTATAAGATATGAGTTACTACAAGTTGCAAAATTGTAATGCAAAATACAGTTTGACTGTGAACTACATTTTCAGACTGACGGGAACCGGGTAATACATTAATTTACACCTACATTGCTACTATCTCTCTCTCTACATCTAATGTGAAATTTTATTTACAAATATTCGTGTGTCCCAAACTAAAAAAGCATTCAAGTCATCTAAAACTGTATCAGAATTATAGAAAATTGCATTTGAGTTATAGATATACAGGTGTATTTAGATACATTCATCCTCGGAAGCCAGGGCTATTTGCCATGCAAAACTAGCCCTGACAGATCTCTTATGTGAAGTGTGGAAGTTAGATGAGTCAAACTAGTAATTGACTTCGCCAGTCACGACTGCATCACCCGTGAGAACAGTGCAAATACCCGCCCCAATTTTATGACGGATAATCGACTTTTGGGAATCCCAGTAGTGTGTATTTGAATAATTGCTTCAACTTCCTAAACAGTGCATGTAACATGAGCCACGGTTGGTTGAAATTAGTTTTATTATGACCTGACCTGCCGCCAACCATTGATATAGTGAGCGATTTCAGAGACTGAGTTTAAATTCAGAGTTTCGCAAAGCGATCAGCCAGTGGGTACTGCTGGCTGGCCCACGTGAGAACATCAAAACTGCAATTAAAAAAATGGGCCAAGTGGCCCTGAAGTCCTTTGGACTAATATTTTCAAATTTTATGACTGCTACAAAGTTATGGAGCCTTGAACATGGTAGAGTTCAAAAAGTGAAAATGAAGAAAACAGCTGTTGGAAGTTTTACATTATATATGCAAATGGATTGCATGGAAATATTACATGCACAACATTCAACTGTGGCACACAGTATGTAATATGTATGTTATGTTGCAATGATACACTGGAAGTACAAATGTGCTGCTACAAAGACTTATCAAGTTATGCCAGATTATGTCTTCATGTGTAAAACTAAGAGGACAGATTATTTGAGAGCAAAAGGTAGACTCACTGTTTGACACAGTTTAAAACCTACAGGCAACTGTCCAGTTTAACAGAGGTCTAGTGGCTTAATGCTGTCTGTTGACACAAGCTACTGCCAGTGACCAATTACACATTAGTCACAGTTTCCACCAGACAATAGCAGGCAGAGAATCTTAGCTCCACAGCTGGGTGTAATACACAACCAGAGCCACCACTGATTCATGGTCAAGTAGATTAGCTCAATGCACCAACCAAGACAATACAGGCTGTATATACACAACACTGTGAGTGACAGTGTCCAGAGTGAGGCCTAATCAGTGTCCTCATTGCTGAATAGATCAATTAAACCTGCCAAGTGGGTGACATTCTGCACAAGTGTTCATTGATCCTTAGTGATTGTTCAGAACACCAGACTGACCACATACCTAAACAAAGCAAATGTAATAGGTGAAGAACAGGCAGTGTTCAAATAGGGGTATTGGTTGAATTGTATTTGTCTCGACGCAAATAGCTTTATTGTGCCTTCATCGATTATAAGAAAGCATTTGATTTAGTAGACCAGTCCTCCCTGTGGTCTAAGATAATTTCATGCGGTATTAATGGTATTGTGTTGAAAGTTGTATACAACATGTACAAAAATGCTAAATCATGTATAAATCAGGGCCAGGCTAAGTCAGCCTTCTTCTCATGTAGGTATGGCAAGGAGAAAACTTGTGTCCTTTGTTATTTGCTATTTACCTGAATCATTTTGAACACTGTTAGTCACAATTATAACGGACTTGACATGGCAGCTGGTGAAATTTACAACCTTAGTGATGATGATGTAGAAAATGTTCTACTATATGCTGATGACACTAGAATGATTCAATCAAATACAGATTTCTTGCTTCTGTATAGCGGAACTATGTCAACTCTTCTAATGGTTGACATTTGGTTCTAGTTCTAGTTGTTTCCAGCACTCGGCAACGTTCTATTAACTGACTAGTCTGTATATTTTGTGGTTACAATGTTATGGTCTTATGAGGTCTCATTCAACTAGTCAGCCTTTTCAGAAGGTGTCAACTATATTGTGAATCTGTTTTTTTTGGTGTCAACTATATTGTGAATCTGTAATTATTAGTCTATATTGATACAATTGATTTACACAGTACCATGTCTACACAAGGCATGGCAAGGGTAAACAGAACAGTAGAATGCATTTGATATCAACAAAGTGTAGGATATTTCACTCTATAGTTGTCCAGAATATTAATTTTCTATGTTTGTCACCTACAGGTGACAGAATATAAATTTTCCATGTTTGTCACCTACAGGTTTCTACAGACAATACATCTTTAACCAATAGACACCACAGTCACACCATTTTATAATAATTAAATGAACATAAAAATAAACACAACTTGCAATTATAGAAAATCAATAGTTTTGAAGATAAAAAGTGTTAGGCAACTGTTCAGTCTAACAGGGGTCAAGTGTGTCTACTCTGCCTGGGCACTGTGACCAATTTAAAGATTAGTCAAGGTCTCAATGGAACAGTAGCACTAGGCTGCAGAGCTTAGTCATGCTGTTGATTTTGTGGCACATTAAACAAAATCTACTGTTGGGGGTGGTCTCAAGGGCCCTTCTCAAAACCACATAACTAGATAATGTAAAACTTTTGCACTTTAGGGGCCCCTTAGAATGATGAATCAAATACAGATTTCTTGTATATAGTGGCAGCACCCTAAGATACATCTATGCAAAATTAGAAAAAAAGTTGCTGAACAGTTTTTGAAAAAATAGGCAAAATGTTACATTTTTTACCAGTTTTGGGGTTCTTGGAGGCCTTAGGGAGCCCTTAAAATGATTCAATAAAATACAGATTTTTCGTGCATAGTGACAGTGCCCTATGATGTCTATGCAAAATTAGAGAAAAAGTTGCAGAACGGTTTCTGAGATACGGCAGCTAACGGCGGACACAGAGTGATAGCAATAGTCCCTTGGACCTTCAGCCAAAGGACTAAAAATATAAACCAAGTATTTTTGAAGATATAGGTAAGTGCATCCCTGAAATTATTAGGATGGAAAATTAATAATGTTCAGAGAGACATTAAATTTAGTGTCATATGGTAATTTGAACTAGGGGTAAAGCAACCCGAGAATCTCTTTACCATATCAGATATAGTGGAATTCAGTGTGGTATTTCCTGACCTGCAGATCAAAAATTCACCCTACTCTACTAAATTAAATGTACCTCTGCTTTTCTAGCTTTTTTAGTAGCAGGCTTGTGGCCATTAATGAAACAGTCAATATGTGTATCAGGTCAAAGTTCAGTGACCTATATCTGCAATAATACTGGACCCAGATTTTGTATAATTTGCAGTTCTGATGTTCTCATGTGAGCCAACAACTGTTCTAGATTTAAACAAAATTAAAGTCTGGTGATGTTTTTTCAGTGATTGATTTGACATGGACTGAACCTTGTATGGAATCTGTCTTGAATACAATAACACACGGAAATATTTGAAAAAGAGATGGCTTTCTGAAAAGAACACAGCAGCCACTATATTCATATAACATAAACAATTCCTATGCACAAATGTGGCAAAGGACAGCACAGAAGTGAAGTTCACAAGCAGCTCAAATAAAGTAAGTCAAAGTAAATATTAAGGCATTACCTTTTTCATACGGTCTTTGTAATTGACAACAGCAACATAATAGAGCATATAAACGACAGCTGGGTTGACATACATAGGCCAGGTTGCTTCTGAATTCAGTTTCATTCCCCAAGGCTTGTATGAACAGTCCATTATGACAACAGCTGTCAATCCCATTAACCTGTAATTGTAACACCAACTAGAACTGTCAGATCTGCCCAACCAGAACTGGTGGGACTGGTGGGACTGGTGGGACTGGTGGGACTGGTGGGACAGGTGGGACTGATGGGACTGGTGGTCTTCGGAGTCCACACCAACCAGAGCTGCTGGGTATAACTGTCTTCAGTCCACAGCAACCAGAGCTGTTGGAACTGACTGTCTTCAGTCCACAGCAACCAGAGTTGTTGGATCTGTCTGTCTTCAGTCCACAGCAACCAGAGCTGTTGGATCCGGCTGTCTTCAGTCAACAACAACCACATCTGTTGAATCTGACTGCATGTCTTCAGAGTCCACAGCAACCAGAGCTGTAGGATCTGACTATCTTCTCTTCAGTACACAAAAACCAGTGCTTTTAGATCTGAGTGTCTTCAGAGTCCACAGCAACCAGAGCTGTAGGATTGACTGTCTTCGGTCCACAGCAACCAGAGCTGTTGGATCTGACAGTCTTCAGAATCCACACCAACCAGAGCTGTTGGATCTGACTGTCTTCAGAGTCCACACCAACCAGAGCTGTTGGGTCTAACTGTCTTCTGAATCCACAGCAACCAGAGCTATTGGATCTGACTGTCTTCAGAATCCACACCAACCAGAGCTGTTGGATCTGATTGTCTTCAGAGTCCACAGCAACCAGAGCTGTTGGGTCTAACTGTCTTCTGAATCCACAGCAACCAGAGCTGTAGGATCTGACTGTCTTCAGAATCCACAGCTACCAGAGCTGTTGGATCTGACTGCCTTCAGAGTCCACAACAACCAGAGCTGTAGGATCTGACTGTCTTCAGAATCCACAGCAACCAGAGCTGTAGGATCTGACTGTCTTCAGAATCCACAGCAACCAGAGTTGTTGGATGTGAGTCTTCAGAATCCACAGTAACCAGAGTTGCTGGATCTGACTGCCTTCGGTGTCCACACCAACCAGAGCTGTTGGATCTGAGTGTCTTCAGAGTCCACATCAATTAGAGCTGTAGGATCTGACTGTCTTCAGAATCCACAGCAACCAGAGCTGTTGGGTCTGCTTGTCTTCTGTTCACAGCAACCAGAGCTGTTGGATCTGACAGTCTTCAGAATCCACAGCAACCAGAGCTGTTGGATCCGACTGTTTTCAGAGTCCACAGCAACCAGACCTGTTGGATCTGAGTGTCTTCAGAGTCCACAGCAACCATACCTGTTGGATCTGACTGTCTTCAGAGTCCACAGCAACCAGACCTGTTGGATCTGACCATCTTCAGAGTCCACAGTAACCAGAGCTGTTGGATCTGACTGTCTTCAGACTTTACAGCAACCAGAGCAGTTGGATCTGACTGCCTTCAGACTCAACACCAACTAGTGCTGTTGGATCTGACTGTCTTCAGAGTCCACAACAACTAGTGCTGTTGGATCTGACTGTCTTCAGAGTCCACAACAACCAGAGCTGTTGGACCTGACTGTCTTCAGAGTTCACTGCAACCAGAGCTATAGGACTGACTTCATTCTTTCATATGGTGTCAGCTTGTGTGGATGAATGAGGAACAATGCTGGTAATAAAGATCCAGAAGAAAAGACGACAGACAACACAGCATGAAATTAGAAGTGGAGATTAGGCTGGTACACATTAGAACTACAAGGAAATGGATGTCATAAGGTTACATGGATGAATGTTTTGGATACGAGAGAATGGATGTAAATGTCAGATGAATAAGGAGAAAATCTGTGGAAATAAAAGTACAGGTTCACCAGATGCAGAAACATCCATTTCAGAGGGGAACAGTGAGAAGAACTGCCTTAGTTCTTACATATACTTTATGACGCATATATATATCATGTTTTTAATTAATTTATTACTATTTGTTCAGCTAGTCTATAGTATATATTTTATCAATTTATATAATTACTTCATATATATGCGTCATATATTTTACTAATTTACTATAATTTAACTAATTACTTTTAGCAATTAAGTATTTATAATAATAATAATACTGTACTTATTTAACACTAAATTCCCCTTTGCAGATCAATGTACCGTACAATAAAGTAAATATCATTCTTATTATTATTCTACATTATTACCTGGATAAAGTTGTTTGTCGTGGAAGTATGTCCTGTGCCGAGTGGAACTGATACAAGTAGAGAACTATAAGGTGCACAGCTGTGTAGGCGCTCAAGAATGCCGATATCCTCTTGACGTGCTTGCGTCTTGGCAGTCTGATCAGGTAGGACCAGGATGTCATGATGCAAAAGAAGAGCAGCAAGTAGACAGTACTGAGACCAGACGGGTGGATGACACTGCACACCGACAGGAAGAGGGTGATGAGGAAGATGCTCACTTCACTGGTGACAGCGACCATGTAGATTGTCCTCACTGCGGGTAGTGGGAGCGTCTCCCATGAAAGGTAGCGCTTTGGCAGGTGATTCTTGTAGATCATTCTAGTCATGAGGAAGATACAGAAGACGGCAACATCGGGGCCAATCAGGTGCAATATGTGAATCTTGTTCTCCAAAGATATCCTGCAAAACATTGTGAGATTTAATATGCTGAACATCTTGACAACGTAATAATGAACATATGATGTTTACATTTTACAATACGGTCCAAATCACCCTAGTTATATATTTCAGATGGCTTAAGGGGTTTCCAGATTTTTACTCAAAGGACAATGAGATAGGTGGATATATCTACAGGTTGTATATAAGTACCTCCATATAATCATTATTGTGATTAACAATTGAAATGGCTCACCTCTGAAATCCAATTTGTCTCAGTGTCTTTTCCTTTGTTGAACCTGCGACATGAATGCGAGCAGATAATGAACTTGAGGGCAACAAATCTCAAAAGTTAGCAACCAATCAGTTGCTTAGAATCATTGTTTGACAGTAGTTGTGCACTCTGATTAATAAAATCCTAGAAAACAGAATGTGCCATTTTGAAAACAGAAGAGTAATATGCTCCTAACAGCTAGGGGTGGTCGCACAAGTTTGCAAAGTCCATACAGTTTGCTTATGGGTGGGTTTCCTTAGGGGTGTGTGGTCGATTAATCGTTACAACTTACTGATGAACATCGACATTATTGTGGATATTAGGTGTATAATGAGCTTACAAAGATCCATTACTAAACAGAATTTGGTGTTAGATTTACGGAGCTTTTTAAAAATGGAAAAATCTGCTGCGCATCATTGAGGACACTATTTCCATGATACATAACCAGCGAAAGCGTCTGATGGTGCTTCATGTTGTTGACAGTTTTCAGTTCAGAAGATCATTGTGTTAAGGAATGTAATCCATTTTTAAAATCAAAATTGAACTGATGAGTTCATAAGAATGTTAGTGAAATGGTCCAAAGAACTCAACAGAATGGTGGGTGTTTATTGGCAAACATGTCTGGTCAGTTCAATCCGCCGAGTATTGGCTGTCGTTTTGGAAGACAAGTTGAGCTGCTCAAAGTCACAAATCCCACACGTATTGGTGGAGTGGGTGGTGCTTTGAATCAATATGAAGCGCATTGCATTTGTCTGAATTTTACAAACTTACAAGACCACCCCTTATCAAGTTATCATGTATGGCATCATGTGTGTGAGTTTCATAAATGGGGCATTTTGTAACTTTGTTTTTCACTGAACAGAGATGTTGGCCAGGAGCTCCCACCAGTCCTGCTCCAGCTTCAACTTTACCGTGGGTGGGATACAAATTTATAAAACACACACAATAAACCAATACTTTATATACAAATTAAATTCTCAAATCTGCAATTAATAATAGAAACTTCTGCTAAAACATGTGAACTCTGATGACCAATGCCGACCAATGGAGGCAGATTTGAACTGAGCTCCTGCTTATATACCCCTCTGCATCACTATGCTACGTACCACTACGCGCTCATGAATAAGTCCACCAGGGAAACTACAGGTCTATCCCGCTAGGTGACACAACTCACCTTGTTACTTCACATAGAAATTTGTTGGGTCAATGGTAACAATGTTCATGTAATCATAATTTGTTTGTCAAGATAGGTACCTACATTATGGCATGGTAGCTAGTGTAGAAACAATAAAGATATATTCAAGTGGCACCAGACTGCACCACATTTGTGTTGTTTGTTAAAAAATGTTCTTAAATGTACTGTAGAACAAATACAATTTTCTTCGATTTCACCGAGTGCTTAACTTAATTTCTATTTTCAAGATGGACTACTTACAGTTTCCGAGTATGGCACCATAAGGTTCGTCCATGACACCAGCTTGTCCCAGCAGATAGCTCTGGAAGGTCATCTGGCACAGCACTATTGACCCACTGGTTGCCAACACTACCGACAAGTACTTACCTGTCACGCCTACAAAACAGCAGTGCTGCATTCATACAACACATCACACAAAGGTAAATTCCATTAACCAGATTTGTTTGCATCTGTTCCAATGAGCCTGTTTTTCCTACATTTGGTAGCAATAAGTCAGCTGGAAACAAATGAAGGGTTTCATGGCAAAACGTGATAAAAGTAAAATTATTTACTAGGCAGTTTCATAATTGAAAAGTACAAAAAAGTTTGGTTCTTGCTTACAGTCACTGTGATGTTGTATTCTTAAGATATTCCACCATCATGTACAAGTTTTCATTTATGCTCTGAGGTTGAAGCACAGAATATAGTTTTTGTTAAAACGTAAAAAAATATACCAGGTATATATAATTAGTTTTTCCCTGAAACCCTTCAAATGTAATCCTGATTGTAATGCAAGAGTAATTGTAATCAACCACACTCATTTGTTAAGTAATTATACTGGTAACTGTACATTAATACATAGTAACACGTAACATTTACTGTAATTGATTACATAATTTGTGATGTAATCACATTATCTCCGATTCACGACAACAGGTACATGCACAGCTTTTACAAGTGAAAGGACATATGATCACATACCTCAGACTTCCAAGTTGTTGAGTCATGTTTTTCAAATGCAACTTTTGTTTTATAACATATATTTTATTTGCTCACCTGACATTGTGTTAAGTGTGGGATTAGGCACAATAGGTGCAAATAACAGCAAGATCCCATACGCCATTGAAAATAAATTGAATCTCATGACACATGCTGAAACCAGAAGACAACTGTGAGGCAAAGAGGTGTGTGTGTTCTTAAATGACACATTAGTAAACCACAGTTCTAATAATAATAATATGCTAGCAAATATACTTTACTATACAATCATGGTAAGCAAAAAAAACTACAAGTTGTTCAATTTAATATTAATTATGTCTTGTTAATGTTATTGCATGTTGCGAGATGATATGGAGAGGTGGTTTACCAGAAAGGCATGGTAAGGTCTAATAATAATTAATGATAAGTAAACTTTTATAGCACCTAAATCCTCAGGATCTTGAACTAAGATGCAGAACAAACCAGAATCACCTTATACATAATACTGATATTATGAACATGGATGCCTAGAGAGTGAAAGATTGCCAAGGATATACCTAGTAGGGTAAACATGATTTTGTAATTATCTACTGTAATTACCAGGGTAGTTAATCTTAAGTAATCAACAATCGCCATTGTTGTATATATACACATCTAGAGGCTACATAAGGGAACTGTCTTTGGTATCTATCATTGGGTAGCATTTATTAATTTGAAATGTATGTACTTTTACAATAGACTTAGTATAAAGACTACGTGCCTGCTCCCATGGTAACGAGGCCCAACTTGTGCAGGAAGTAGGAGAACACGTGTTCCCCTTTCATTTTGATACAAATGATACCTGCTAAATATGAAATGTGCACATTGTTATGATGTTATGCAATCACACCATGATAATTGGCCAGTGTAGAAATCGGTTATGTTTAAACTCACCATACAGTTGTGGTGGCAGTAATATATTAACATTGTTATGTAGCTCTATCACTGGTTGACTTCATACAGAACTAGGCCTACCCAGATATCCGAATATCGTATACGTAATTGTGTTTTTCAATATATTGTAAACAATTTCTCAAAGAAAACGTAGGTTTAATTCAAACAACATAACAAACTACAATATCTTGATAATTACTAGAAACAATTTTGATTCAATAATTGACTTGACGGTTAAAAAACATGATCTGTGACAAGCTATACGTTTTAATAAGAACTTACCTTTTACCTTTACTTGACAAGTAAATTCATCTGATCATGCTAGACACAGTGGTTGTTCCATGACCATGTCCATGGCACTGTGCAAGAGAAGGCAGAGTCAAAACTGGAAAACACAATTAAGTCAACACAAAGTCTTATCAAAATGTATTTCAAATGAGCAATGTCATAAACAAACAACCATTTAACGTTATTTTTTTCAGCAATACAACTAAAATAAATATCCACACTTTTCTGTGTGAAAAATCAAAAGGTATAATACTTCCACAACAAATACCATTGTAAATAGCAATACCTAATAGAGATGTAATCAGTAAAATAGTATTTTTCAACAACAATCATAACTTTGTTTGTGTAGTAGTTGTTTTGGATGTGGTTGTAAACAAGATTGAGGATGACAATGAGAGCACCACTGGCCAGTGGATACTCAATTCTGACAACTAGAAGAATGTGGTGTTTTTCAGCAGTGAGTTATGGAATATCTGATATCTATACAGTAAACCTCGCCTAAGTCGGATCTTCACTCAGCTCGGCCAGAATTCCGAGAAACGATTGACTTGTAATGTATTTCCCATAAAAATCATCGTCTAAGTCAAATTATGCAAGTCGGATCTTCACCTAACTCGGACAAACTGGGTCGGTCATTTGATCCGAAATAGTACGTTTTTCCTCGCCTAAGTCGGATAGTAGTATTCAACATGATCACTTGGTTGCTTGGAGTACAAGTACCAGATGAACGATGGACGAATGTGTTGGTGTTGATGAAACAGCAGAACCTTTGTCCACTCTAAGTGACGAGCAGAACATCAAAATCATACGACACCCCGAATATAGAAGATAACACACCGAAACTCAGTGGCTCACAGGACATTACAACACTAGGGTTTGAGGCTCAGCAATAGTGACATCAAAGACGAAGAGTTGACTGACAAGTGTGAGGACATTTTCATGAAGAGTTGACTGACAACTGTGAGGACATTCTCATGAAGAGTTGACTGACAAGTGTGAGGACATTCTCATGAAGAGTTGACTGACAAGTGGGAGGACATTCTCATGAAGAGTTGACTGACAAGTGTGAGGACATTCTCATGAAGAGTTGACTGACAAGTGTAAGGACATTCTCATGTAGAGTTGACTGACAAGTGTGAGGACATTCTCATGAAGAGTTGACTGACAAGTGTGAGGACATTCTCATGAAGAGTTAACTGACAAGTGTGAGGACATTCTCATGAAGAGCTGACTGACAAGTGAGAGGACATTCTCATGAAGAGTTGACTGACAAGTGTGAGGACATTCTCATGAAGAGTTGTCTGACAAGTGTGAGGACATTCTCATGAAGAGTTGACTGACAAGTGTGAGGACATTCTCATGAAGAGTTGACTGACAAGTGTGAGGACATTCTCATGAAGAGTTGACTGACAAGTGTGAGGACATTCTCATGAAGAGCTGACTGACAAGTGTGAGGACATTCTAATGAAGAGTTGACTGACAAGTGTGAGGACATTCTCATGAAGAGCTGACTGACAAGTAGGACATTCTCATGAAGAGTTGACTGACAAGTGGGAGGACATTCTCATGAAGAGCTGACTGACAAGTGAGAGGACATTCTCATGAAGAATTGACTGACAAGTGGGAGGACATTCTCATGAAGAGCTGACTGGCAAGTGTGAGGACATTCTCATGAAGAGTTGACTGACAAGTGTGAGGACATTCTCATGAAGAGCTGACTGACAAGTAGGAGGAGGACATTCTCATGAAGAGTTGACTGACAAGTGGGAGGACATTCTCATGAAGAGCTGACTGACAAGTGAGAGGACATTCTCATGAAGAATTGAATGACAAGTTGGAGGACATTCTCATGAAGAGTTGACTGACAAGTGGGAGGACATTCTCATGAAGAGCTGACTGACAAGTGAGAGGACATTCTCATGAAGAATTGACTGACAAGTGGGAGGACCTTCTCATGAAGAGTTGACTGACAAGTGGGAGGACCTTCTCATGAAGAGTTAACTGACAAGTGGGAGGACATTCTCATGAAGAGTTGACTGACAAGTATGAGGACATTCTCATGAAGAGTTGACTGACAAGTGTGAGGACATTTTCATGAAGAGTTGACTGACAACTGTGAGGACATTCTCATGAAGAGTTGACTGACAAGTGTGAGGACATTCTCATGAAGAGTTGACTGACAAGTGGGAGGACATTCTCATGAAGAGTTGACTGACAAGTGTGAGGACATTCTCATGAAGAGTTGACTGACAAGTGTAAGGACATTCTCATGTAGAGTTGACTGACAAGTGTGAGGACATTCTCATGAAGAGTTGACTGACAAGTGTGAGGACATTCTCATGAAGAGTTAACTGACAAGTGTGAGGACATTCTCATGAAGAGCTGACTGACAAGTGAGAGGACATTCTCATGAAGAGTTGACTGACAAGTGTGAGGACATTCTCATGAAGAGTTGTCTGACAAGTGTGAGGACATTCTCATGAAGAGTTGACTGACAAGTGTGAGGACATTCTCATGAAGAGTTGACTGACAAGTGTGAGGACATTCTCATGAAGAGTTGACTGACAAGTGTGAGGACATTCTCATGAAGAGCTGACTGACAAGTGTGAGGACATTCTAATGAAGAGTTGACTGACAAGTGTGAGGACATTCTCATGAAGAGCTGACTGACAAGTAGGACATTCTCATGAAGAGTTGACTGACAAGTGGGAGGACATTCTCATGAAGAGCTGACTGACAAGTGAGAGGACATTCTCATGAAGAATTGACTGACAAGTGGGAGGACATTCTCATGAAGAGCTGACTGGCAAGTGTGAGGACATTCTCATGAAGAGTTGACTGACAAGTGTGAGGACATTCTCATGAAGAGCTGACTGACAAGTAGGAGGAGGACATTCTCATGAAGAGTTGACTGACAAGTGGGAGGACATTCTCATGAAGAGCTGACTGACAAGTGAGAGGACATTCTCATGAAGAATTGAATGACAAGCTGGAGGACATTCTCATGAAGAGTTGACTGACAAGTGGGAGGACATTCTCATGAAGAGCTGACTGACAAGTGAGAGGACATTCTCATGAAGAATTGACTGACAAGTGGGAGGACCTTCTCATGAAGAGTTGACTGACAAGTGGGAGGACCTTCTCATGAAGAGTTAACTGACAAGTGGGAGGACATTCTCATGAAGAGTTGACTGACAAGTATGAGGACATTCTCATGAAGAGTTGACTGACAAGTGTTAGGACATTCTCATGAAGAGTTCACTGACAAGTGGGAGGACATTCTCATGAAGAGTTCACTGACAAGTGGGAGGACATTCTCATGAAGAGTTGATTGACAAGTGGGAGGACATTCTCATGAAGAGTTCACTGACAAGTGGGAGGACATTCTCATGAAGCAGTCACAACAAAAACTTACACAGAGCAAGATGACTGACTTTTGCAATCAATAATAAGCTGTAACATTAGAGCTTCGAGCCAAAGGACGCACATGACTATTCAAATACTGCGTAACATTGTGTTTGTTGCTTGTGGACATCATCGTCTGTAGATTTACCGCAGTACCTAGTCACATTCAGGCATTGTTAACAGGTACCTAAGTGCTTTTAGAGGGCTGCTTTTTATGTTAATGCTGGAATATATCATCTTCAGTTAAGTCGGATTTTTGCATTACTCAGATTAAATCTCCCGGTCTGATTGAATCCGACTTAGGCGAGGTTTACTGTATTTGGTAATGTTGCTGTAAGCATCTATATTGCATAACAAATGATTAAACATAAAAGTAGGAAAATGTGGCATGCGATTTGACATTCTCATTTGCACACAAAATCGTGTGTTTTCATTTCAATAGTGTACAATGATTTTAGATCATATTCTTTTGAATGATGGATTGTGTCAATATGATGTCTTGTCTACAGTACTGCACATTAATTAATATTGGGAAAAATTATTTAGTATTTTTTATTGGTTACTGAAAAACCATTATGGACATGGAACCTGTTTTGATCCAAGTGAAACATAAGTGCAAAAGTCTGCTCTGTTAGGGATGATGGAATTTTAAAAAAATATTATATTTAATAAGCTTAATGATAGTTATAATTAATGTATGATTAGATTAGTTTATATTGTCAATAATTTTGGAGTTGTTTGCAACATTCAGGTGATAGTAAATTTCATGCAAACACAGAAAACTAGTAATTAAAGTTTTAATTAACAATTTAATACCAGTTAAGCATTGTTAGGAAAGTGTTATGAAATTATATGCAAATCTTCATTAAATGACAGTGTATAACAAAATTATGAACAACACAAATTTGAAGGACACAAATCTTTTAAAATTATTAATGACAAATTAAAGAAAACCTGAATTTATAATTTAAATGTATTCTTAGTCACAACTTAGTCAGTAGAGTTATGTATAATTATAAAATAGGGAAATGTATATTTCTCTGAAGTCATACTGATCTCTGAATATTGACTTGTCAAGTGAAGGTTGCACTTGCAAGTGCACTTAAATTTAGTGCAGTACATGACATTTTGATCAACTGATCATTCATCACTGTCACCAGTGGGCAATTGTGCTCCTTTGTTTGTCAAGGAAACAATATTATTAGCCAGTGGATTTTGTCACCGTTGCTACTGGTACACTGTAGTAGGTAATTCTGCATTGTCGATGCATTTTTACCTAACATGCAGTCTAAGTACTATGAAGTTACTTCAAACGGCAAAAGCAGATGTTCATGGAAGCAATAGAGCCTCCCATTCCCGATTGTGATGGCACTGTTAAATCATGAAAGCATCTTGCTTGAAGCAATTGAATTTAAGAAGACCTGCAGTTCACCACCAAGCCACTTGATGGGGTGGCTGGTCTTAATGACTGGTGTCCCTGAACAAATGTTGTATGGCACTTTGATTGCTAAGTGCAAGTCATCAATCTGATGGGTCCACCCAAAACTTTATACATGCTTGTACAGATAAATTAACATATGTAACCCCCAACTAGTTGGCTGCAAACCACATCACAAACTGCATGTTTCAATACGCCATCAACTCCATCAACGTTGCTCTTCCTATGTAATGTGAGGTGGCAAAAATAAACTACAAAACACCAGAATTATTTAACACCAAATGAGAGAGAGACAATAGGCAATGTATCCATTTTGAAATAAAAGGCTTGACCATCTAACCAAATCTTCAGTTGTTTCACTTGTTTGCAAGTTCTTGCTAGGGTGGTTATCTTGTCATCAACTATGCTATCGGAAACATCTGCCAGTGAAGTCAGGTGTTTGGATATCTTCTCAAGCACTTTGCACATAAAAATATACAATTATTTTTGTGTTTAATCCCAGTGTACAGGCTGCACTTCATCTTTGAGCACAAAAGGATAAATTTATAGTAAAAAAAACTTCTTGAACTATGCAAGAAGACGTTAATCTTTCTTGTTGTATACCGGTACATGTTACCTGTCTACCTAACAATATTCATGCTGGACAGTGCTGGTGTGTAACTTTGCGAGACCTTTTTTACACAGATATGTCACAAAAGGATGGTAGATCATCTAGGAATGATGCCACAGCATCATCAAGTGATATTATTAATTTCAGAGTATCGCAAAAACAACTTAAATTGATGTTACGGACGTGGCATCTCGGTATTATTGTACATTTATTCTTTGGGATTTTCTCATGTGGGATGATTATGTCTCGAAAAGCTGCAGACACTAGATACAATTTGTATTGCACCTCACTTTATAAATGTTGTAGTCTTCATCATTTCCAATATGTCTATTATGACTTCCACATCATTTGTTTGTACTTAATTTTTCTAATGGTTTCTTTCAGTAAGTGTTTAGTTTTGGACCGTTTCCCTTGTTTTTTCAAGGGAACAAATTTATCGACACTGCACTCAATTTCACTCTTTAAGATATTCGAGCATTTTGTTGCTGTCTTATTCTTCAGTCTATTGTTCCAATCTACCTTTGTTAAATATTTCCTCATGTCCTTATATCTTCATTTGTGGAAGTTTCTCCTGTACTGCTTTTTACAATTCATTTCTGATTTTATTTTGATGGTAAAATGTATCTGGTTGTGATCACTATACTCCCTAGTGGCTCACATATCTTGACATTGTCAACTAATTCATTCTGTGAGGACAAAACTATGTCTAACACATGCTCACCCCTGGTTGGTTTTAGCGCATGTTGCGAAAGGAAACTATCTTGTACTAAAAACTTGTGGTCCTCACTCCCTGTAAAGATTTCCATTGTATATGCCCGTGGATTATTAAAATCCCCCATAATAATAGAGTCCCTTTTGCTCACTTCCTTTAAAGCGTTTTGTACTTTTTCATTCTCTTCTATGCTTATGTCTGGACTTCATTAAACTAAGCCAACCGCTAACATTGAGTTTCCTGTAGCTATGTTACACCAAACAGCTTCTTCGCAATCTGCTTCTCTAATTCTATTTCACAAGTTTTGATAGATTCTTTAATATATAAAATAACTCCATCTCCCTTCTTCCTATCCTATCTTTCCTGAACATTACATAGCCTGTCAGTCCCAATTCGTCATCTGGTATATCGGTGGTGGCCGTGATTCGGTTATACCTATTATTTGTGGGTCGACAATATCTTATACCATAAATTGCATAATCATGTTCAGTTCATTTCTTTTGTTTACTATATTAGTATATAGATTATAGTCTATTGACTATACCGTATACGTCTAGACTACACTACAGTCTACACACAACACTGTCAACAGTATTATAGTTAGGGAGGTCGGAAGAAATCACGCAAACTCGTTTGCATTGGGACGCAATGTTAAATCGCCTATGTTTAAAAAATTGTAAGTCCCTTGATTTATAAAGACTGATCATATATTTTATATCAAAAGAAACATAAATATGTCTTCTTTGTGATAAAAATACCTGCTTTTGTGAATTCGTAATGCTTCATACAGATACTCGTGATGAAACAACGACACCCACCGAAATTTCGTTTCGTTGCGGACGCAGCCATATTTAATCTCGCGGAAGGGAGGTGTTTTTCATAAAATCATGTACTCGCGTTATTACCCTCCATGCTATGTTTGGCGGTATGGTTGAAATCGTAAAATGATGCTCTTTCTTTTGACGTGTTTCTTGTATGAATTGAAATAAAATTAAGAAAAATATGATATGTTGAACATTGGTCATATTTAGAGAGGATTTAAGGTATGAACAGCTTGCGGAAACTCTGGCAAACTACACCTGTGCTATTTAGTAATGGATAAACGTAATATTAATGCAAATTTGGCGGAGATACACCTTTGCCCATTTTTGCCCCAAGCTCGAACGTAGCGGTACCCCATGTCCGGCAACGAATTTCTCCTATTATCGCTCACATAACCGGCGTACACATTGTTGCAATCTTGTATTCTGAAGTTGTGTTTTAGCCATGCATTTGTTATTCGTGTTTACATATGCACAAACATGCTATCGGGTATTAAATAGTGGACGTAATATGAATATTTTAAGTTTGTTTTCATGTTATAATCATGCAAAATAAATAACAAATGACAACAAATAAATGACAACCCCCTCCATAAATTAGACATCTAATATACTTCTAATTACACTGCATTGATCTTGTTGTAACTAACTGCATGTATAAACATTGGCTTGGTGGTGGTTTTTTGGGTTGTTTTTTATTGTATCTTCCTAGAAGTATTTAATTTGTAGATGAATATATAACATGATTTAACATTTCCTGGTGTTGGTACAGTGCAACATTTTGCTTCAGCGGTTATTGATATGCATGCTTTTTCAACATTTTATTTTTGAATGCTGCAAGGACATTCTTCTTAAGCAATGAAATGTGGTGCTTTCTAAAACAAACAAGGTGCGTCAGACAGGTTGTTGAAATATGTTCTAAACGTCTTAGAAACGCCACAGTTTCTCGCTGGATGTAAAACACTTGGACTCATCAGCAAGCTGATCACCTGCCCTCTGATGCATTATCGAAGACAAGAGTGTTCACATCTTGGACATGAATATTCACTACCAGCAACTCGTGTCATTCTGCCAGGAGTCATGCAGAAACATCAATGAGTTCATGAGTGAGACGAGTATGCCTATCTTTGGAGACTCTACTCGCATCAAGAAGGACAGTGTGTTTGAAATGCTGACAACGCTTTCTGATGTAGATGCAAATGCGGAAGTGATTCTTCATATCCTACTTCCAGCCATCGCTGTTCTCTGCAAACGGATCTTTGCAGATACAACATTACATCAGATAATTAAAAGTTGCATAGCAATATATATTATATATATATATATATTATGTATATATATATGTATGTATGTATATATATATATATATATGTATATATATATATATGTATATATATATATATATATAATGTTGTACATGCATGCTATGTAGCGGAAAGCTTATTGTTGCTTGCAGTAGTTGGCTATCTTACGCGCACGCACACATGCGGACACACACACACAAACCTACATATACATTATGTTTACATAAGAATATGGTACAAGGCCAAAGCTGAATGTTTACATCAATGCATGTAATATTTCGCTATGTTTATACTCTCACACACTCTTTACTAACTTTGCATACATGACATGCATGCAGTACTCACTAACGTCCACATGATTTTGCTGGTATACCTACACCTTCTAAAACATGTCAGATTTTTTTGATATCCACATAATGGAAACCATTCAAGCATATCCTCCAAGCTATGGGTAGCAGGCTTCCCAAGCTGGTTCAATGTGGTGTATGACAACGGGCCAGATATATTGTGTAGACGTATATATATTATGGATGACGATTTGAAAGTGGGGGACCTGGAGATACTTTTGTAGGCTTTTCCATAAGGTTAGTAGCTTAGTTAATTAACTTAATTTTATGTATAATTCCTTTCGTAAATGATATTTAAAGGAAATACATAAAATATCAAGTTTTAGCTAAGTTTTTTGTGTTGTACAATATTAGTTTTTCACATTTCCTTCAGATCAAAAAAACTGTCACACAAATTTATTCAATGGCCTTTACATAATTGTCTATAACTTCGCCAATTTTCATCACAAAGATATAAAACTGGTATGGCTGTTTATCTCTTAAATAGACCTTTCCAGTGGTGTATCACATTTACCAATCTGATGAATTATTGCATTTTCACCGACCTCCCTATTATAGTGTAAGTTGTAACTCCTTGCATTTAAACAAACACATTTATATCCAGCGTCAGAACAGTTTTCCAGACTGTTATTTGCCGATTTATTTGTGCTGTCCATGAATCCAGTTTCAGGTTTCTCTGTGAGTCCCCCTGCGAATGTAGTTTAAAATAGATGAAACCTGTCCCACATGTCATGTATGATCATGATGTAACTCAAATCAGCTAGCGTTTGCGTCTGAACGTTAGTGGTTTTGTCAATGCCACAGTGATAATACGATTGAAATGCGTGTCTTTAACGCATCTAGTCATTTACATACAATTCATTTAAACTGCCACCACATTATACATACATGATTATTACATTAAACCACTTACAACAATAAATGTTTCCGAATGACCTGGCACTTCCTAATGAACGCTTTTTGCCGGACGAACTCATCCCAGGAACGAGGCTAGTGGCGCACATACGTTTCGGCCGTCACATCATTTCGGCCCACGAGTGGAATAAAAACGCAATAGGTGGAGTGCAGCGCGCGGTGAAACATCATCAGTAACATTGCCGGATTTAGAGCAGTACAGACTGGGCATGCTGGGGCCTCCACGTGTTCGACAAAAAACCTACCTTGAGACTATCCGAAAACGTCAAATTGTCCCCCGAGACTCACAAAAAACAACCTGCAGGCTATAAATATTGGAGGGTTAATCCAATATATCTCCAGCGTATTTAGAGGGGGCGATCGTCCCCCCCCCCCAATGGTGGCATCTGCCCCCCAACAATGGCGCGGCAGCTGCCATGCAGCTCACCTGTGCGCTAGACAGGGTAGTACCAGCCCGTTTCAGCCACTCCACAATATCGATCCTCCGTTCCATCAACAAACTCGACATGGATCTAAAAAAATGCGTTGGACAGGGTCAGGGGTACGACGGTGCAGCAACCATGGCTTGCGAACGCGTCGGCGTTGTTGCTGACATAAGAAAATACACAAGCTGGCCCACTACTTCCATGTACTGTTTCAGTATATGATGCACTGTCTGAACCTGCATCAAAATATGTGACAGCGCCATCCATTCGAAATGCTGGATATATTGTATGAGAGATAACTCCATTACTTTGACGAATCGTGCACTTTTTGATAAAAGCATGAAACTTGACACATAGTTAGAAGTTATCAAGACAAAAATATTTTGACCCCGGGGCATCTCTGAATTTGCCCTGGATGCCGTTGGCATTTTAAAATGCCAGCCAAAACTAACAATCCTCATATTTTGTGAAGCTGCGCCACATACAGCCTTTATCTTGGGATCAATATAAAGGTTCTCGGGAGTACCGATATCAAATATGTTATCGTTGACCTTGTCCGACATTCACTTCCGCCATTTTAAAGATGACGGCCATCGACATGCATTATTGTCCCTACACCTTATGAACTACGCCACCTAGAGCTGTATATATATATATGTGTATATATATATATATATATATATATATATATATATATATATATTGTTGGTGTCAAAAGAAAAGAGGGTGACCAGCGATTTCAATTTATGCAAACATTTTGCATTTGACCTTCATTGACAATTCATGTCCGCCATTGAAGAAAGCGGCGGCCGATGACACCAGTTATTACCACTACATCATATACAGCTGGTAATTTTTTTGTTCAAATGTAGGTTTTCCGGGGTAACGATTTCAAATGGTTTATTTTGACCTTGTCCGACATTCACATTCGACATTTGTAAAATGGCGCCAGTTAAAACGAATATTATTCATATTAAGAAGTGTGTCTCATAAAGCTGTACTTATATAATAATAATAACTTTATTTATACATTCATTTCCAAAGTACAACTCTGTTCAATGGTGTTGACAATGTTTCTAAAATACTAATATTTATGTAATGATTAATAGAGGTACTAAAATGTGAGTAATAAAATAAAACGTCTATAAAGTTCCTAAAATAGAACTGTGCTAAACATGCATGATCTAAAGCTATAATTCAATACACATTATATACAAAATTACGGTATGGTATTGTAGATAATTACTTTAAATAAAAATTTAAAATATATAATCAAAATAAATGTACAATAAAATATTAATAAATAAAATTAGATCTGCTTTCGGTATACTCGATCACACATCGCGTGGCGCGTACTTCCAACTGTTCCGCATCGCCAAAATACGCGCAAGACTCACAACTACAACGGGTAAGACTCTAGTGCACTCGCTCGTGATGCCAAGAATAGACCACGGCAACGCGGGGCTCCACGGGATCAGTGCCTGATGCATCGCCCGGAGATGATCCAGCGCTCCGCGGTCAGAGTAGCTCCACAGATCCAGCGCATGCAGCGACCGACATCGGAGCATCACCGCAGGACTTAACCATATGGCAGAGGGTAGCGCAAGACAGACAGATTAGGAAACGACATGCTGAGGCCTTCGCCCAACCACGGGACACTACGGCTGCACAATGATAATGATGATGATGATTATCAAATAATTATTAAGACAATACACTAGTTTAATAGTAGACAACTAAAATAATATACCAATAAATACTATGATATGATAATGTCACATAAAACTGATATGATGATGTCACATAAAACTAGACATTGAAAGCAAGTTTAAAATAATGTGTCTTAAGACGCGCCCTAAAGTGTTCACACACTCGATCACACGCAAATCCTCTGGTAGCGCGTTCCAGAGCGTCGGCCCCGCGCAAGAGAACGACCGGCGCCGTATCGCTCGAGGCTGTAACGCGGAACGGTGAGAAGCGCGCGATCGGCAAATCGCAGGGCCTGGCGCGGAACGTAAGACGTGACGAGTGAGGCGAGGTATGCCGGCGTCTGACCGTGAACGGCGCGAAATACAAGTACGAGCATTTTATAC
The DNA here is from genome assembly GCA_963995525.1 of Escarpia spicata. NCBI lineage: Eukaryota > Metazoa > Annelida > Polychaeta > Sabellida > Siboglinidae > Escarpia > Escarpia spicata. The sequence goes on along the minus strand of OZ023214.1, from coordinate 11,313,860 downwards.
TGGATGTGATACGTACTTCACATGCAACCAGTGCCGAAATAAAATGTAAGTTATCGAAGGTAACGAATTCAAATAATTAACTGCTGACCTCGTCTGATATCCATAGCCGATATTTTCTAAAGATGACAACCGTCAACAAATGTAGGTTTACATTTAGAAAAGGTGTCTGATAATCGCTTCCATGGTGCTCCACAATTCCCGCCACATTTGCACATTTCAGTGCAGCACAGTTCCGCCTTTCTGCGTGTACACGTGTTCGGCTTAAAGCCTTTCAGACAGCCACACTTCAGCAATTCCCGACAGCTAGATTTGTGAGGCTTGCGGTAATGTCCACAATGGTATCCAACTTTCTCTCTTCTGATGCGAAGGTGCATCTCACATGGTACAGCATGCGTCAGTAGCTTCCGGGTAGGCATTCCCAGTGTCCCATGGAGTTTTATTTCCTTTACTTAAAAAAACAGCTGACATTGTTGTATCCGCTGATCGCGAGGAAAAACGGAAGAATTTTGCACACTCTCGGTTCAAGTGAGCATGCTATTGCGTGAGCAGGTATGCATCTGAATTTATTTCCAGTACCAGACGTTATACCCACAATGACTCCAATGAAACTCTTTGTACGGTGACTGCAAGAACAATAACGTCACTACAGTGCGGAGCATGCCGTCTTTGTAGCCATCTTGTGCAGCATCACCGACGTGGCCCATCATTTTGGCGCCTCTTCGTGTGCACAAGGAAACAAGTCGCCAATGTCTTGCGGTCTTAACACAGTGTTGTTGAACGCGTTAATTACAAGTTTCCTTGTGCGGTGCCGCAGATAACCAACAGCGTGGCTGAAGAATGGGAACAACATCGTCTTGTTCTCGTCACACCGCAAGAAGTCATGCCATTGTTTTGGCAGAAGCGAGGTGTGCTTCAAATGACGACGAACCCCTTCCCTCTCCGTTACTTTGCTTGTTCTTTAAGACTGCCAAATTTGTGGACATCCCAGACAGTGTCAACACGCTGTGTATTGTTATGTTGTAACATAACATATGCAGAAAATTCCTTTGTTCGATATCACAGAAAAGCGGCAACAAACTGGACACACAGGTCCTCACATCGTCCACCCGCATATGCAGATTACTCGAGTGGTTAGCAGCCCAAGAAACCGACTTGTGCGTATTCTCTTCACTGGTGTGAACTCCTTCCATGTGCTCTAACCACCACTGCTTCGCTTTAGGTAATCCGATCTCCATCGGGTTGGTGTCGATAGCCTTTGTGGCATGGACGTTGACATTCGCCTTGTGGACAATGGTAGGACGTCTGTGTATGACGATCGTAACTCGGCAGTTGATCTGTTTCGATAAAAAATGGTCAATGCTGAAAACTGCTCCTTCACCACGCGGCGGTCCACCCCATCGTTTGTCATGATTGTTTGCTGGAATTGTGATACTCCTGTTCCATAGATTTAACAAGATTGCCACTCAGAGAAATAACTCTAGATGGCAGGTGGACAAAGAAGCCTTTTGGCTTATCGAGAGTCCGACCGTTTTTATCTATGTGTATCCCGCCCTTCTGAGGTATGTGTCAATTTTATTTTAAAACATATTCACGCTACTATAGCACCCACAGAATCAGCAGATAATCTGTTCCATTCATTTACAGTCCTTTATTAAAGTAGAACTTTCTTATATGTAATCTACACTGCCCCTTTATGTAACTTCATGTCCTCTAGTCCTTCCATCTTTCTTAACTGATAAAAATATTTGTATCAATATTTTCATAACCATTCAATATTTGAAACACTTCTATCTGATCTATTCTCAATCTCCTGGTCTCTATTGTTGTTGAACCACATTCGCTTAGGCGTATTTCGTAACTAAGATCACTTAATTTTTGTATCATTTTAGTCGCTCTCCTCTGTACTCTTTCTACCTTATCTATGTCATTCTTGCGATATGGTCTCCACGCTTGTATACAATATTCTAAATGTGGCCTAACTATTGTTTTGTACAGCGGTATTATTAGTTCTTTTTCCTTATATGCTATATATCGCCTAATTAACCCAAGGATTTGATTTTCCATTGAAGCTGCAATTCAGCACTGCTCTGAAACTTTCATATCAGCACTAATGGTTAACCCTAAGTCCTTTTCTTTTACAGTAGTACTTAGTACAGTACCCCCCATTGTATATTATACATCTTCGTTCCCATGTCCTTTGTGGAAGCATTTACATTTTCCAAAATTGAACAACATTTGCCATTTTTCAGACCATTTGATCAAACTGTCAAGATCATCTTGTAAATGCTGTCTATCTCTATCACATTTAATCCTTCTAAACACTTTGGTATCATACACAAACTTCAACACCTTGCTTGTTATATCATCGTCCAAATCGTTGATATTAAGAAAAAATATAGGTCCTCTGATCCCTCTGGTACCCCACTCAAAACTGATTTCCAGTTTGAACCGTTGTCTTCTGTCAATCAGCCATTTTTCTATCCAATTAATTATACCATTTCCTATGCCATGGGCTTTTAGTTTAAGCAGTACTCTTTGATGTGGCACTTTGTTGAAAGCTCTCTGAAAATCTAAGTAGATAATATCTACTGGTGATCCCTCGTCTACCAACTTAATGATATCTTCAAAAAACATAACGTATTTGTTAAGCATGACCTCGCATTTAGAAACCCATGTTGAGATGAGTTTATCACGTTATGTTTAACAAGAAAATCCACCATGTGATCTTTAATTAGTCTTTCTAATAATTAGCAAATCGCCGATGTTAAACTCACTAGTCTGTGGTTCTCTGATTTGTTTCCCGAACCCTTAAGTTTTAAATAACGGTATAATGTTTGCTTCTTTCCATTCCAAAGGAACCACTCCCTCTTTTAATGACAAGTTGAAAACTGTTGCAAGCGGTATGCTAATTTGTTCTACAATTTCCAATAGCGGTTTGGGTGGAATCCCATTGATTCCAGGTGATTTATTATTCTTCATAGCCCTTATTTTCTTAGCTATCATTTCCGGGGTTACAATTAACTGTCATAAATAGCCTGATTCTGTCTCCTTGAACTTAGCCTCTGGTACTGGCAGTGAACTAATATCTTCCCTGGTAAACACCCAACTAAAATACTCATTCAGGTATTGTGCCATTAAGAATCCCTCTGGTATTATATTTCCAACACCATCTTCTAGAGGACCGATCTTATCCTGAACTTTCTGTTTGCTTCGAACATACGCATAAAAACTCTTGCTGTCATGTTTTATATTACTAGCTAATTGTTGTTCATAGCTTCTCTTTGAATTTCTAATTCCAGCTGTAGCTTGGTTAAGTGCTTCTTTATAAATGTTGTAGTCTTCATCATTTCCAGTACGTCTATACGACTTCCACATCATTTGTTTCTATTTAATTTTTCTAATGGTTTTTCGCTAAGTGTTTCTTTCTGGACCGTTTCCTTAGTTTTTTCAAGGGGAAAAATTTATTTACAATGCACTCAATTTCACTCTTTAAGATATTCCAGCATTTTGTTGTTGTCTTATTCTTCAGTGTATTGTTCCAATCTACCTTTGTTAAATATTTCCTCATGTCCTTATATCTTCGTTTGTGGAAGTTTCTCCTGTACTGCTTTTTATCATTCATTTCTGATTTTAATTTAATGGTAAAATGTACCTGGCTGTGATCACTACTCCCCAGTGGCTCACATATATTGACTTTGTCAACTAATTCATTCTGTGAGGACAAAACTATATTTAACACATTCTCACCCCTGATTGGTTCAGGCACATGTTGAGAAAAGGAAACTATCTTGTACTAACACTAAAGTAACACTGTGGTTCTCACTGCCTGTACTACTTATTTTCTTTGTATATGACCAAGGTTAAAATCCCCCATAATAATACAGTACAGTTTCCTGTAACTATGTTACACCAAAAGGCTTCTTTGCAATCTGCTTCTCTTTCTAATTTTATTTCTTCAGCCTGGATAGATTCTTTAATGTATTATGCCCTGCTCAGACTATTGACTTCTACAACTTTTACAACTGAGTTGGCAAACGCAACGTTTAACGTTGTATTTTCGCCGATTCCCGGTGCGCTCACACTGAACTAACCAGTCAGCGACTTGCCAGCATGACGCTACGATCCTAGCGTCAACTGCGCATACCACGTACAAACCCATGTCGCCCCTATCGGATTTATATGTCACTACAATAGACGAGTTTAGTCAAAGCATTTTAAATGCTTTGGTTTAGTGTTTGGGGAGTGTATTTTGCACCTGTACTGAAGACACAACAAACCCAATGTTTGACAATCTTTTCAAATGTTAATAAACAAATGATTGAATCACAGATTTCAACAATGTAATACAACTGAATCCCTGGAGGTCTTTCATGCCACATATCCTATGAAATATTTTTCAATACGATCGAACCTGACAAATATATCTAGACGCACTAGTCTAGCCGTTTAATATAGTAATGCAAATAGGCCTATAAATTTCGACTAAAATCAATGATAACCAACAAAAGGCTGAACAAAGAATATTTAAAATAGAAGCCTGTGTTTCTGAAACAATAATACATCTGAACCCACTCTACCTCTCTCTACACATAATATTTCCTTATTGAATATTGTATTTCGACCAGGCCCTAATAACTGCAAATGCTACAGCCTACATTGTCGCTGCGTCTGCAGACTGCAATAACTTTGAGTCGATTAAAACATACTTACGGGACGTGTTAAAATGCTTCGCTATCTGGGAAACAGTCGCATACTTTTCCCCAGTTTGTGTACGACTTTGCTGTAGTTGGCGGACGCCCGCCAGATTTCGAACTGCCCCTTTCCACTTAAATGGAGGCCATCTCTCATGTACATATCTTCACTCCCAACAAAGTATCCCCATAAATCTATGAATCCTACCCCCTCTTCTTCACACATTTGCTCAACTAGTGCGTTGATCGCCACCCTCTTGCATTGTCTATATGTTGGCCCCTTTCCTCCCATTACTGGCAACATTCCTGAGAGAATAATCTGTTCAACTCTTGTCTTCCTTAACTTCCTCACTAATTGTCTGTATTTCTGTACTGTTCCAGTTGTTCCCTCCATGTATGCATTATTTGTTCCTACCTGTACTAGTATAGACCCTCCCTTGTCATGCGTAGACATTTTCGAATGACTCCCCCTAGACTCTTGGAAATGTGCCCCCGTTCAGGTTACAATAAGCTTAAGTTACTCTGACGCGGCGGCGAAAATTTTCAACAACACCGTCCCCCCCTTCCGGTGTTATGAACGATCCGACAGCGCGACACTGTGGAGTCGTGCTGACGGTCCAGCGCAGAGCACCGTATATTAATTTGCGTCGGGCCGCCAGTATAGGTTATTGTGCCTTCCCCCCAGACTACCCTCACTGGATCTGCCCATAACCAGATGGACTGCAAGAAATCTTCAACACTACCCCGCTCCTCGACACCGTGAACACGTTCTGAATGCAGAACGTATTCGACTGAGCCAGTATTTGTTCCGCGTGGTTGTGAGGTCGCAGCTTGTTGTTCTACAAGCAAAGTTGCGACAGACCGTGGCCGTCTGTACACGGTGAACTCTGAGAAGTCATGTCAGGACCTGCTTTGTTTCGAGGTGTATTTAGTTGCATCACGGATAGAGTCTACGTGATATAGGTGAGCACATGTTGAGTTTGTTTGCCAAAGGTTAGTGCAAAACAGCATTATCATTCAGAAATTGCCGTTTCTATTGAACTACAGAATCCACAACGTAAGTAGTATTGTAAATAACGAAAACAAGTTTCGTTTAATGTTGCCTGCAGGTATAGTACGTGTATACACAAATACACTGGACATCACTGCAAGCAAGCAACTATTTTGACAACGTAATTAACGCCTTTGTGTGCAAAAATAGGTATCCAGCGATGGTGATTTTTTTAATATAAAATCTGCAAACTATGTTTACAATTATTTGTAAAACTATTGAATAATTGTGTAAACATAACACAGACATTATTCAACGAAAGCATCATTGAAACCTACATTTTGACTGTAGAGCCTAAGCAACTAACGCACTAAAGACAATAATATGTACATGTGCTTCAAATTTAGCTTGTTTACATAATAGTTTTTAAATATTTTACATGATTTAACAAGAATGTCAACGTGAACAATTCCCAGATGACAAGTGGACAAGGTAGCCTTTGGCTTATCGAGTAGCCTTTGTTGAGTCACCGGTGGAGCACTATAAAGCTACATAAACTGCACTAATTGCAATAACACAGCAGCCCATAGACGGCGGACATGAATGTGGATTTATTACCACGTAAGCCGTTCCACTGACCAATGTTAATGTATACTTCTGCCTGGTTTAACAAGGTTTATTTACGCGCAATTTCTAATGTCGTTCGCTGCAGACAAAGATTACACAGAATGTTATGTCTGATGAACATTCTACTACGTATTACTTGCAAACCTGCAGTGTGTGTGTGTGTGTGTGTGTGTGTGTGTGTGTATGTGTGTGTGTGTGTGTGTGTGTGTGTGTGTGTGTGTGTGTGTGTGTGTGTGTGTGTGTGTGTGTGTGTGTGTGTGTGTGTGTGTGTGTGTGTGTGTGCGTGTGCGTGCTTGTGTAAGAGTGTGTGTGTATGTGTGAGTGCGTGCGTGCGTGCGTGCGTGCGTGCGGGCGTGCGTGCGTGCGGGCATGTGTGAATGCATCTCAAAGGTAATGTCCTGTCACTTGGAGTCTGTGCAATGTGATAGGACCTAGCAAACACGACCGTTCAAAAATAATGAGCATCCAGTAGACTACAAAGTACTTCTCACATGCCATCTACAGCTTTTGGTCTGGGTGGCAGTCTTGTGAAATCTTGATAACAATGAAATATTAATATTTCCACCTGGCGAAAGCTGCTGCAAAGAAAGCACATGTAAGCATGCATCTACCTAATTGCATAATGTATGTTTGAATTTGTAGACTAATGTTGCAATAAAAAATAGAAAACTCATTGTTTTCCAGCAGTATTCACAGCTCTTCTTCCGTAAGATGTGCGATCGGCAGTGGACATGTCTTCTGGTAGCAACTATCACGATGGGTCTTCTTGTCAACAAGGTGACAACAGGTGACGTTTTCTAATAATTTACTTACATGACTGGCCAACTGAACCCCTCACGGTCCTCTTGGATGTCACACCGTCCATCTCGTCCTATTTAGTGCACACCGCTTTGCTTTTAAAAGGCGGGAGTTTATTGTTCTGTCTGATTTGGTCGCTCTACTTCTTCCGTGACCTTCCTCGTTTTCTTTGTTATTAGAAGTAATGCTAATGAGGTTTATGTTTGGTGTACGGCAAACTTTCCCAATCCACCGGAGTCTCCTATGTATTGCGTGTGTGTGTGTGTGTGTGTGTGTGTGTGTGTGTGTGTGTGTGTGTGTGTGTGTGTGTGTGCGTGTGCGCGCGTTAAATAGTGAATGGTACATTAACTTCGCCTCGACAATACTCTTGTTTCTTGTAGCTTTATGCAGCGGTCAAACGGTATTAACAGCTGTTGAGGGCTCCTTCGGTGTTGACAATTATATCAACGGTATGTCCTGTCAATGGCTCATCCAACTCCCGGTCAAAGGCGTAAGTATTCGCAGAATCGACATGTTTATATGCACACGCACACATACGTACAACACACACACACACACACACACACACACACACACACACACACACACACACACACACACACACACACACACACACACACACACACACCACCACCACCACCACCACCACCACCATCACCACCACCACTACCACCATCATCACTACCACCACCACCACCATCACTACCACCACACTACACACACCACCACACACACACACACACACACACACACACACACACACACACACACACACACACACACACACTAGCATTCTTTCTTTGAAGGTCTTTATGATCGATATATTCTACACAAACAAGTCTTTGGCTAACGTCACCGCGAACAACGTGTTTTTCTAAAAACAAAACCCTTTGGATTATCATTAGACTTTCGTGAAAACATATAGACATTATTATAAACACTACAGTGACTAATCATTACACTTTCGGTAAAACATGTAGACAGTATTAGACACACAGTAGTGAATTATCATTAGACTTACAGTAAAATATATAGATGGTATCAGATATAGTAGGAGAATCCGGCTGCTTCCTTTCTTCAGCGGGTGCGCCTTCATTTTGAGAAGTTTGACTTGGAGAGTGCCATCGGGGAATGTCCCTTTGATAAGGTCGTTATCTTAGATGGCCGCGAGTCGACGGCGCCAGAACTGGCCCACCTCTGCGGTAGCGAACTGCCGGAAAACATCCTCTCCACTTACGACTCGTTACTGGTGATCTTCACCACCGACGCGACGCGCACGGCTTCAGGATTCTGGGCGACGTATATGACCAACCCCGAAGGTAGGGCTTACCCGATTGGACAAGCAATTACGTCTTTTGATAATGATACCTGTATTATGAGAGGGGTATAATTGGTCGTAAGTGTGTTATGGTGATTATGGTGGGGCTCGGTGGTTAGGAGGTAGACCTCAGGATTGTTAATTGAAAGTTTTGAATCCACCTACCACCCGCCGTTTCGAAATATGGGCATGATCAGTAAGAACCGCCCAAATACAAAACGTCTGTGTAATTACTATTTTACTTTGAATTCTTAATTTTGATGGGATCGCTGGTGTGCGTCTTTGTGCGCGTGTACTTGCGTGTGTGCGTGCGCGTTTGCTTATAAAGCGTGGATTTGTTCGACCCAAACTCTCATAAAATAACATCACATATAAGGGAGTCGACAGCAGGAAGATCCCCCGGACTGTCGTTCTTCAGGACCACCGTCACCAGTATATTGATTTAAGGAGCTGTTACACGACCACACACAAAAGACTGGAAAGGAAGCTTAACGGAAGTTACACCAATATTCTCAGGAAATGCTCAAATGTCCACTGGACGAATAAGCTGACAAACAAAGAACTATATGGGATTATAGACAAACTGTCAAACGATACCCATCAGATTAGCTATTTATAGCTATTGTCATACAGAAAAATCAATGCCAATGTTCACTTTGTGAACTTTCATTCGCGTTAAGAAAAACCAGGGAAACAAGTAAAAACACATATCAAACTGATGTGGGAATAATATTATTATATTGACGTTGCAATGACTGAACTTCCTTCTGAATGACAAATCTACCCATGTGGAAACGGCTCATCTATGTTTCGATCCTGGCAGACCAATGATGACGAAGATAATCGCAGTAACCTCGATCAGATACGCAGATCCCCCTCTCGGTCCCTCCCTTCCTCCTTCGCCCATCCTCCCCTCCATCCCACTCCCTCCTATGATTTAATAATTTTCAATGTCAATAATTGTCCACAATGGAAGACACATTTAAATATGTAACGGTATGAAACGGTACATGTAAAGGACATATTATAATGACAACCATCATCATCATGTTTACAAACAGTTACTATCATAGGCGCGGGAACGAAATTCATATTGGGGGGCTACCGGAGCACCACTGAACAAATTTCGCCGCCGCGCCGTTCCTTCACCTTGTGGCTGTCTCGGTTGGTTCGATTGTGACATCAGAAAACGGGGGGGGGGTGCTGTTGGAATTGTTTTTGACTTCTTTTAGCAAGCAAATCTTCCAATGAAATCGCGGTGTTATTAAAGAAGGATTAGGATGTATCGTAGGAGTGAATCTATGCAGATTGTTTGACAAATTAAATCCAGTATTGCAGCTTTAATTTAAAAAAATAAACGGGTAACGCACACTACAGGAGTAGATTTGACGATGCATTCACGTTTCTTTCTTATCTTATTTAGAACTTTAACACGGGGTTGAGACTATTCGTATAACCTATGTAGTACTGCATAACAAATGTTCATTTAGCGCCGACTGTAAGAACCATGCATGATAAAACACAGATTGTCGGTATAATTATTAGCTTAACTTATATAAAGTTATGTCGGAAATACGTCGGCAGTAGCAAACAACGTTTAGATTCTTTTCAGAGTTTATTATTAAGTCTCAACCATTTATTTGACGTCATACTGCAGAAGGTCACGAATACCACCTCGAGCAACTGAAAACCGCCTGAAATTACTTTAACATGAATCCAATTTATTTGTATTTTAAATTATTTATTTATATTTTAACTCATTTATATGATTAATACATTTACTTTTTATATTCTAACTTGATGCAATGTATTCGTGCAACATATAATAGTTGAGTATGAATGTGTATGCTGATGGCGCTGCTGCATTGTTTTATACTCGCTCTGACATGCATCCTCCAGTGACGTGCAGCGAAAAGGTGGTGCTAACAGACACGGCAGGACAGTTCGGTGTGGTTAGGAGTGGATACGTCAACAATATGCATTGCCAATGGCTCATCCTGGCTCAGACAAACAGAGTACGTCTTGTGCTTCTCAGTCTTTACGTTCCTTTGCTTTTCTGTACTCTTGTTTATTATTGATACGTAAATATGTATCATCGCTTTGGTGATGCAAAAAGTTCAACTACACTATATTTGCAGATCAGGTATTAGTTGTGATATTATATAAAATGTGTACGTACGATGGTTTAGTAAATAATTACACATGCATACATGCATAACACACATAGATACATACACTGTACAAACAAACACCCGAAGACACATGTACGCATGCACGCATGCACGCATGCACGCATGCACGCATGCACGCACGCACACATATAAACATAACCGTTTAAGGCCGGAATACACTGGCACTTTTCGCCCGATCAGATCAGACCAGACCACACCACACCACACCAGACCAGACCAGACTCCCTCCGACTGCAGTGTACCCACTACATCTACCGACACCGACTGCGCTATACCTAAAGCCGGCGTGACGTCATAATCACTTAAACATGAAAACGTTCGAGTACGTCAGATCGACACCGACTACATTCAACGTGGAAACTTTTCAAGTTTACGTAATTATGACGGCTTCCGATATAACGCAGTTGGTGTCGGCCGGTGTAGTTGATACACTGTAGTCGTAAGGAGTCTGGTGAAGTCTGGTCTGGTCTGGTTTGGTCGGGTCGGGTCGGGCGAAAAGTGCGAGAGTATTCCGGCCTTAAAACATACAAACACACACACACACGAACGCACATAAGCACGCACGCACATGCACACGCACACACACAAACACACGCGCGCATAACATTATCTTATTATAGACGGGTCTAAGACAATATTTTCTTACTGCTCGTTGCACACACACATGTGGAGCGCTGTGATGCAGTAGCTAGAGCTTCGGACTCTCAACCGAGAGACCCTCAACCGAGAGAATTCGAGTTCGAATCCTGTGCAGCGGTATCGAATCTTGGGCAAGTTCGCTCACTCTACGTTGCTCCAGACAGTAGTGGATATTTGTGTACGAATAGTCTTTGCGCATTAATTGCACCGTGGCTGGATGCTTCCCAGAGAAGTTGAGGTGGTGTTTGCTTAAACAGGTCTTCCAGAGGGTAAAGTTTAAAGCGCTTTCAGCAGTCCTGAGGACTGGATACTGCGCTATATAAGAACTTGCCTTTACTTTACTTTTACACCAGGTTTTGTTACAGCGTGTACAGCTACACTTTGTGAACTTCGGCGTTGAGGCTGGTGGCACGGACTGCTCTAAAGATAAGGTTACCATCTTCGACGGCAGCGAGCCCTCGACTCCCGTCCTGGGGTCGTTCTGCGGAAACCAGCTGCCGGCGAACATCAGCACAGACCAAAACACGCTATTGGTATCCTTTTCGACCGATGCCGAGATTACGTCATCTGGCTTCTGGATCCAATACTCGACAAGCATTGAAGGTACTGCAAAGCCGCATTCTTCGCTGATTTTCGATAACAGGATACAACATATATTATTATAAACTAAATATTACTGCGGCGGTACGAAATTAACACTGAGGGGAGCCGTAGCTTTCAGCAGTCCGCTGTTGGACATGATTTGGAAGAGAGGGAGAGGTTTGTTGAAGATCCTTCGGGGTGACGTTCCATTTTTTGGCAGAAGAAAGCCTAAGAGAAAGTATACTGACAGAAACACGTGTCATGTATGCTGTGGATAAAACTTTCAGTCATGTACAATCTACAATAAATATGTTTTGTTAAACGTATCTGCTTCGACTCGCAGGTTGCAGTGGCACTCCAGTTGTGATAGACGGTGTCGGCGGCCACTTTGGTATCACAAGTAGCGATTACGAAAGTGACATGAGTTGTGCTTGGCTGATCAAACTGCGATACGGCAAGGTAGATCGTTTCGTGAAACTTGTCGTGACAGGAACCCGTGGCAAATGTTGTATTGTTTAAATATTCCATAATTGACTATTATTAATGTTGTTGTCAATGTGTTGATGTCTAGCATGCAAATAAATTTACGTATGATCTTTACGGAATAAATGTACCGCTTTTGCTTACCGCATTGCAAAAGTAGGTTTATTTAGTATTTTGAATTTCTATTGGTTATTTACTTACTAACTTTACATGCTACTGTTAAAGCTAAAAAATCTTATGCACCTGTTCATTCCAATTTAAAAACGACAATTATTATGCCGCAGCAAATACGCCTCGAATTCCTTACGTTTCACTTGGAATACAGCGCGGGATGCACGAATGACCGAGTGAAGGTTTTCGATGGTGACAGTACATCTGCGCCTCTGCTTCAAACTCTTTGTGGATTGGTTGTCCCCGTTGTCATCGTTTCAAGTGGCGCTTCTTTGTTTATAACGTTCGAGACTAACGGGTTAGTGACAAAGGAAGGCTTCTCCATCACAACGACAGAAGGTACATCTATGCAGATCTAAGTAAACTATATACCGCTTTAGGTGTTGTAGATCGAATTGTAGAACTTATTATGTGACGACATACGCACACACACACACACACACACACACACACACACACACACACACACACACACACACACACACACACACACACACACACACACACACACACACACACACACACACACACAAACATTATTACACACACACACACACACACACACACACACACACACACACACACACACACACACACACACACACACACACACACACTAACACACTAACACACACACGCACGCGCGCGCACACATACACACACACACACACACACACACAAACACACACATTTGTACATACATATACTCACACGGCACACACGCACACGCCCGAATACAATATTATATATATATATATATATATATATATACATATATGTATATTATATAAGTATATTTATAATATATATTATATATTTATATATATTTATTATTATTTATTGTATGTCAATCATTATCAATGCGTGTTTTTCTTCACCACAACAACAAGTTTGTTGTAATTTATTGTATTGTAATAACGCCTACACGACTTCGCGACTACTAATTATATGTACATATAATTATATATATATATATGTGTGTGTGTGTGTGTGTGTGTGTGTGTGTGTGTGTGTGTGTGTGTGTGTGTGTGTGTGTGTGTGTGTGTGTGTGTGTGTGTGTGTGTGTGTGTGTGTGTGTGTGTGTGTGTGTGTGTGTGTGTGTGTGTGTGTGTGTGTGTGTGTGTGTGTGTGTGTGTGTGTGTGTGTGTGTGTGTGTGTGTGTGTGTATAATATATATGTATATGCTGTAATGTCAATCATTATCAACGCGTGTTTTTCTTCACCACAACAACAATTTTGTTGTAATTTATTGTATTGTAATAACGCCTACACGTCTTCGCGACTACTAATTACAACAAAATTGTTGTTGTGGTGAAGAAAAACACGCATTGATAATGATTGACATTACAGCATATTTCAATTAACCTTTTACAAGGTTGTAAAGATGCAGTGTCAATCGTTACATTTCACACCAACAGAGCTGGCAATCACACATGCTCGATATATTTCATCTTGTCAGTGTTCCACTGCTACGAATGCGGACAGCCGCACAGTTCGTCTCTGCGCGGGGAATCAGCAGATGGGTTACTGCTTGAGGCTGACGTTTGGGATAACACGATCACGTGTCACGAGAACGGGGATAGAAACAAAACGGTTGAGTGCACAGGTTCTTGCTGGGTGCGTAGCAGTACATATTATGTTCAACAATGATAATGTTGTCACTCACTGCATCTTTATTTCAATGGACTCTATTGGAAATAACCGGAAATGGTGTTCTGGGTTATCCGAGGTGAAGATTCCGCTTTGTCCAAAAAATTTACAGTGCAATTTTAACAATCATAATTACCATCTTTTTGTACAAATGACTGTGGCAATATCTTCCGATGAATGCAGTCAAATCAAACGGCAGTTTGTGTGGGCACAATGTATTCTTTCATGATATTATAATTAGTTACATATCTTATGGCTAGGATCTGGCAATTGCACGTTCAAAAGTGACGACAATCCAGGCTACGACAACGGTGATAACGACGATTTTAACTACCTACCTTTCAACCCGTGCAGGTATATCGACGAGAACAAGACAACCACTTGTCATTTCTCCGTGGTTGCTTCAGCGGGAGTGACTGCGAGAAGTACACGTATCAGACGTGCAGACATCGCGGCTCCACCAACGCAATAGTACGTCGCCACACCTGCTTGCGCGTTTGTTCGATAACCAAACATAAACTAAAATTACACATGATGTTGGATCAATGTACACCAATGTGACATTGCATAGCATATAAACTGAGAATCAACCAGAGTTTGATGCTACAGCAATCGTGAAAGGTATGGCAGTGGTTTCTCCTTCCCTCCCCTTCCCTTTCTTCTTGTTATTTCTTTCTATTTTCCCTTTTTCTTTTCCTGTTTCTTTGTATTTCTTCCTGTGTTTTTAGCACATCAACATCATCTAATTGTCAACTTTGACAGCTCAACGTATAAAATTTATGTTTGAAGTGGTCTCAATCTCAAATATCACTTCTGTTTTTGGGGTAACTAGTCTATCTCCAACACTTGTTAGAGGCTAACAACCTACTTCTTAACAACTTCCGTTTTCGAGTTCCTGCCACACACCCACAAACATAAGGTACAATAGAGTTATGTATAAATTCAAAGTTGAATCTGTGATTCCCACTTTCTATTGGTTTCACTTAAAAATGTGTACTTGCGTTACCAATTATTAATACTTGTTTTCCTCTACTTTCAGACGTGCTACAAATGCTGCGCCAACAATTTGTGTAATTCGTTTCTCCCTGGACTCAACTTGACTAGCAGTGACGGATTCACTCCGCCTGTGGCTGGCTTACTGGTGTTGCTACTGGTTGCTATTACGACGTACTGCAACAAGACGCATACGTTTTTCAACATTTAAACCTACATGCACCCAGCCTGAAGACAGACCTGTTCCTTATTGAATACGTTCCAGCACGTTGTGACGTGGACGGATCAGCAGCTTGAGAAAAGTCGCAATCATCAGAGGAAATCCGGCGAATAACTAGAGGCCGGTTTACACGAGAAATGTGGGTCCCCCC
The DNA here is from genome assembly GCA_963995525.1 of Escarpia spicata. NCBI lineage: Eukaryota > Metazoa > Annelida > Polychaeta > Sabellida > Siboglinidae > Escarpia > Escarpia spicata. Next base: position 11,298,354 of record OZ023214.1, on the reverse strand, counting down.
ACAATGTCGTGCGATAATCAACGTTCGATATATAACTGCGACCCTGGCCCGTGAATCTTCTGTCGGGCCCACAGCTGCCACAAGTTAGACAGACAGACGTATTTTAGTTTGACACATACATTGTGTGTGAGGAAGTTTCTCAAACTTAAAATATAACATTATATATATATATATAACATAAATATAAATAGACAGGCCAAGGAGACTTTCGTTACGACATGAAAATGTCGCTAACATGACAGCCACCTTTGCATTAAAAAAAGAAAGAATATATATATAAACGGTTGACATAGCAATTAAACAGTTGCGTTTGGTTTTGCACATACCATTATTTATTATTGCAACGATATTAATAAATTTAATAGGAACAATGAATCAGTTTAGTATTTGTATTAGCAATGCAGTAGTTGCAGCACATTTAGATCCAGTTGCTGTGGTTCTAGGATATAGCAATGTGACCGATCAAGACTGAAATTGAATTGTAAGAATAAGTCTTTTGTTCATATTGATTGAAAATTAATGTTTCCTCGAGACCAGGCTGCAACCATCGCGGATTTTCTGGTTGTAATTGTCATCCTGCTTTTTTACGATCCGCCGTTTGCTGGAAGAGATGGTGGTTTACGTTCAGTTGGATATTAATTAAAACGAGTGTGCGTGTGTACGTATGTGCGCGCGAGCGTATGTGTGCACGTGCTTGTGTGTGTGCGTGCGTGCGTGTGTGTGTGTGTGCGCGCGCGTGTGTATGTCTTTGTGTCTGCTTGTGGGTGTACATGTGTGTGTGCCTGTGTTCACAAGCGTTCGACCTCTACCCTAAAATTGTGCTGGTCAGCCGGACCAGCAACTTCAACACGTTGCTGGTCCGGCAGCAAAAATGTACTGGTCCGCTTTTTTTACCAGTGGCCTGTTAAACGATATAGAAAGAAATGCACAGTTGTACTACCAGCCGTAAAATCCTTTAAAATGTCAGACAGGTGTTTTCCTGATCATATGTATACATACAACGCGATTTTAGGTATCAGCAGACTGACCATTTTTAGGTAACTGGTTTCAGACTTATTTCTACAATATTTTTTAATAACTATACAGGAACATGTAATATAATACGAATTCTTTTGCAAAGGTCATTACGAATCGCAGTCATGGTCAGCGGCAACAGCAATGATATAATCACTGCAAGATCTTAGACATTGGTTACGAATCTTCTGACGCGAGCCAGAAGATTCATAATTAATGTCCGACAAGTCAGAGTCGTTGTCACCAGCACGACCGTCTGCGTGTACGCCATCACTTGGGCCAGCAGCCGTGGCTTCCAACTGGTCCATGTCTTCCTTTCCTTGGTTCTCACTACCATCAGCCTGTGCTTCAAACCAGAAGAGCAATACGCTTTGGAATTTGGTGGATCCTGGTCATATGCGACTTCTTACAGAAAAGGTTCCATTCGTGGATTATGCAACCACAGAAATTGTGGAAATGATGATGGCGGCGCCAGTGATGATGCCTCGTTTTGATTTACCAAAATGAGTAAATTACCGTACGTTCGTTTCGGGTGCTTTTTTTACTATAACAACTATTGCAACGTGCCCGCTCCGTGGGCGTTGCCTTTCACGTTAAAATAAATTGAGCAATATCGAGCGTAAAACACATTTTTGTAAACAGCGTCTTCAGGTGACCAGTCTTTACAATATGCCGATGCGAACTGCTGTAGAACGTTGTATAATATCCCCCAAAAAGTAGGCTGTCACACGGACTAGTAACTCAAAAAACTTACTGACCCGACGGCGAAGTATGTGGTCAGTGACCACCGGGTCAGCGTATATTTCGAAAGCTGGTGTGCACGCATGTGCGTGCATGCATGTTATCCATCACCGTTGCGTGACTTTGTTTTGATTGCAACGAAACTGCGTGTACAACGTCGATAACAATATCGGAAGATTTACACCGGTGAGCAATACAATGGACCATATACCTCTAATTGTGCGTTCGATCCAGTCCAAGAACTTCGTCACTCTGGTGTAGACGCCGGGGCGACCAGCGTCGGCGCACCCTTCTCCCCAGCTGGTGATGCCGTACAGCTTCCAGAACCCACCGTCAGGCCTGCACACAAGTGGGCCGCCAGAATCACCCTGCAACAAGCGTCATTAACATAACTCCGGCAGTAATCAGAGACAAGGAGATTAAGAATAAACCAAATCGAAGTTTTCAAGACATTGAATGATAATACAATAATGCAAATATTAAAGGAAATAAAAACCCATGTTACTTGAATTCGTATTATATTACATCTTCTTGTATATTTCCATTTCCAATAATTTTACCAGAATTATAAAATATTAATAATTTCACAATTTACAGTGTGCAACTGGTCTTCTTCGAATACATATATTTTTGGCGCGCTTTTCGGTATGCCTAGGTGTGACGTCAGAGGCGTGAATGTCGCGCAAGATGCCAGCATTTTCAGTACATTCACAGCATGTTTACAATGATATATGTTGGGTCGAAGCAAGCGTCCGAGTGAGTTTGTGTGTGGTGTTCCGATAAAATGTAAACACTAGTCATGAACAAGCATTTAATTAACGGTTCCACACGAATACCAACTTTGTTGAACAAAATGAAGCGATAGAACATCCGCTCCAGTCAACCTGATAATATCAACAAGACAAGCCGACTACAAAAAAACTTTGTCGCTTCAACTTATTTGGAGAAAAATGGTTTCGACTACGACCCAGGAAAACTAATCTACATCAGTAAACGTACACCCACACACACACGAAACTATTGTATCCAACTGCAGATAGTAACGTTATATGATATCATAACATTACACAAAGGAAGAGTTGTACAATTTAGCTTAATCCTGAATCCGGTCCTTGTGGTCGAGTGGTTAAATACGTAGGCTCAGCACACATACCGACTACCGACGCGCGTTTAAGCCCAACACCAAACTTTTAAAAAAGTGTATTTTTATTTACCGTTTCGGAAAGTTAGATAAACCAAGCTATTTTACACTGTTTATCATTAAGTATATTAGTGATTATTTATTCGAAAAAAAAAAATATATATATATTATTACCGGGAATGTACAATTTCCGCTGATCTTGTATGTTTTTATTTATATTTATTCAGACAAACCACAGTTTGTCTTCACATATATAATTATAATAAAATATTGTATAGTATATATCAACATGATTAATCTTACATTTTAATCAGTGAAATAAACACACATTACCACTTGGTACATATACACACACATTCCAATTTGTTAAGCTATTTTTCATTGGTGATGTAGGTTTATTTAACTGATTAATTTGAATTTGCTATATACTGTACAGTAGTATGTCATAATTATATATGTGAAGACAAACTGTGGTTTGTTTGGATATATGAAAATAATAAACTTACAAGATCAGCGGAAATTGTACATTCCCAGTAATAGAATAGCATTTACATTTTTGTCGCGAATAAATAATTACTACAAAACATTCGCTATATTTTTAATGATAAACAGTGCATCATACATTGTAAAAAATGGCTTAGTTTATATTACTTTGCGAAAAGATAAATACAACTACTCTTTTTAAAAAGTTTAGTGTTGGGCTTGAACCCGTGTCGGTAGTAAAACCAGAGCCAACGCACTTAACCACTCAGCCAAAGGAACTGACGGAAAAAGATTTAACCGGAGTAAGGGTTATGCTAAATTGTACAGTTCTTCCTTCGTATAATGTTATGATATCATATACCCTTACTTTCTGCAGTTGAGTACAATATTTTCGTGTATGTGTATGTTTGCTGATGTAGATTAGTTTTCTTGGGTCGCAATCGAAACCATCTCTGTCAATATAAGCTGAAGCAGCGAAGGTTTTTGCGGTCGGCTTGTTTTATTGACGTTGTCAGGTTGACTGGACTCTGGAGGTTCTCTCGCTTATTTTTTCAACAATGTTATATTTGTGTGGAACCGTAAAATAAAAAAATAAAAATGGAATTTAGCTGCTGCCTTGTTTTTAATTCCTTTAATATATGTATTTTTCTCACATAAGAAATATAAAAGAACTAGACGATACAAGAAAGCGTTAGGGAAATAACAGCCTAGAGTGTACATGAAATTATGATATTACGTACACAATGTACTGTTATTATTATGTCTGATGTAGTTGTAACTATTTGCTAATTTTCAAATTAAGATAACTTTTATATTTGTTTGGAGATTTTGACATTAATTATTGGTACTCAAATTCAAATACTTGTGTAACCGTTACTGCATTAAAAAATATGCACTTGTATTGTTATCATTTTATCGAAAGTGTTTAAGTAAGCTAAACATACTTTGTTGAAAATTACTAAATGGGGTGGCTGCTACGAGAGCGACCAATAATGGTCTCAGTCTCCCTGACCCCTGGTTTTGTTTATCTACAGCAACCTGATAGTTCATGGTCAGGATGTTGTTAATTGATTATATCATACATTGATTGTTTTCATTTTTATACATTATATTTAATAATACACGTATGTACTACTTGTTATTTATAACACATATTCAGTATGTCACAACTGAGCTGTAGATAATACTGGTTTTTTATAAATTGTACCGTTTTGTTTGTATATGTGGGTCTAATAAACACTTCCGATTCCGATCATTCTGACTATTCAGTGGAAACGTGTATACCCTTACCCGAATACGGAAACGCCCATGACACATGATTACACCCTGCGAATAAAATGTTTGACGAACGAGTTTTACTTGAATTGTATCAAAAATATGTTCATAGCGAGCACCATTTGTAATTTGTGAAAGGGTGTGTGGGTCGCTTTTGTTTAAGAGCTTGCATTAGGACTATTTCAAATTGTTAGTTGGTTATTTCGTTAATTGTCTGATCTTTCTTGTGAGTCGTACACGAACATTACGCGATTGCATTATTGGTATCCTGGGCCATAGCAACGCGCAAGTACATTTTGTAAGGGTGTGTCATGCGCGAATTCCGCTGACGGTAAAACTGAAGGTTCCTTGCCCTGTTGCCGCGATTTGCACAGCCTGTTCATTTAAACATGTCATGAGACGGCAAATTGTTTGTCTGGCCTGAGACAATCACGCGGTTTCAGTTAACTGGACTGGACAATGTGCGACTAATATTAGTAACGGGTGCGACTTGTTGAGACATTTGCACTCTGAATCGCCAGTGCAGTAGCTCACTGATCGTTCTACGTTATACTGCGCTGTCTCAATGCCCAGGCCACAACATTGGCAAATATTCTTAACAGTGCCATAAACTGTTTATATACATCGGTTACATTATTGCACACCTTAAACCCTGAGGTCCTCCCTGACGTTGCTATACATTGTCGCTGTCCATCCTCGATCGACACAGTTATAGCCTACATTGCGTATGTCCAGCGTGATCACATGTCGCGGTCCATCCTTGACACTGTTATAGCGTATATTGTGTACTGGATATTGTTAAACGTCGCTTATGATCATCCTTGGCATTGCTTGCGCTTGTCCATCGTGGACCGTTGGTTCAGACCGTTTAAATTAATTCCTGACATTGCTTATGCTGTGTATGTCCCTCGTTTGTGGACATTGTTATACACGGTTTATATACATCTGCGAGATTCAATCACAATCAATCAATCACAATATTTTATTGTCCCTTGGAAGGGAAATTAATTTGGAGTGTAGCAGCATATTAAAACAAATAAAACAAATGTACATGCAATATAAAAATGTAAAAATAAAAAATTAAAATAAAAGTTATATCGGGTAAATAAATAATTAAATAAGTTAAAATGAATTAAATATGTTAAATAAGTTACAACAGTTTAAAAAAAGTTAAATCATTTTACAAGTCATCTCAGGCTCACTTAGTGTCAGATTGGCAGGGAGGACTGGCAGAGATGGAGGGGCACGAAGGTCAGTTACTCATTCATTAGTCTAATTGACGAGGGAACAAATGAGTTCTGAGTGCGATTTAATTTACCGTGAGGGAGTTGAAAGCAGCGACCAGAAGGAAGTAGTTTATAACATGGAAATAGGGGATGTTCAGGGTCTGAGGAGACATTCCTTCCCTTTCTCTCTGCCCGTTGCCTGTATAGATCCTCCAGACTGGTCTGATTTTTTTTCCCACCACCTTGCCACTAACCCTGACTGTTCGTGCCAGAGTGTTGCGATGCACGATACGTAGGCCGCCGTACCACACAATAAATTCAAATGTAATGGAGCTTTCGATGTAGCATATGTTGCTATATACTGTTTATGTCCATACTGGACATTATTGCAACTTCTGTGTAACTCTGATCAGTACCAATCGCTGTACAATAACACAAATTGTACGGATTCACAACCAACAACGCAGACAACACCAGATAGTCACAACGAACGTCATGTTGATGACAAAGTCAATGACGGATCCAATCTTACAGACAACATGGCCACACAGCTCGGATCAAGCAAATTAATTCCCGACACAAGTCATCTGCCCCTGTGCATCTAGACCAGCTCACTGCATTATCATCCGTGTCAGATTGACATGATGAACAGTAGCTCAACGTGGACACCATCGCCCCTCTCTCGTCGTCATGCTGACGGAAAGAGAGGAGGCGAGTCCACATTATCACAGTGGTGACCACGATCCACAACAATCAAGCACCGTTGCAGCACACGTGGCTTCACAAATCCACAAGAGCAATAGCTCAACGGGGACACCAGGCCCTCTCTCTCAACGTCATGCTGACGGTAGGGAGAAATAGGGTGTGAGGCCACTACAGCACAATGGTAGCCAATATCCCTAACAACTACGCAGCATTGAAACGCATGCTATGGCTTCACAAACTTGTTATCTTGGAACAAATGATATCGGATCACAAACCACGAGTACACCTGTTGCAAAATTTCAGGTTACACAAAGCACAGTGTCTAATGCTATAACAAATGTCTGAAATAGTCAGTCTTTACAGACTACTGTCCAACGTGTAATGTATTGCTTCACTTGTGGATAAGAGATCACAAGTCACATGATTGCACGCTACCTAAGACAAATTGCTCCTCGTGTGGTGACTACGGTCATGTAACCCTTGATTGTCCCAACTATCATACAATATCACGGAAACAACGACGTCGTAGGAATGCCCCACACACGCGTGAGTGCGGTGGTAACCACTCCCGGGAACACCTGGCTCTACATGGGGCTGCGGCCATGTATTACTTGGTTGTTCCAACCATCGTAAACCGTCACGGAGGCATCGACGTCGTAGGAGTGAATCATACGCGCGAGAGTGCGGTGAGCACCACTCTCCCATGGCAGTGGGATCTATGAGTGACCCAGGACAATATCACGGATCTCCCTGTTGGCCAATGACACTCACCGGAGTGGCGCCATCTGATCCATTCCGGAGATCTGACCAGAGTACGTGTCAGAAAGCGTCGAGAGGCGCTGATCTCGACACCTTAAACATTCTCAGTAGTAGTGATGTGGATGCATTGAACAGGTCTGACCAGAGTTCGTGTCAGAAAGCGTCGATAGGCGCTGATCTCGACACCTTAAACATTCTCAGTAGTAGTGATGTGGATGCATTGAACAGGTCTGACCAGTGTACGTGTCGGAAAGCGTCGAGGGACACTAATCGCGCCATCTTAGACATTGTCAGTAGTAATGATGAGGATGCATTCGGGAGATCCGATCAGCGTTCGTGTAAGATTGCTTCGAGGGACGCTAATCACACTATCTTAAACATTGTCAGCAACAGTGACGAGGGTGCACGTGTCCCGTTAGAAGCTGATAACCATGGAAGCTTACCTACGCGTATCCTTGATGAGAGAGAACGATCAATGCCACTGACTAATGTTGCGCAACCTGGCACAGCCTCACAGATCACACCAGCACATTGCACCATATCACACCAGCACATTGCACCATATCACACCAGCACATTACACCGGATTCGTTGATAGCTGCACATTGCACAGTAACACACCAGCACATTGCAACGGATTCAGTGATAGCTGCTTCGATCTGTAAGCAAGGCGAGGAGCAAGAGATCTGATCAGTGTTCATGTAAGAAAGCTTCGAGGGCTGCTAATCACGCCATCTTAAACATTGTCAGCAGCAGTGACGAGGATGCACGTATCCCGTTAGAAGCTGATAACCGTGGAAGCTTACCTACGTGTATCCCTGATGAGAATGAACGGTCAATGTCACTGACCGATGTTGCGCCTTCTGGCACTTGTCAGCTCTTTGTGTGTAGCTCGTCCTGTGATGACAGGCCTGAATCCGCCACTAGAATGCGCCCCTATGCTCGGGTGCTGACGTGGTATGTGCATTGCTGTCTCATGGCGCTAACCCGGGCTGTGTCGGCCGGCTCGGTAGAACGCCGCTACACTGGACGGCGGAATCGGGGTTCGTTGACATCGTCAGTACATTACTCGAGCAGGGCGTCGACTATCGTCTATGCGACCACGGCGCCGACTATCGGCTATGCGACCATGGCGGCGACTATCGGCTATGCGACCATGGCGCCGACTATCGGCTATGCGACCATGGCGCCGACTATCGGCTATGCGAATATGGCGCCGACTATCGGCTATGCGACTATGGCGGCGACACTGCATTGCCTTTGGCAGAGAGACGCGATCATTCCGCTGTGATCGATCTCATCGGCTCGTTCTCGGAAGCCAAGTTCTGTGGGGAATTCCTTCGAGATATCAGCGAACACTCGAGATATGCCACAAGCGTTACTGAAACGCAAGTGGCGCCAGTGACGAGTTGGACAGTAGCTACGCCCCTACCACCGAATTGTCGGTAGACAATTGTGCAGCTACACTACAACCATCAAAGGCAAAGCCGTGGATGGGTACAATCCTCAACCGGTCGGTTCTCCGTCGTCATTGAGGGAACTGTTAGTGTCGAGCACTGATGAAGATATATACCATATATCGTGCGACCACTGCGAGGATGTATTCTCGACTCCGACGATGCTACAACAACACGTCCGCACGACGCACGAGATGACGTTTGTGAGTCCTTGCTCAGAACTAATTGGTACCTCTGAGCGGACTGAAAGCGACTACGAAACATCGATTGTATTCAGCCAAAGTGACGTTACGCGTGCATGCCCGACAGAACGACAATTGTACAAAGAGTGCATGCAGGTGTGTAATGCAGTTGTCCGCAAGATGGCGCAGCAGCGCCAAGTGTGCACATTATGTGACAAGACATCCACGCGCTATGCAACGTGAATGTGTCACTTGCATAGGCATACATGGACATGGCCGTACCGTGAAAAGTTTTTCACCAAGAAAACCAAGAAGGAAGACAGTCAGTGACATTATATATGTATATCTGTCAAGTATACTACGGTTTAGCCGTAGTCACTACGGTTTTATTGATAAAATGAAAACTACGGGCGTAGTAGGAAAACCATACGTTTTTACGCTGGTGTTTTGAGATACATTTTTTAACGAATTTATCGCGTTCGTTATTTTTGTCGGTAAATTCGCCCACCGACACACTCATCAAACTCCCTTATAGTTCACGCTCTATTCCGGGCCTGGTAGAATTCTCGTACAATTCGTGCAGTGCCCCGGAACGAGCACTCACCAATGCATGTTCGTGTTATGCGCAGGCGCGAACTTACTTACAGATCCCATGGGCGCCACGTGTCGCATAGAGCACCTGTACTTACAAACTTGTTTTTATACCGTGCGTCAATGGGCATTTACGTGTAAAGATTGTGGTTTTTACTGATAATTTATGGTTTTTGTCTGCAATGACTACTGTTTTGTTTCACATGACTTGACAGGTATATGTATGTATATATATATATATATATATATATATATATATATATATATATATATATGATATTGACGTTGTATGGCGTTGTACATATTATAGGAATGTGTGTGAACAATACCGTGCTATAGGTGGACAATTATAGTGCCTCGCCAGCGAGATGATTGAAAATCAGTGACATTATATATGACATTGACGTCATGTGACATTGCACATCTATAATTATGCTTAACTGTAATGTAATGTTTTTGTTTAACTATAATGTAATGTTTTTATTATAATGTTTAGTATAGGAGATACTGTTACTTAATTTCTTTTTTAGTTGCGAAAATGTTAATCAATTGTTTTGTATAAAGTAAGGATTCTTTAAAAGGGGGAAATGTGGTAAGCATCAAAAACATCATAGGGGAAGAATGTGGTAGGCGTCAAAACGTCATAAACAAGGAAGAATGTGGTAGGCAATGACCTATACGCGGTGGTATAATAGCTGCAGATTAGCTGCTTATGGGAACGCCTTGGGACCTTGGGGTATATACGGGCCTCAGAACTAACATTGCTGTTACTGTAAATAAAGACCTATGATGCAACATCCAGTCGTCGTCGTATTAGGCCGTCGCCGCAGCAGTCGCTCCGTGTAGTTCGTGTCCGGGGCAAGGAAGACGACAACACACTGTAAGGATCACACTTACATAAAGCTATATTGCCGTCTTTCCAGACACTGGGAACCGTTTCTATGGAAGGTATTCCTGTCGAATCGTGTTAAATCTTGTTAGCAAATACAAAAGTCATCCATAACCAAGAAATGACTAACTATTCCACAAATTAATTTAACTCTCATTTCCCCTGTAAGTTGACGTTTACTAGTAGCCTAACGACAATTACACACATAAGAGTAACTCAATGGAAATTCGGCTATTCCTCTCCAGTGGCGTCTTGCTATATGGACCACACACAGACGCACGCACGCACGCACGCACACACACACGCACATACATACATACATACACACATACACACACATACACACACACACACACCTAAACACACATACACACACATACACACACATACACACATACACACATACACACATACACACATACACACATATATATATATATATGTATATACGTATATATATGTATATACATATATGTATGTGTGTATGTATGTGTGTGTATGTGTGTATGTGTGTATGTGTGCATGTGTGTGTGTGTGTGTGTGTATGTGTGTGTGTGTGCGTATATGTATATTTATATATATATATATATATATATATGTATATTTATATATATATATATATATATATATATATACATAGCAAAACTGTTTGAGATCAACAATGAAATCCCGTTTAATTCTACACAGTTCTGTTTGTCGCAATTCCTCATGCCCATGAACAGAATATGTGGAACCTCGGATATATACAATGTTTGTCAAGACCAAAACATATTCCACAACGCGATAGTCCGTTTTATTTAGTTGACTTACCTGGCACGAATCTTTGCCACCCTGTGCGTAGCCGGCACACATCATAACGTTGGTGATGGACCCGCCGTAATAGTTGGGGTTGTTGCAGGTGTTGCGGTCAATGATTGGCACTCGCACCTGGTTCAGCACCTTTTCGTTACCGGTGTCTAAACAGATCGCAAATCATACGAGAATCATTTGAATTCAGCCGAACATAGTTTTCACGTAGATGACATTCTTGCAGCAAAACGCAATTGTGCCAGTTTTATAATGATAATAATTCTTATTATTATAATAATTATTATTTTATAAAGTTTTTTATCTTTCAAACAATAAGTGTTTGCACATAAAAATATAAAACAGTATATTTAACAATTATAAGCGTTTCCGAAATGAGACGTATGGATGGGTGGATGGGCGGGTGGATTGATGAATGAATGAATGAATAAATGAATTAATTAATTAATTAATGTTTATTTAACAACAAAGCATAATACAGGTGCATAGTATGATGTGCTGCTGCTGCTGCTGAAGGGACATAGCTGAAAGTGCTATGCCCTTTTCGAGCTAACAAATTGAATAAGTACAATAGGATTTAAGAAATAAAGTACAATATAACATTCACAATTAATGTATAAAATTATTATAGCGGTGCTTGTGCTGCTGACTAGGAATGACAACTTCGGGCTGGAAATGATTAATAAAAGTTTCCTAAGTTCTGTTGAACCGATAACCGAACATGCCAATGGTGTGATGATGGTACAGAACGCAGGCGCCTCGAAGGCTGTCACTTACGCTCGGTGTCTCCCCAGCCTGTCGCCACGCACAAAGTATCTCCGGGCACGTCCTTCTCCGGGAGACAGATTGGTGACACGTTACGGGTGTACCGAACGGGGGTCGACAGTTTGAGTAGAGCAATATCGTTGTTAGTCTTCGCCTTGTTGTACTGCTGGTGCATGTAGATCTGCTCGATCTTGTGTGTTCTCCGAGTCACCTCCGCTGCGTCTCGGTTGTGTTGTCCGACCACCACCTCGAAGTCTCCGGCTTGACCACCGTACCTAAACAGTAGATAATATAAATAAGGTCAAGACTCTCCTTGAGAAGGATTCATTTCAGTTGGCTTACTTCCACGGTGGCATTGTGAATTAAACACTTTTATGAAAAATTGAGAAAGGTGGATATACCTAGTGGAGGGCTACATCAAGCAGTGGATGGACAAGGTCTGTGTGGAAGATGAACAACTACTTCAGCAAAACAATATTGCAACACTCGCAGAAACATAAATAATTTGTAAAACAACATTTTTTTTTTGAAAGTAGTTCAGGGCGATAGGCTATTGGTAGACGTTGGTACGAACTGAACACTAATGATGCTACTCACTAAACGGACGTTGTGTACGCTCCCCACTTACACGCAGTGTGCCGCCGTGACGAGCCAGCGCCTCCTCACGATGCTGCCTCCGCACAGATGACGCCCGAAGACGTCAACGAAGCTGAACTGCCACGGCCACGAGTGAGGCTTGGCCTCGGTACCACCGACGATACGAGGGAAGGAGGGAGTGACGGACGGCCTGCCGCATCTGAACGAAGCTGCGTGAAGAATACACGTTGTCATAGTGAAGGTTGGTTCCGGGTAGCTACAATCTTCTTTTCATTTTGTTCTTACCCACCTTCCGTCTGTACCCCTCCTTTCTTCTCCTCCCTCCACCCCTTCCTCCATCTCCTTCTCTCCCCTCGTTCTCTCTCACTCTTCACTCCGATGCACACTCAATCACTTTTTGTCTTAACATTAGTCTAATGACCAAGATAATCCTGTATGGCAATTAATTCCCAAACAAAAAAAGTTCCCGTCACATGAACAACATGTTACAGTTTCCCCACAGCTATATCCTCCCGCGTAGCGCGTACCTGTGCTTGCTTTCTTGGCTTTGTACTCAATCCGGAACCCGGGGCGATTACCAGTTACGTCGGACATGAAGGTGACGAACAACGTATTTCCAGAAGCGGTGATGTCACCGGGATTGTCATTTCCGCAGAACGTGTTGACCAGAGGCGCTGAACTACTATCGCCGTCATACACTTTGATGTTGTCAAACGAACAGTCGCCGTCTCCATCTTCCACGTCGAATTTCTTGAAGTGTAGGTGTACGTTCTGTAACAATCAGTGTCAAAGTTAAAGACACCAACTGCAAGAGCGCACGCGGAACGTCAGATGACGCAACTGCAGATGCAGATCTACAGTCAAATATGTATTGTTATCTTGCCTGTGTCACGTTGTACCTTACGACTAGGCCTATCGTGTGTTTCACCTACGTCTTGTCATCCACTGCAAGATGTACACTCTGCTCTGCAGTTTCTCATTACATAGTTGTCGCTTCTTGTTCAAAGGACCATAGTTTCACTATATAATCGCAATAAAGTGGCCTTATAAGGCGGGTGGCCTCTGGTGAGGGAAACCATCGATGAATGTAGCAGATGAAAAGAAAACATATGGCCAGTGAACATCATTTATATGGAAAATAACAGTTGATTTGTGATAGATAATGTAATTTGTTTGCATTTAATATATATATATAATTTACTCATATTTTAGTAGACTTATATTTACTGAAGGGTTTCCTGCGAACATCCACCCACCATTCCCGCTGCCACAGTGATTTTCCAGCTGCACGACAT